>CM065430.1:57782500-58382500 GCA_033030585.1 Hippophae rhamnoides
ATTAATTACATTTGAAGAAAATAAAAAAATTAGATGCAACCTCATTAATTGCATTTGATTTTGGTGGCTACAATTTTACCAATAAATAGATAATGTTTTTATCTCGTAGAGACACATCAAAAAGAAAAGAAACAAAGTAAAGTCAAAAGAATAATTTTCTTTGATGAAAAATAGTGTTGTGTGTATGAGAGAGTGAGAGAGAATATTTTAGAAAAATATTTTTGATATTTTTCCAAGAAAGGAGTGACAAAATAGTGAGTTTGGGAAACACTTGTGTGTCACTATTTTGAGTTTATCCCAATTTGTTGTATTACCTCTCACTTTGTACCTATTAATTTTATTAATAGAAGAAATATTTTTTAGAGTTTGTCCCATAGACGTTCCACAAATCAAAGGGTGAATCACGTTAAATTACTGGTGTCATCATTTTTTACTTTGTTGAATTTATTTTATTTTTACCTGTTATACCCCAACAACTAGTACCAGAGTTAATCTAGTAAAATTCTTAGTGTGCTTTATGGTTGTAGCATAAACTAATCTGACACATCAGAAAAGAAGGTAGCAATTATCACCGAGAAACATAGTGAGAAAAAAATGTCAAACCAATAGGTAGATACTGAGAAATTTAATGGTAATAATAATTTCTCTTTATGGGAAAGGAGTATGAAGGATATTCTCATTCAACAGAAGGTCCATAAGGCGTTATTGGGGGGGGGGGGGGAAGGTAGCAAGCGTCACCGAGTAACAGTGTGAGGAGATAGATGAGATTACATCGAGTACAATTATCTAAATCTTGCAAAATATTGAATCAAAAAATTGTAAGACTACAAAAGAAACATGGGAGACTCTAGAAAACGTGTACATGTCAAAAAACCTCGCCAATAAATTTTATTTGTGAAAGGAGCTATATCAAATGATGAAGGAAAATAATTTGAGCATGATGCAGTACGTTAGCGATTTCAATAGAAAGCTTTCTCACTTAGCAAGATTCAATATGAGTTTTGATGATAAAGAGAAAGTTGTGATGTTGCTAGCATCACTACCCTCATCATATAATCATCTCACAATAACTCTAACTTATGTTAAAGATAAGATGGAGTTTGAAGTTGTTGTAGAAGCCCTGTTGTCATATGAAAAACAAAACAGGGAGAGAGATTCAGAAGCATAAGCCCTTATCATAGAGTCCAGAGGAAGGAGACAATACAGGAAACATAAACCCATAAGCAAGAGCAGAGGAAAATCAAACAAATATGCCAATATTGAATGCCATCAATGTAAGAGGAAATGTATCATTGAGAATTATTTTTGGGTGTTCAAGAAGGAACATGAAATGAACAATGGCAAAGTAGTGAAGAAAGACAACAATAGTGATAATGAGAAAAAAAATACCATAGATGAATTCAATATCGTTAATGATGAAAATTTTGTCAATCTTGCATCACACGAGAACAGCTGGGTGATTCTCGTGTGATTGATAGTGGTGTTACAATTCACGCTACATCGCATAGAAATTTTTTCTCATCATACACACCTAGAAGGTTTGGTATTTTTAGAATGGGAAATGAAGGCCTATCAAAGGTTATTGGCAAAGGAGATGTTTTCTTGGAAATAAAGAATGGAACCAGACTATTTCTAAAAGATGTCAAGCATATTCTAGATATATGCCTGAATTTGATCTCTGTATGCAAACTTGCAAATAAAGGATATTGCAGCTCGTTCATTTATGAAAAATTGAAACTTAGAAAAGGCTCCTTAGTAGTGTCTAATGGTAATAAGTATACAACTCTATATATAATGTGAGCAAAGCTCTCCATCGACATAGTATATGTCATGGAAAAGGAAAATGCAATTGAATTCTGGCATAGGAGACTCAATCACATGAGTGAAAAAAGTATGACAAGTCTAACTAGGAAGAAGATACTACCTAGAATGGATGAAGTACATTTGGAGAAATGTGTTGATTGTCTAGCAAGAAAGCAAAACAAAGTTGCTTTCAAGAGTTCCCCTCCTTCTAGAATGAATAATATTTTGGATTTGATTCATTCATATTTGTGTGGACCAATGCCAAAGTAACTTGGTGGTGCTCAATACTTTGTGACTTTCATTGATGATCATTCAAGGAATACATGGGTATATCTTTTGAAGACAAAGGATTAGATGCTAGATGTCTTCAAATAATTCCATGCCTCAATTGAGAGATAGACTAGGAAGAAGTTGAAGTGCATTCGGACAAAAAATGGTGGAGAATACAAAGGACCTTTACATGCTTACTGTAAAAAGCATGGTATTCAGCATCTAATGACACCTCCAAAGACACCGTAGTTGAATAGCTTAGCTGAGAGGATGAACATAGCTTTGATGAAGAGAGTTAGATGTCTACTCTTACATGCAAAGTTGCCTTAAAAATTTTGGGGTGAAGCCATACTCATAGTTGTATATGTATTGAATCTTTCACCCTATACTCCTCTTAAGATGGATGTTTTAGATAAAGTATGGTCAAGAAAGGATGTTTCCTATATCATCTACATGTGTTTAGCTGTAAAGAATTTGTTCATATCCCTAAGGGTGAGAAATTCAAACTTGATGCCAAGACAAGACAATGTATTTTTATTAGCTATGGTCAAGATCAATTTAGCTATAGATTTTATGATCCAGTTGTAAAGAGACATGTTAGGAACCATGATGATGTATTTGTTGAAGATGAGACCATTGAAGATATTGTCAAAATGAAGAAAAATGTTCCCAATTCCAATGATGGCTCATCAGATTTGGAATTAATTCCTCCAACATTAGTACCAAGACAAGTTGGAGATGAAGATGATGCTCCCATAGAAGTTGGTTCTGAAGATGAGGGAGATGATGATGTTCATTATCCAGCACCAACACCTACGACTTCTCATATTCCACTGAGAAGAAATGATTGATTAAGATGACCCTCTACCATATATCTGATGAGCAGAATCGGGATTGCCAAAAACTTTGATGAGCAAAAACCGGCATCGCTGATCCTGCCAATACTTTGGTTTTATATTTATAAAACTCTCGCAAGTGCACGAATCATTTCGTAGAAAATGATAAGTATACTCTCAAGGTTGATCTAAGGAAGGAATGTATGTGGTTTTTAATTTATTATTCAAACTTTTAAAAACGAAATTAAATCCTAAACATCCTGTCACGATATTTTGGGTTTTGTGTTTTTAATCTACTAACATAAAAATAAACATAGATTCAATAAATATTTATGAAAATTTTATCATTTATAATAGTGGAGTACTTATGGATATAATAACTAAGTTAATTATGCTTGCTCATATTATTTAGGTTATTAAAGATATGAATTGATATTTATTGATTCTCCCTTTTTTGTATGAATACCACCTTTGGTGGGGTTAGATATTCTTTGTTAACTAAACAAATCAATTAACACCTATGGGTGGGGTTGATAACTAATTTGGTTAATTAAATTAATTCCTTTTTCTAAGAGATTGAAAATGAACCATTTAAATGCCACCTTTGGTGGGGTTAGACAGTTTAAACTTTATTCAAGGTGTCCAAATTAAACCTAAGAATTTAGTTATCCGAGTACTAACTTTCAAGTTTTAAAACTACTACTGAAAAAATGTTCTCAATACATTTTCAGATAATAGTTCTTATAAAGATCCTTTGAAATAGATTCACTTTAACTACCTCGCGATTGTACCTATAAGTAAAAGAGCACTACTCTAAATCAGACCGAGTAATTAAACCTTAAAATCTAACTTTTAGATATAAGTTCGTAATGAAAAATAATATATTTCTCTCTAACATTCTTAATATAAAATCTTGAATAAAAATAAAATCAATTCATTTTAGAGATTTTTACCTATTTAATATTTCGCAAGCATAACAACGTTATTATTATATCATGTTTACAAACAGCCAGCACAGTTAAATTTAATCACAGACAAATTAAATATAGCATGTAAGAATAAAGCATAAAAAATAACCGTAAAGAAAATAAAATCCTTACAGTACTTCAATGCCATTCCCGTTGCTAGAAAACCTCCAAGCGAAATTTGCACTCCCATTTATTGAATCAAAAAGCTAATAAATTACAAAAGCATAACTAGTTCTTCCCAAAAAGGGAAGAACTCTAAAACTAAGCAAAACTAGCTAAAACATAAGAAAAACTAAAAAAACTAAAAACTAAGAAATGGAGAGAAAGAAAGAAGAGAGAAGTGTGTTTTGAGGTGTGTTATGAAGTGAAGAGAAGGGGGGTATTTATAGGTGAGGATGGAGAGAAAAAGTGGGTGAAAAAATGTTAAAAAATGGTGAAAACGCATATTGCAAATGGTGAGGTTATTGATGACATCAGCATGACATCATGGGGGCGGATGTACGTGAAAAATGGGGCGAAATGGCGACAGCGCACGCGGAGGGAAGCTGGGGCGCGCACAGGCGCGCGCGGAAGGCACCAGCAGTGCGCGCGCGCGCGTGAAACGATGACAGTCTGCGGCGCGCGGATCTAGAGGAAGCGCGCCATGTCACAAGGCGCGGAGCCAGCGCGCGCGAGTGGGGCTTCCGTGCGCGATTTTCTCCTTTTTGACCTTTTTGACCCATTTTGTCCAATTTTTCCATATTTTTTGACCTTTCCCCATTTATTTATTAATATATTTGTGATGTATTGCTTCCAGTATTCCTTTTTGAGTCTTTAAGTGACGTTTTTAAGCGAAAATACCTGAAAAACAATAAAAATACCCGTGATTCCGAAAAAGACAAATTTATATAAATATATGATAAAACATATAAATATATATATTTTTAATCAATTAATGTGCATAAAATCATGGTAATTTTAGTGCTTTTTGAGCAATCATCAATATCCTCCATATAAGTATGTAACTTTCACTAATGGGAGAGAACTTGAGAGTTATGAAGAAACATGTATGATGAATAAAAAAAATGGATTGAAGCTATGCAAGATGAGATGAAGTCCTTGCGTGAGAACAAAACTTTTGAGCTGATAAAGCTGTCTAAAGGGAAGAGGGCTTTGAAGCATGAAGAACACAATTCCAATCAATGATAAAAAAAACTAGACTAGTTGTCAAAAGATTCAGCCAAAGAAAAAGAGTTGACTTTGAGATTCTCTCACCAATTGTGAAAATGACATCCATCTGTACTAATGGATGTCAAAACTGTCTTTCTACATGGTGACTTGGAAGAGTAAATATACATGGAGTAGCCAGAGGGTTTTAAGCAAAAGGGAAAAAATGATTATGTTTGCAAATTGAAGAAAAGCCTCTACAGCTGAAAATAGGCACCAAGACAACGGTACAAAAAGTTTGAGTCTGTGTTAGGGGATCAAGGATACAAAAAGACTACTTCAAACCATTGTGTTTTTATGCAGAAGTTCTATGATGATGATTTCATTATTCTTTTGTTCTATGTAGATGATATGTTTTTTTTGTTGGAATATTTCCAGAATCAACAACTTGAAAAAGCAGTTGAGTAAGTCTTTTTCCATGAAAGAATTAGGGTAGCAAAGCAAATTCTTGGCATGAGTATTATTAGAGACAAAGATGCTAAGAAATTATGGTTATGATAAGAGAAGTAAATTGAGAAAGTTTTCAAAGATTTCATATGGACAAGGCTAAAGCGATTAGTTGTCCTCTTGCTAATCACTTTAAGCTAAGTTCTAAGCAGAGCCCTTCTACAAACAAAGAAAAGAAAGATATGAAAAAAGTTCCTTATGTTTTAGCAATTGGAATTCTGATGTATGCCATCATTTGTACATGGCCAGATATCGCTCATGTAATTGAAGTTATGAGTAGATTCCTTTCAAATCCTAGAAAGAAACAATGAGCTGCAATGAAATGGATTTTCAGGTATCCTCAAGGTTCTTCCAAAATATGCCTATATTTTGGAAATGACAAACTTTTGTTAGTTAGATAGATAGATGCAGATATGTTTGGTGATGTGGATTCCAGAAAATCCACTTCAGGTTACCTGATTACAAAAATGCATTGCTACAGAAGTAGAGTTTATACCAACAAGACATGTAAAGAGTTACTATGGATGATGAAGTTCTTGAAAGAACTTGGGTTGCGGTAAGACAGTTACCAATTATTTTGTGATAGTTAGAATTCTATCCACCTTGGAAAGAATGCTTCTTTTCATTCGAGATCAAAACATATTGATGTGAGATATCACTAGATTAGGATTGTAATGGAGAATAAGTTACTACAACTTGAGAAGATCTATATAGAGGAAAATGGATCAGACATGTTGACGAAAATTCTTCCAAGACATAATTTTGAATACTGTCATTTAAATTTTGGATTGGTGGAGCCTTCCATGTAGTCGGGAGGGGGAGATTTGTAGGTCTCTCCCACATGGAAGGGGAAGAAAATAAAAAATGTAAGTGCAGCCCCATTAATTACATTTGAATAAAATAAAAAATGTAAGTGCAGCCCCATTAATTACATTTGAAGAAAATAAAAAAATTAGGTGCAGTCCTATTAATTCTATTTGACTTTGGTGGCTACAATTTTTCCTATAAATAGATAATGTTTTTACCTTAGAAAGACACACCAAAAATAAGAGAAGAAAAGTAAAGCCAAAGGAACATTTTTCTTTGATGAAAAATAGTGTTGTGTGTTTGAGAGAATGTGAGAGAATATTTTAGAAAAATATTTGGGATATTTTTCTAAAAGGGAAGTGACAAAATAGTGAGTTTGGAAAACACTTGTGTGTCACTGTTTTGAGTTTATCTTAATTTTTTGTGTTACCTCACACTTTGTACCTATTAATTTTATTAGTGTAATAAATATTTTTTTGGAGCTTGTCCCATGGACATAGCCCAAATTAAAGGGTAAACCATGTTAAATTTCTAGGGTCATTATTTTACTCTGTTGAATTTATTTTATTTTTACTTGATATACCCCAATAGAGTGGACTTTCACATTAGATTTCAACTATTTCTAATTATATGAAGAAGAAGAAGAAGAAAAATGAAATCTATTGAACCTGATAAGCCAAGAAAAATTGGGATGACTGTGAGTTGTAGCATTTTCCATGAATTTTGTCACAACATGCCATGATTGAAGAAGCATTTTTCATTTTATCTTCATTTTGTATAATTTGTATATAAAATTCAAAATCTAAAATGGGAAACACTAAGCCAAGGTGAAAGCTCCTCCCTAGTTGGAGTTATTCCTAAAAATGTCCAAGGTCAAACTTATAACATCCTTACAACCGAACAAACTCAAGTACTATTCAATTATGCTATTAGAAAGTCTTTACACAACTTTAAGTGAATGATATATGATTTGATTATTATTTTAAGGTACAATCTAATATGCCTATTAAAACAAAACAAAAGAGGAGTGCACCAATGCCCGAGTGCGAGAATTGTAGCACAAGCTTAAGGTCTATGCCAAGCCAAATACCAATTTTTTTTTTGGTATAGTGTTATTAAAACACCAAACACACACAAAAAAAGGTTGAATGTCATTTTGTTGAAACAATATGTATATTGAGATAGCATGTAGTTTAGGAAATTTTGTAGTTTGGGACATCTTGTGATTGAAAGGTCCCTTTTTCTTTTGTAATTTTTCAATATGATGAACATATTTTGTTATAATTTAATACATCTGAGAAAGTCCACTACTCAATAAATGACCAAGTAAGAAGTCAACAACTCTTGAAGACTAACCCCCAATTCGTAAGTAACGAAAGAAAGGAAGTTAAAGAAAGCACAGAAGTAAAACAACACAATAGAACATAACAGTAATAAATTAATTTGAAAAGAAAATAGATTAATTTAAAATAAGAAATAGATAAAAAAAATAAATTCTTTCCAATCACAATAAGATTTGTATATATTGGCTTCTACTTGGTAGAAAAAAAACCCTAATAGAATAAAAACAGTTTACAACTCAATAGAAATATAGCTATAATACCTCTTTCAGTCAAGATACATGCCTTTACTGCTTCTCTACTAACCTCGCTAGCTACCTCTGCAACTAGTGTGATCCAAGGTGAATCTGACTCTCGTCTTGAAGCCTACCACCACCTGGTAGTATGATTATTCACCAATGGTCAGTTTAAGTGAAACCTATAGAAATGGCTTAATTGAAGCTCATGAATCTAAACAAGCAATCTAGGTTATAGGAATTAATGCATTAACATAACCCTGATAAAATAATTTTTGCTCAAAACAATTACGAATCACTAATACTGAAAATACACTCAAGGTATTAATAATTTGAAATCAGAAAACAATTTACACTTATGAAAACAACAAGTTTCAAAATTGATAGAGTTTCATCTCATTTTTATAATTACTCAAACAAGTAGAAGAGGGGGGTTATAGAAAATTCAAAGAATCAACAAAAACAATAGTGAAGATGGTCTACTAAATGCTCAATTATTTGATCAATAAAAGGTAAGGAAAAATAAAATTTACAAGCCATAGCATTTATTTTTGGAGAATCAATGAAAATTCACCACCTATTTTGAATTCAGTTAGGAATTAATTGATTATCATTATTTGTCAACATTATAACTCTTGACTTTTTTTGGAACCACTTGGACTAGGATAACCTACTTTCTATCTAAAATTGGAAAAACTACACCAACTTTTAATAGCTTGATAACTACTTTCTTAACCACTACCATCATTGGTGGATTCAATTGCCTTTTTGGTTCTTTTGTTATTTTGGCCTCATCTTCAAGTAATATTTGATGCATGTGCATAGAGGCGCTAATTCCCTTAACATTGGCAATTGTCCACCATATTGCTAATTTGTATTTTCTCAAAACATGGATTAAACTCTTTTATTGAATAGCTAAAATTTTAGATGCTATAATCATGGGAAATGTGTCATCATCTCCAAAGTGGATGCACACAATGAAAGGAAAAAGTTTCTCATTAGACAAGGAAGAGAAAGATAGGAAATATTTTACCTTGGTTTTATCTCTAGAGAATAGTCATGAGAGGAAAAACTTTCCTTCAATTCCTCTACATTGTCAATATCTCCTTATTCATCACTTAAATATCCAGTTATCATATTGTCTCTTATAGCAACCTATAATATGTTTGTACTTTCAATATCAAACATTTGATGTGCTAAAGAGTCAAGTGTATCAATAGAAAAAGAAGAATTATATTCACTAGAGTACATTTTCGCTTTAAAGATATTGAAGCAAATGACCTCTTTAACAAAATCCATATTTAGAATTTTGGTATGCATGTCTATCTTTGTTTGGAAGGTTCTCATGAATGGTCTACCTCAAAGCAAGGGTGTGGACTTACTAATGGAGTCATCTCTCATATCAAGACAAAAAATTGACCTAGAAGATAAGCTCATCAACCTACACTAAAGCATCTTGCAAAACTCCCTTTAGATAAGCATTACATCGATTAGTGAGTTGGATAACTACACCAGTTTCTATAAGGGGACCAAGATTTAAAGTAACATAAATTGAGTAAGGCATAACATCAATTGAAGCTCCAAGATCTAGTATAGTATTTTCAAATTTAGTGTTACCTATAATGCAAGGTATGTTGAAACTACTTAGATCCTTACATTTTTGTGAAAGTTGGCTTTGTAAGACCACCGACACATTCTCTTCCATGTTCACCACTTTATTAGCTTTGAGCTTTCTCTTGTTGGTGCATAATTCCTTTAAGGAGCATAGCATGTTACTTGCTTGATGGCATCCAATAGTAGAATGTTAACCAGAACATTTCAAAAAGTTTTCAAGTCTTCTTGGTCGTGTACCTCCTTGGATTTTTCAAACCTGTAAGGAAAAGGAGTAAGAGATTCATATCTAGAAATTGGAACTTTAGATTATACATTAGGCTATTTTTCTTCCTTGTTATTGGTTTCCTTATTTTCTATAATATTAGAATTTCTTGCTTGTTCTTGATTCAGCTCATCTTTAGTCTCATTTTCTTTGATTGGTCCTTTGTATGCTTCTTCAAGATGGTTATTGCTTCTTCAAGATACTTACTGCTTCTCAATGATATAACATTGGAATTTTCCCTACGATTGACCATTTGGTGAGAGGAAAGTTTAGTAGATTCTTGTACTTTTAATTTTTCAATGGTGGCAGTTGATTAACTTAATCAAATTTTAAGGTTCTTGGTAGCAGATTTTGTGTCTTACTGAAACTTGATTAAGTCTTGTTGGAACATGATAGCATCATGTTGGAATTGAGTAGTGTTGGATTAAACAAGCTCTTAATCCAAACTATTTCAAATAGATAACCTAGAATAAGCTCTATGAATTTAATCTATCAAAAGCATTCAATTTCAAGAAGAAAATTGGATCAAGATTAAACACACAAGCTCGGTTTAATTGTCTTAAGTATTAAATCTCATTGCAAGCAAATTAGCACTAATTATTTAAATTTATCAAGCGATTACGTATCCAATCAACTAAATTGATTAAGGATGAATTAATTTGATTATATAGTTCTATATTTGAATAATTACGAAAATTCACACAAAGATTAAACATAAAATTAATATGTAATCCCAAAGAATAGACTAATAGAATATTGCAGATCTTATGAACTATTTCAATCCATGATTAGGGCTTTCAAATCACTCATAATTAATTATAAAATTAATTACTTTTCAAAAACTGAAAGTTCATTTAGTTATGGATCTAAATATCTAGTAACTAGAAGTATGGAAAATTTAAACTGTGTAAGTGATCAAACAACCAATCATATGTACGTAAAATAATGTGGAAATAAAAATATGAATACATGGGATGTTTTGGTGGAAACAACCTAGATCACACTAATGACCTAATAGAAAATCCACTCATACACAACACTATCTAGCTATCCACTATGAAAAGTAAGTATCTAGTTACAAGGTTATGACTCAAACTACCCACCCAGGTAATGCCCCCCAAGTAACTTACTTACAAGTTGCTACTGTCATCATAGTTTGTACAAGATAGGCATTCGATTCTAGACCAATTAATATAACCCATACCACTATTTCTTGAAAATTTAGCACATAAACACAAATGTAAGTATGTGTCCTAGACAAGATTCAAGAATTAACAACCCTAACAAGTTCATTTAAATAGTAAATCAGAAACAACTAACAACTCTAGAACAATCGGTTAAAAATACAATAACATAATTACTATTGTAGGCTTGTTAATCCATTGAACACAACCACAAATGTTTGATAAATTAACCTAATGAAAAATCCTTTGAAAACTTTTATCAAAACAAGAAAGAGAATAAAAGATGAAGAGAATTAGCACAATCAAGCTCTTTTGTTGTTAGTTTCAAATGTGTGCTTAGACTTATGTTTAATGAATATTTTGAAGTACATTAGGTTAAAGTGAAGTTAGCATATTGTACATAAAATCAATTAAAACACTACTAAGAAATAATGATAATAATGTTAAAGTCAATCCAAATCATAATAAGAATTATTATATTGTACGTAAAATCAATTAAAACACTATTAAGAAATAATGATAATCATGTTAAAGTCAATCCAAATCATAATAGAAATACGTTTTAAAATCATATAACTAGTTTCTCGATCAATCTAACCAAGTGTTCAATCGATTAAGTATATTGGTCGATCAATCAAACATCCTCTCGATCTATCCAATGATTATTTAATTAATATTAAAAAAATGGATTGATCTAGTGATTTAACTTGATATATCTAGTCCTCGATCGAGGGGATTGTTGAGTAAATCCCTCGATTGATCTAGTAATGTATTAAATTCAATTTATATAGGTAATATTGTTCGATCAATCAAGTCACTACTCGATTGATCAAGTAGCCTATTTTCACATTGTTCTTGTCATATCTACTATGTAATCTAACATGTACAAGAATAGAAATATATCTTATATGTGATCGTTGAAGGTTGATAATTTCTTCGGTTTGAAAATATTCTTCTAAGACATGCCTAGAAACTAAAGCTATAATTATACGTTTTGTTCACGAATATCACCAACACTAACAAAGACCTTACAATCTTTCACTTTAGCATATTCTTGAAACAAAACCTCTCTCTTACTACATAATGCTCATAGGGAAAATAAAGTTTAACATAGTGGTACTATCATATGATTCGGTGAAACCATTTTCGCTTGAATCTTGAAAGCTTATGTTTACATTAAAAAAACAAAAATATACACAACTAAAACATAAAAGACCAAAAAACCTGTCCTGAAAGATTCATTATTCATCAGTCCAGTGTATACAACAATAGGAAAGCGACGAATGTTCAAAAGAAAATTAAACATATGATAGTAATTAAAAACAAAAATACTCCTATTTATAGTATCTATAAAAATTATTTTCAAAGTAATTGTCCCCCTAAGTTAGTTCTCCCTTTTTTATAGATTTTCAATTGATGTTCTAATTTTTTTCTCCCTTTTTGTCATATGAATAAACAATATAATCATGAAGTAAAGGCAATAAGTTGATCAAGCAAGCAATGTATTTAATGACTAAACAATGAAGCACACATTCTTAAAAGCTCAAAATAGAGAGCTAAAAACAATAAGTTTCCCAAAGAATGAATAAACTACCCTTAAGTTCTATGACTCCTCTAAATAAATTAGAAAATTTGTTTTTACAAAAGCTAATATATATTATGAATTGAAGGTAGTAGACTTAGCTTAACATGAATACAATAATACACCTAAGAGATGAAATTAATTTTTTTCGAGGTGTGACTATCCATTGATAACATAAAAGATATATAGATGATTCACACAAATATGCTAACACAAATGATGACATATCGACAAGAACAGAAAGTAAAATATGTGTTGGAACTACAATAGGATGTCATTTTGTTCATTTATGATCAATTATGAAAGATTCAAAGAAAAAAATATCACCTATCATAAAAAGTTGTAGTTGAATTAATACTTACAAAAAATAAAATTTACTTACCAAGAGTGAATTTTAATCATTTTTTTGTATTCCCGTCTTGTATTAATTTTTTTTGTAATGGATTGGTTATTTATTTTCTTTTGGTATAAGCAATTATAGCTCTTCTTTTTATGTATGAAAAAGCTTTTTTATTTTTCTTTTTCCTTTATTATTATTATTCTCTTTCTTAAGGAAACATGCATAAGCCAATATACCTAGTATGATGAATTTTACACTAGTTGTGAGTTATCTCTCTTTGCTTACCATGATAACTTTCACACCGCAAAGTAGGAAATCCTCTTAAAACTAGGTGTCTCTCTATAGCAACATTTTATATACAGTGAAAGATAGAGTTTAACCATAATTTTTACAGTCAAGGTTATCTCATGGCCTAAAATCTCACATAATTAACTATATACTTCTAGCATGACATACTTATGTGTCTAGTGAGTCTGTGAAAAATATGTAAGTGCACAAGTCAAAATAACCATTTGTACAATGTATAACCAATCAAAATAAATAGGAATGGAGTATGTTATGATCATGCCAATGTTAAAGTATGTCTACTTTCCTTTTTTTTTTATCTTTTTTTGAAACTAAAGAAATATCAATAAAAACAAAAACAAACAATCAAACTAAAGATGTTCACCTAGGGTTAATTAAACGGGCAACTAAAAGTATCTAGGTGAAACAGTAAAAACCGATGGTCAACTGACCAGAAAGAGAAGATCTTTTCTAACCCAAACTTTCTTGAATTATAGTTTCTTATATCTTTGGATTGAAAATCAACTACCTAAGTTGTCATAGGCATATTATTGGACTTACCTTTATATTTCACATTCATCCTAAATGAAAATTAGAATGCATGATTGGATGATGGTAATTAGTCCTAGAATTGTGAGTGTTGAATTTTACATACCTCTTTGAACCAACAACTTCGTACTTTCTAGTAGAATTTTTGAAGACATTATTAAAATTTTGATCCATCCTAGAATATGATGCAACATGCATAGATCTATGATGATTATAATTCCTACTATGTGAAGCATGCAAAGTATTATTAAATTTAGAAGCAATCATCAAAAATATACACCTAGGCCTAATATGACCTTTCATACCACAATGATGATAGATGGGCACAAACATAATATATTTTTTAGTCACAGGGCAACTATTCTTTATGTAATGAGTAACATTAGGAGTAGGGTTAGAAGGTCTTATAGATGTAGTTTTTGATGTTGAAGTAATGGAACTCTCATCCTTACAACCATTATCATGTGTATCATGTAAAGAGGACATATTTGAAGGTTTGACAAATTTTGTTGATTTTGAAAGTGGATGGCTTAGAGTTCTCATCTAGATATCCTAGCCCTCTCTTGTCTCCAACTAGCTTTCCATAATCTAGAAATTTGTTCAATATTTTAGCTCCAATTGCTAACCTTCATACTACTTCTTTCGATTGTATAAGTTCCTATATAGGATTCTTGTTTTCCTATTTTACATCTACAAGACTTGAATTCAAAACATTTACACATTCAAACAATTCAATTTCTTATTTTTCTATAATTGAGGAATTTATTTCAATAGATTTAAGTTTTCCATTTGGTTTAGCTACTTTCCTTTTTCATCTTACATAATCTATGAACACTTCATTAATACTAGTGACATTAAATTTGTTGAGTAGAAATTCAGCACCACTTTCCTCATCATTTGAATCAATGTTAGATTTATTGGATTGTCCATCAACAGTTGTAGTAAATTCCTAGTAGTTGGTGCTATATTCAACTAGATTATCATTATCAATTTAAGAGTCAGAAAGTATAGTGTTGAAAGCTCTTCTAGTTTGGTTCTTTTTTTTGCACAAGCAACTACGATGTGAACAAAACCCATAAATTCAAAGCAATGAAGTCCAGTGGGTTTAGATCATTTACCATTAGACTTCAAAAATTTGAGTTCTCCCAGATTGTAATCCTTTTGGAAACTTTATTGTCCTTTATTTTGAGGATTATTTTTGTTAATGATTTTGTTTAATCTTCTGGTTGAGAGTGCCAATTCATCATTATCATTGTCACTATCTTCAATCATAGTAGTTTTTAAAGTGATACCTTTATTTTTTGGATGTTTTCAAAAGCTCTTCTCAAAGGTTTGAAGTGAGCCAACGAGTTCCTTTATTTTGATGGTGTCCACATCCTTACTTTCGTCAATGACAGTGACCTTTGCATGGAAGCTATCTAGTAATAAGCATATTATCTTTCAAACTATCCTAAAATCATCAAATTTCATTCCATAATTAGTAGAGCTGTTAGTAATATCATATAATCTAATATAAAATTTAGAGAAAGTCTCATTTCTTTCATCCTATTATTCTAAAATAGAGTACTAAGCATGCAAAGTTTTTTTTTCATTTAACTTATGAGGTACCCTCATGGGTAACCTACAAAATATACCAAGCATGCTTAGCAGTTTTAACATGAGAAATATGATAAAACTTATCAATAGATACAACACTGAATATATAGAATTTATATCTTTTTGATACCAGTTAGTACCAATTTTATCTTCAATGGTCCAGTCTTTCCTAGGTTTAGAAGTAGGAATATTATCGTTGGTATCCATAGGTGATTCCCAGCCATAAAACATAGAGTTTCAAATGCTTTCATCTATCGACCATAGAAAGGATCTCATACAAACCTTCCAATATTGGTAATTAGACTCATCAAAAACAACTCTATCTTAAAAGATCCATAACAAGGTCCTTGGCAACATAAGTGTATCTAGTGACCCATTCTGAACCAAATGAAATTGCATTTAGATATAGATCTAAATATCTAGTTAACGAAAGTATGGTAAATTAAAATTTCTGAAGTATTCAAACAAATAATCACATGTACATAATGTAATGCAAAAGTAAAAATATCAACACGCAAAAATTTTGGGCGAAAACAACCTAGGAAACACCAATGACCTAAGAGGAAAACCATTGATCCATCGGACCACCGAAGTGTCCACTATGAAAAATAAGTATATAGTTACAAGGCTAGGATGCAATATACCCACCCAAGTAATGTCCCTAAGTAACCCACTTATAAGCCTTTGCTTTCATCATAATCTCCACAAGATAGGTGTTTAGATCAAGACTAGCATTCTAACAAACTCGAGTCCCAAGAGTTTATCAAACCCACATCGCTATCACTTGAAAATTTAGCACATAAATACGAGTACAAGTGTGTGTCGTAGAGAAGATTCAAGAATAAATAACCCTAACTAGTTAATTTAACCAATATATATCAGATAAATCAGAAACAACTAGCAACTCTAAAACAATCAGTTAAAAGCACAATAACACAATTATTATTTAACAAAACAAGAGAGAGAATAAAAGATGAAGAGAGTAACCACACTTAAGCTCTTATATGGTTAGTTTCAAATGTGTACTTGGGTTTGTGTTTACAGAATATTTTGAAGCACATTAGGTTAAAGTGAAATTACCATATTGTCCATAAAATAAGCTAAAATACTATTAAGAAATAAGGAAAATACCATAAAAAGCCTATCCAAATCATAATAGAAATACATTTCAAAATCATATACCTGGCTGCTCGATCGACCTAATCAAGTGCTCGATTGATCAACTACATTGGTCGATTGATCGAACATACTTTTGATTGATCCAGTGATGATTTAATTCATATTAAAAAAAAGGTGGATCGATCTAGTGATTTAACTCGATCGATCTAGTAATGTATTAATATCAATTTATTCAAGTAATATTGCTTAATCAATCCAATCACTTCTCATTCGATCGAGTAGCTTATTTTTACAATGTTGCTATTGTGTATAATATGCAATCTAGCTTTTACATGAACAAAAATATATCTTATATGTGATCCTTGAAGCTTAATAGTTTCTTTAGCTTGAAAATATTCTTCTAAGATACATCTAGAAATTAAAGTTACAGTTATATGTTTTGTTCATGAATATTACCAGCACTAACATAGACCTTACAAGAGCAATAAAATTTGAATATTATTCATGATAACAAGAAAATAAAGGAGAAGAAATCTTAGGATTTATGTTATTAAATCTGATCTTTAATTCTTTCAATTGCCTCTTGAATCTTCTTCTTAGTTCTTACCTCTAACTTAATTCTATAAATGCTTTATCACAATATGTAAATTATGATATTTTGATATTCTGCAATATTTTTATGGTGTTGTTTTGTATGTATGAGATATAAATATCAAATCATAATGTACCTAGGATTGTTGGTATTCTCGTGGAGATAGGAATTATGTGCACCACATGGTTAAAATGATAGGATAAGTTATGATAGTTAAAATGATAGGATAAGATGCGAAAATACATCCAATTCCTTTCTAAGTTAATCCACCTATAAAAAGGTCATAAAAAATCCAAAAAAACCCTAGAAAAATCCAAAACAATTTAGAAAATCAATATTTTTTCAATAAATACAAAATAAATAATTCTAGCTCGATATACTAATAAAAAATATATAAATATAAAGAAATTGATATCTAAAGATGTACATAAAATTACACTTATAACATCACATTTTTATAATTACTCAAACAATTAGAAGAGGGGGTTATAGAAAATTCAAAGTACTCTAGGTGCCTTTCTAGCCTCTCATCACCTTCCTCACCCCACAAGTCGGGTAGGGTAATAGCCTTTACTTGGTGAGAATAATAGTTGTTACACACTTGTCAGCCAAGGGAGGCGAGACTCGCATGAGGATATTTTTGTTTCTAAAAATTTCTAAGTAATTTTCAACAAATAACTGTAAAATAACACAAACTAAAAAAAACAACCTAGAATGCATACTAACAAACCAACCTCCGTGATAGAATATATTATGATATAATTCAATAAATTTGGGAACTCGATTATGAGGTCTTCCATAAAACAGTATTCTTGTGTGATTGGGTCATAGATGTTATCAATATTGGATATGAAATAGATGATTTTGGATTTACCCTTGTAAATTTATCCAAGATAAGGCACACAGATGATTCTTTCATGTTAGCACTTCATGCAAAACAAGTATTTTACATAAGTGATCAAATTGACACAAGATAGTCTGTTGTGTTAACGCCTCCACAAAAAGAGTTATACCATTGTGATGCTTTAGAAGATGATGACATGCTTGATACATTATCTAATATTAGTCATTTCTCAAAAAAATTGCCTAATGTATGTGATGATCTAGTTTATGATGATGATTTTTCTTCATGGACTCAAAGTGATTGTAAAGGAATATATATGTATGATCAACAACCTAATTAAAAATAATATATCCAATGAAATCTATGCAATCTTACCATCCATCATATCATGATGAATGTTTTGATGAGAATTTTCTTCCAATAGCTACTCTGCATGGGAGTCCTCCTCCATTTGATGAATCATTTGTGGTCAGATTTAAAGTTTATGTAAATAGTCTATTATTTTTATTATATATAACGCTTAAAGTTTTTACAGAATATGAAATCTTTATTGAAACATCCATCATCTATGAACTATGTTGCTATTGGAACGATACAATAATTGAGCGATGATCGAATGATTCATAATCAATATTTTCCAAATTATTGGCTAGTAGTAATTG
This sequence comes from Hippophae rhamnoides, assembly GCA_033030585.1. Lineage (NCBI taxonomy): Eukaryota > Viridiplantae > Streptophyta > Magnoliopsida > Rosales > Elaeagnaceae > Hippophae > Hippophae rhamnoides. The sequence goes on from CM065430.1 coordinate 57,801,043, forward strand.
ATCAATCACTGCACATGATTGTCCACTACTTGTTCCTTATGATGCTATCACAAATTCAAGAAGTTCTTTGGACAATATGTGGCTTGGCCGTTAGTCAAGTTGTGATAAATTTTGACATGGTACTATTTTTTACTTAAGATAACACTTTTTTTTACTACTTCTATTATATTATTATTCTTTTATTATTACTAACATATATAATACATCGTCTTTAGTCTATTATACCAAAATTAGTAAGTATGGCACATTTAAGAGATACAAAGCAAGTATCTCGTGGTAAATCTATGTCTAGTGGACAATCATTGTGCACTAAGTCATTCAAGAAGTAGCCATAGAAAAAGTATAGTTATGAATATGCTATAAACTTAAGCAAAAATCTTAGCTCTTTGATGACTATTCTTGTAAGCAAGACTAGCATAAATGATGGATGGACACTTCCTAGAGAAATTCTGGTGTAGACATTGAGCAAACATATATATCGATATAATGCATATTACAGCTGTTTGAATATCAAATGATCGATTTAATTATAATTCAAGTGTGGACAAGGTGAGTCCTCAATCAGTAAATATCTTTCATTTATGTAAAACATATAATTATATTTATATTATCTAATTATTTATATATATTTCTTTTATATAGGGCATGTTGTTATCGACTTTAAGCTAATCACTTGTAACATTTAGCAATGTTATATGATTCATCATTTGTCAATCAATATCAAGATAAGGATGTTAGCATCAAAGCTAAACAATTATGTGATAGGGAATTAACACTTAATAGAAATCAAAAGTTGATAATCTATTGGCCACCAAAGTTTGAACAAGGCCAAGTTCATTAGATGTTGATAATCCTTGATCTATATGGCAATTATGTTTGGTACTGTGACTCATCTTCCATAGAATTGAGTAAGGATACAAAAGCAGTTGTGGAAATGTAAGAGTTATAGTTATCTATTTTTCTTCTATTGTTCTTTGTAATAATTAATAATACCTAACTATTTTAAACTTTGATAGGGCATGGAAGTTGTGGAACAAGAGTAGGGACATTGCCCTTTAAAAATCTCATAAGCTTATATGGGACAAAGTTATGGTATGTACAAGCAAATATTAATAATTTAATTAATTTTACTATTGACTAATAAATATTTTCAAATATGGAAAACCATCTACACTTGTTTTTTGAAGGTTCCACAACAAAATAGAGTCATACGTGGTTACTTTCTCATGAAATTTATGAGCTAAATCATCTCAAATATCAACATTCCAATTAATGATGTGGTTATCTCTTTTACTAATATACTTTTTAAACATATATAAGTTATTTTTTGTGAATTCATAATATTACATTCTTATTTTGAATTTAAATACATGTAGTTCTTTAGTTGGAACAAGTCGGGCTATGATATGCAAATTTTTGATAATTTATGAGAAGAATGGGCAAAACACATGATTCAAATTATAATATCACAAGAACAATCGGGAGAAGAATCTGATGATCTTGAATAGCATAGGACAACACTATGGTAATTTTTATAATGCTTTAATTTCTCTATTCCTATGTCCCTGAAGTTTGGGTAGCTTGTTTGATGAATGTTTATGCGCTCATTTATTTAGGGTAAGAAATTGTTATATGGACCTATTTTTCTACCCAAACTCCATCTCATCTCTCTTAACTAGTTCCATGATCACTATAAATAGGACATTGCTGGTGATTCTAAGCAAACCAAGCTTCCTCCCATTGAAATAAAATGAGAATATCACAAAATCACAAAAGAGGTGACATCGTTTTATTTGTAATTTAAGTTAAATATATATGTATTGTATGTAAAAAAAATTTAATAAATTTAATTCTCAAATAATTAATTAATATTTTAATTTTCAATTATTTGTAGTATTTAAAAACTCTTTTAAACAGATTTTGGTTTGTTGTGCTATTATGTGATCAAATATAGGTTGTGAGGATAGTAGAAAATGAGTAGAATGTGTAAAAGAAAATACATAATTTGAAATTGATTTACGGGTTGAACCAACTTTAAACTTAAAGTTGGCTCATACATTGAACTGACTTTAAATTTTAAGACTCCCCATTCTAAGTCAGTTCATCTGACCCACTTTAAACAAATTTAAAGTCGGTTTATAACCAAATTAAAAGCTCTGTTTTGGCATAGTGTTTATTCCCATCAAAAGATTGATGATCTAAGGATGAAGATAGCAATGTTTTCTCAAATGGATTAAGAGCCCTTTCATGAAGCTTGGGAAAGACTCAAAATCCTTTTCATTCAATGTTCTCATCATAGTTTTCCATTACAGCTACATAACTAATTCTTTTATGATGGATTGACACTACAGAGTCAATACATGGTTGATAATGTTGCTGGATGAGTTATGGGAAAAAGACCATAGAGGAAACCTATAGTCTTTATGAGCTATTGGGTTTTAATTCCCAAAAAACGAAGTACTAGAAGAAGGAGAGTATAAGTCAATGAAGTTTGCTCTGGTAATGAGATGACCTTGTAACTTGTTGAATTGACTAAGCAAGTGCACATCTCACTACCCACCAAATGCCAAATCAAGAGGTATGTGAAGTGTGTTTTTCAATTAGGCATGATGCTCATAATTATTCATATACTTGTGATTCTAGTGTGGATTCCATAGAGGAAATCAATTCCATTCAAATGTATTATCCAAACACCTATAATAACCCTAACCATCATTGGACACCAAATAATTACCAAGTCTACACCCAATGTCAAATAGTAAAACCAAATAAAAACCACCTTTACCCACCAAATCAATCTTTTAAGTCAACCTTAGAGGATAGCTTGAATTCTTTTATTCAAGTTAGTCACAACAACTAGTTGATGAATAATCAAAGGTTGAGCACCATAAAGGCTTCGGTTAAAAAGATTGAAGCTAAAATTGGGCAACTAGCTGAATAAATAAAAAGGCAAGAACTATGAAAGTTACCCAGTCAACCCAAACAAGAGAAGGATGTGATAACCCTTTGAAGTGGTAAGGTATTCAATACTAGTTTACCTGAAATCTCTAAAGATATAGCTTGTAGTTCAGGTAAAAAAGAAGGTGAAACTCTAGTCTCACAAAAAGGAGAGACAAGTGATAAACTTGATAAGCCTTTAGAAAATATCATAAAGGAGTCATCTAACATCCCCAAAATTCAAAAGAAAATAGAACCATACTAGCTTTAAGTACCTTTTCCACACCAGCTGAAAGAATCCAAACCAGATAAGTAATTCTATGATCTTTTTTGTATGCTTTCTAAAGTATATATCAATTTACCATTATTAGAAGTGATCATGAAGATGCCCTCCTATGCTAAGGTTTTCAAAGATTTGAACACTAATAAAAGGAGGTATGAACTAAATGAGCGAGTAGTAGTGTCATAAAATTTTAGTGTTGTATTTCAACACCAGTATCCCCCTAAGTTGAAAGACACTGGAAGTTTTATAATAAACATAATTGTGGGGGATAGGAGGGTTGTAAAGAAATGCTTGATATAGGTGCTAGTATAAACTTCATGCCCTACTCTATATTCTTATAGCTCGATTTAGGAGATTTAAAACCCATAACTATGTCCCTTCAACTTGAAAATAAATCTCTTAAGTATCCAAATTGAATATTTGAGGATGTACTGGTATAGGTAGACAAATTGATAATACCTATTCACTTTGTGGTTCTAGATATGCAAGAAAATCCAGCCTTAGACAGAGAGCACATAATAATGCTTAGTACACCATTTACGGTAACTACCAAGACTATTATTGATGTCCAAGATGGAAATTTGACAATGATAGTCTTAGGAGAGATTGTTCATTTTAAAGTTTTGGATTCTTCATTTTTTCCTTCTATTTCTACCATTAATGAAATATTCTATGTTGACCTTTTGGATAATCTTGTCCAAAGCACCTTTCCCCAAACTAGAATAGAAGACAAGCTTGAAATTGTTCTTACACATGAAAAGGTTGAAGAAGATTTAGATGAGGAAACTAAGGGGTACATTGAACAACTAGATAGTGATGTACTAATGAAAAAATCTAGTGCACTTTTAAATCTACATAGTTCCCCATCTAGTAAAGAGGCCAATCCACTTGAACTTGAATTCAATTACTTACCTAAGCACTTAAAATATGTGTTCCTAGCAATAGTTTCTTCAACCTTGACCAAAACCTAAGAAAAAGGAACTTATAAAAGTGCTTAATAAGTTTAAAAAATCCATAGGTTGGAGTATCAGAGATATAAAAGGCATTAGTCCTACCATGTGTATGGATAAGATCAACTTGGAGGATGGTGCTAAACTCGTATGAGAGGCTCAAAGAAGACTAAACCCAAACATGCAAGAGGTAGTTAAGAAATAAATTCTTAAACTGTTAGAAGAATGAATTATCTACCCTATTGCCGATAGTAAGTGAGTTAGTCTAGTGCATATGGTACCTAAGAAATATGGAATAACAATTGTTAAAAATGATAAAAGTGAATTAGTGCCCACTAGAATAATCACTAGATGGAGGATGTGTATAGATTTTAGGAAACTAAATTTATATACAAAAAAGGATCACTTTCCTCTTCTATTCATTGATCAAATGTTGGAAGGATTAGCTAGGCATGAATTTTACTATTTTCTAAATGGACTATCCGGATATTATCAAGTACCTATAGCACTAGAAGATCAGAAAAAGACCACATTTACATGTCCTTTTGAGACATTTACTTTTTGAAGAATGCCATTTGGGTTATGCAATTCCCTTGCCACATTCGAGAGATGTATGGTGTCTATCTTCTCAAACATGGTAGAAAAATTCAATGAGATTTTCATGGATGATTTCTCTATCTTTGGAAACTGATTTGATGATTTCTTACATAAATTAACTGATTTCTTAAATAAATTTACTTTGGTTTTAGAAAGATGGATTGAATGCAATCAAACCCTTATTTGGGTGAAAACTCATTTTACGGTTCAACAAGGGATAGTGTTAAGACATATCATTTCAAACATATGTATTGAAGTTGCTAAGGAAAAAGTTGAACTAATTTCCAAACTACCTCCCCCTACATCTATTAAAGGGATAAGAAGCTTCTTAGGACATGTAGGATTTTACAGATGATTTAGTAAGATTTCTCTAAAATAAGTCATTCCTTATGTAACCAATTATCAAAAGATGTTTATTTTGATTTCAACGAAGACTACCTTATTGCCTTTAATACCTTAAAAGACAAACTAACATCTGCCCCTATTTTTATGGCACCAAGTTGGTCTTTATCCTTTGAAATAATGTATGACACTTCTGATTATGCTCTTGAAGTAGTCTTAGGACAAAGAGTGCATAAACATTTAGATGTCGTCTACTATGCTAGAAAAACACTCAATGATGCCCAAATGAATTATACCACCATTGAAAAGGAATTCTTGGCTATAATGTTTTCTTTAGAAAAATTCAGGTCTTATTTAGTAGGATATAAAGTGATTGCTCATTATGATCATGGTACTTTAAGATACCTATTAAGTAAACTGAATACCAAGACAAGATTAATCAAGTGGGTCTTGCTCTTACAAGAATTTGACCTAGAAATCAAGGATAAGAAAGGCAATGATAACTTAGTAGCTAACCATTTGTCTAGGTTGATTTCTGACTTCAATTCTCTTAATGGTGAGACCAAAGAAGATATAGTTGAAACCTTTCCTGATGAATAGTTATTTTCAATAGGTCCAACCCTATGGTATGCTAATATTGTAAACTATCTTGCCACTAGTGTTTTGTGACCTAATACTTCATATTAGGACAAGAAAAGGTTCTTTAAAACTATCAAGGAATATTTCTAGAAGGACCTTATTTATATAAGATTAGTCAAAATCAAGTCATTCAAAGATGTGTACCTGAAGAAGAACATAAGAGAATTCTGAATTTTTTTTTCTAAACTTCATTGTGGGGCCCATTTTAGTGGTGAAAAGACAGCCCGTAGGGTATTACATTCTGGATTCTTTTGGTCCACTCTTTTAAAGATGCTCACATGTTTTGTGCACAATGTAATAGGTATCAAAGAACAGGCAACATAAGCGAAAGAGATGAAATACCTTTGACATATAATTTAGTTATTGAACTCTTTGATGTATGGGAGATTGACTTTATGGGTGCTTTTCCCCTATCCAATTGTCTTCAATATATTTTGGTTGTTGTGGATTATGTATCCAAGTGGGCAGAAGTTATCCCTACTAAAACCAATGATGCTAATGCTATTATAAATTCTTGAAGGATTCAATATTTAGCATGTTCAAAATGCCTAGAGTTATAATAAGTGATGGAAGTACAATTTTTTGTAACAAAATCCTTGACAAAGTACTCAAAAATTACAACATCACACATAGAGTAGCTACTCCATATCATCCTCAAACTTTTGGTTTAGTGGAAGTAAGTAATAGGTAAATCGAGGGAATACTGGAATGCACTATGTGTCTTTCAAGGAAGGACTCAGCATTTAAGTTGAATGATTCCTTTATGGGTATACTACAAATCTTACAAAACACCCATTGGGATGAGCCCTTACCGGTTAATCTTTAGGAAAGTGCGCCACCTTTCCATTGAACTTGAACACAAGGCTTACTGGGCAATTAAATAGTTAAGCATGGACTTAGATAAAGTGAAAGAAAAACGATTAGCCCATCTTAATAAGTTGGAAGAAATTAGGAACGAAGCCTATGAGAATGCCAAATTGTTTCCAGGAAAATTGTGATGAATATGGGATGGACCATTCAAAATTGTCCAAGTATTTTCACATATAGTAGAACTATTGGATTCCAAGACAAAAATAACATTCAAATTCAATAGGAATCGTGTAAAGCCTTGTTTAGAAGGACCACACAAAATTGCCAAAATTGATTGCATTTGGCTGAGTAATCCTTAGCACCATAATGATGCATCTTGCTAAGACGCTAAACTAAGCACGAGATTGAAGGCAACCCATCATTGAAAGGTAATTTTATTTTATCATATGTAATTTAGTTGTTTTGTTGATTTGAACACTTTTATAAGAACTAGGTTTATTTTATTGCATTAAATAATTGCTTGTTAAGATGTGTTAGAGTACCTATTTGTTTGATTCAAATATGATGTTAGATGCAACTAGCATTCTACATCAAAATTCTTAACACATAAAGCAATTTGGTAACTTTCTATCCCTTCTCTTTTTACAATTTGCATTTGTTATATTGAGGATAATGTAGATTTTAGGTTGGGGTGGTAGGATTTAAAAGTTACACAAATTAGGCAAAATTTAAAAATATTTTAAACAAATGTGCCCTTATTTTTCTTATTTAGTTGTGTATTTCATAGTAATTGTTTTCCTTTCATTTATTTGTTTTCTTTTATATATGTGTGTTATTTTATTTATTTGTGCATTTAGGTAAATTAGAGTAGTGTTCAAATTTTTGTCACAAAAATAATTATATCTTAAAAATTAAGTTTATGCAATGATTAGGTCTTTTTACACTATTAGATCAATTTTAAAAAACCTATGACGAAATAATATGATAATTAGTAAGTTTGTGTCATAGCTAATTTTTTAAGATAAAATGTTGAAATGAAACGAATCCAAAATCGATGTTTTGGAATCAAATAATGGAGACTACCTTTGTGAGATATTATTTGAGCCTTAATTTCCTTTATTCAGAGTGAAATATTTTATTATATTTCTTCAAAATTTTAGATGATCTCTATAGGTATTAGCATTGAATGTATGAATTTTCTCATCTTAATAGAGTGTCGTATATTTATTTTTTATTTTCTTAGATTAAATGATTTAAGTAGAAAGTGATAGTATATGCCTTTCATGATATCAAAGTTATGTATTATTTTGAGCCTTTCTTACTTTAAAAGTATGCGAACTTATTAGTTCATTTCTACACATAAATTCTATTCACATACACCTTAGTATGAGTGCTAGAACCCATAGGATTCAATGAATTGAGAGTACTTACTTGTGATGAGTACAGTCGAAGCAAAAGTTAATTACTAACACTAAAATTGGGTGAAGTGAAAACGAAACATTTTATCATAAAATATGAAAGTGATTTTCGACTAATTATTGTAATAAATCATGAATGTTAAGAAATTAGAATAATCTATGATTAAAGGTTTTAATTATAAAACTTGAATGAAATTTCCATAATTATATAGCAAATTAAATCTCATTGTAAGGAATTTATCAATAATTATTTAAATTTATCAAGCGATTACGTACCTACTCTAAACCTCTCTTTGAATAAAATTATCTAGTGATTATTAAAATTTATCATTTGAATAAGTTTGGAGCCAAAAATATCTAAAAATAACATAAAATACTTGTGATTTTAAAAACATATATTTGTTAAATAACGATAAAATCATGCAAATTCAAATATATGTATTTTATTTAAGTACAACTAAATCACAAAATAATAATGTTTTTCATGCACTCATCAATATCATGAATGGAACGAATTCAACTTCTTAACACTAGGTTTTGGAGAATTAATGTTGATATATTTTGAATAATGGGGCATGGATTTTTGATGAAAAAATGATTGGCATGATGAACCTTGATGTGTTGAGATGTGACATGAACTTGTTCTTGAGCCTTAATTGTGAACTGAAAAGAAACTAAAGCATGAGAAATTTTGTTGATTTAAGTTTGTAGTTTTTTTTTTCTTTGCTTGAGGATTAATGAAAATGTAGGTTTGGGGAAATTTCATAAAGAATATTTTAACCTATAATTTTCTATATTTTTACGCATTAATTTTATATTTTATTTTAGCATTAAGTTATTTAGGAGTGTATTTTTGTGTTTTGTTAATTAATGTGCTTTTGGAAGAATCTTTGACAAACATAACCAAAAACAGTGAAAACAGGGTGATAAATGGAAACGTACATAAGTCAAAATGAACCAGAATATCAAAAATTAGGAAATATGTATGCACTGCGACCTAGACATAATCTATGTTATGGTGAGGTGATCTCGAGTGGCATTTAGTAACTATGGAAATTCAATGCATGTTATGACTCAACAAAATCCATGTCATGACGAAGTGCTCTCACATTTATTTTTGTGTTTTTTGGAGTTCAACATGCATCATGGCTAGATAAATTCCATGTCATGACACAAGTGTCTCGGTTTGCAATTGGGGACTCAATTTTCAATATGCCCCTAGTAGATCCTAAGCCGTGTTAGAACCAAATAAGATAGGATTAAGTAACAGAAATATACAAAAGATTTTGCTTAGTTCTCCAAGTATTTAGAAGGACTTTGAGGTGCTTTGAGACTTCATCAAGCGGTGCAAGTAAGACCCAATAGATCGGGCAGTATAGACGAGAGACTTTGATAGGCTTCATATCAGTAAGCATTGTCTAATCTTTTCTTATGGTATGACTAGTAAGAACTTTTTCTAGACTTTTTGGACTTTATCCTCTACAATTTCAAGCTTAGAGGCCATATCAGCTAAACATGAAGAAATTGAAAATAATAAAAAATATTTACAAAATTGGAGGGTTCCAAAATAGGGAGCATCTCAAATTTATAATAAAGAAACTTTTTCTTTTAAATATGATAATATAATAAAAACCATAGAAGAAAATCTTCCTCTTAGAGTGGAATCACTAGATATAAGTTTGCTTAGTGAGATTCTTATAGATTCAAGCAAAGTAAAATTAAACTACTTACGTGTAAGGCTTGTCCAAATAGCTATAAAACCTCTTAGCGGAGAAGGATTAAATAATTCAATTTCTTTTATGCATAAAAGTTAAAAGACATAAAAGTTTCTTAGATTTTTATTAGGATGTATAGAAACATTTCTAGGTACTGGACCAATTTATTTTAATTGCTTTTCAAATTTTTCCATTCATATTAAAGATAAAAATATTTTGAAAGCCTTAAAGGTTTACACTAAAATACATGGTTTTGATATGGAGGAAGGAACTAGAAATATTGTACTTATATACAGAGTATATTTTAAAGTGATGAAAATAAGCAGTCTTTGCTCTTAAAAGAGAACAAATGAAAATGTTTTATGCCAAATACAAAGATTTCTTAAAGTATGCTAAAAGAAATGATGTAGATTTCTTTGAGTTTATCCAAAGACATTTACCTTAGAATAAAATTGCTCTTCTAGAAGTTAATAACCTTGAATCTATTGCTAAAACGTGCTTCTTAGCATGAGGAGAAAAAGTGGTTGCAATACCTCCTTTGGAAGCAACCATAAATCTTAAAGATAAAGCTAAGGCGATGCCATATAAGTATGCATCATCAAAGCTAGAAGTTGTAGCCACTAATGGATTTGTTAATCAAGTGGTGGAACAAGCAAATTGCACCAACTTATTTTTACAGATAGTTGGTAGCCAGTTATCATGAATAGAGAAATCTATGCACAATCAAGACTCTATACCATCAACACTACAATCCCTAAGAAGTTAAATGTGCAGCCAACATTTTTTAAGCCAATTCCTGATTTATTGAGATTAAAATTAAGAAAGGATGGTGAAAATCCAGAGTTCATAAATAAATTTCTTGAAAGATTGTCAAAATGACATCTTTAGACAAAAGAAAATCCATTAAAATGATGAAGGAACAAGATCTAGATCAATTCTCTGATCAAGAAATCAATAATATACTTAAATTATTTAAAGAATATGATAATGTGGATTATATAGAGGTAAATAAATTGGTTAAACCAGTCCCAATTTACCAATCTAGAGCATGTTATCCTGAACAACCTCAAGTTGATTTACAACGTGAAGAAGGAGTTTCTCTTAAAATAACGTATGAGGGAAATTCTATCTATGAATGGAGTATTGATGGCTTATCATAATATTAGATTATTCGAGTAATCAAAAATATGCTCATGTATGCATCCACAACAAAGATTCATGGCACATCCGATAAAACTACCATTTTGCCCATTATTGTAGGATTTATTGATCAATTACAAGGTTGGTGGGATAATTGTTTAGGTCCTGTAAAAAGGGATATAATTTTAAATGTTATTAAAAAAGAAGTAAATGATAATGTTGATGGCTTACCGACAAAAGACTCAATTAATACATTAGTCCACACAATTTTATTACATTTTGTGGGAAGTACCAGAATTAGTTAGATCATAGTCACAAATAACTTATTAATTTAATATGTTCATCTTTATCACACTTTAAGTGGTATATGGATGTCTTTTTTGCTAAAGTTTAAGTAGAGAAGATTGTAATGGTGATTTATAGAAAGAAAGTTTATTTCAAGACTTCCTACATTAGTTGTGGATAAAATCCATATTCGTCTTCGTTCAAAACATGGTGGAATTATCCCCTACAATATGTATACATATAAAGAGTTAGCAACTGAGTTGTTGCAGAAGGATTGACATTATGTAATGACCTAAAGCTAAAATTCCAATTGGTTAAAGAAAGGACTTAGAGCAAAAGGGTTGTTGTTGATTTTTGTGAACAATTTGGCTACAATAATATTTTGAAAGATTCTTTCCAAAAGAAGATGAGATTAAATAAAAGGGTGTTGCTTAAATGACCACAAAATAAAAAATGTTCCCCTTCAAAAAAGAAATGGTCAAAAAGATCGACATATAAAGCAAAAGATGCTCTTGCAACCAAATACAAACAAAAGGCTCCCACCTGATGTATGTGTGGAAAAAAGGGTTATTATAGCAATAATTATAGGACCCAACAAAAAATTAATGAGTTGTTAATAGATGATAGTCTTAAAAGAAAACTATCTCAAATACTCTTAACAAATGAATCGAGTGATGATAAGGATTATCTCTATGAGTCATATTCCAACTTGTTTGAGAAGCAAATAGAAGAAGGAGAAAGCTGTGAAGATATAATTGCAAAAGTGATTATTATAAAGCCATTACTAAAGTGAATGGTTAAGACGTAAATTTTCTTAAAAAAAAAAAGAATCTTATATTAGATCTCATAGAAAAAATTTTGATATAGAAGAAAGGAAAAAAGCCTTACCAAGATATGCATAAGTAACAAAAGAAGAAACTCTCGCTACTTCTTACAAAAAGAAAATAGAAGATTAGAACAAATTCTTAAAAGTCATGAATAACAATATTCCTCCAATGAAATCCTTAAAAAGATAAAAAAATAAAACAATAATGAAAGAACCAATGATTGACCTTAAGGAGGAAATTAATCAAACAAAAGGAGATCTTAAATATCTTAAAAATAGAGTTCAAATACATGAACTTTAGCATTTGTTAAAACTCCCAAATTTTTTAAAAATGAGATCGATAATAATGAAGCAGATTTTGATAAACTTCTAGGAGAACTGCCTTTACCTCAAATTAAAGAAATACACGATAAATATACAACTATAGAGGAACAAGAAAACCCTAAACAAATTACAAACATGGAATTTGCTAATACTCTTGATAGAGTAATTAATCATAAATGGTGCTTAAAGGTTAACATTGTAATAAATAAAGAATATTTCTTTATAGTAGAAGCACTAATAGATTCTTGCACTGATTTAAATTGTATCAATGAAGGAGTAGTGCCCACAAATACTTTTCAAAAATAGCATAGCTATTAAACACTGCTAATGGAGGAAGAATGCTTATTAATTACAAACTTTCAAATACTGTTGTTTGTAGTAATGTCTTTTTGTCTACTTAGTGAAGAGTTATATAGAATGGTAATTTTTAGAAACTCCATTTTTATGTATGTTGTATCCGTTTAATGTTATAGAAGAAGGTATCACTTCTAAACTTAAAGGTTACATAGCAACGTTTAAATTCTTGAAAGAACCTCAATGGCATGAGTGTTGTCTCTTTTGGAGAACATAAAAACATGCAAGTATACACAGTCACAAGTAATAAAGATTTGTAAGTAAAGTATCGTTCCCACGGAGATTTGTTACTATAGTTTGTTGAATACTAAAATTATTTCTCTCTGATTTTATCCAAAACAACCATTGATTTAGAAAAAGAAGAAAAGAGTTTAATAAGAAAATAAAAGAAATCTAGGATTGCGGTTTTTCACTAAATTAATCCACTCTAATCATATTATTTTTTCTTGATTTATATTTTTTAGTACATTTAATTTGTCAACCGAAAACTTCTATTTTTATCCATACATCTCTTCCGAGCTCCGTATAGACACATCTCGTTAATTCACTATATCTCTATGAGAATTAAATTCACCAAGATTCATTACGTTCTAAGTTTTCAAAAGGCCACACATACAATTAGGGTATATTCCTATCCTTCATCATAGATGTCATTCTATCTACGAGCAATATACACACAAATGCCTCTTCCAAGTTTATTTATGTGCCACGGATCGTTTTGATAAAATTCGTAAATAATCAAAAAGCATTAAGCACAAAATAGAATGAACAAATTGAACGTCTTATAAATCTATCAAAAATAATTAAAATCAAAGCTTCATAAATTTAGATCAAATGCAACCCTAGAAAAATTAAATTACTTCATTAAATAAAATTAAAATTACAACAGTTAAGGAAAATTAAAGGAAGAAGAGGGAAAATTAAAGAAATTCGTATCGTTAATATTTGGCACACGTAGAACACAACAGAAGCCAAAAATGGCTTCTGTGTGTTCCACAGTCTAGAACCAAACAACACAAAAATTACAAACTATCCAAAAAACTCCTTAACTCTAACATCTTATCACCTATTTATAGCTACAAAAATACATCAAAAATATTAAAATATAATACACGCGGGGGACAGAGAAATATGGCAACAATAATAAAATATTACGCGTGGGGAAAAGTGGTATCGAAAACGCGTTCAAAATCTGAGTGGAAGCTGCACGTTTCTAATTTTATTTTCAATCCACGCTGCCATGTGTCACGATCTGATTCACTGAAACACATAGTGGGACACTTGGAAGCACCTCATTTTTTGCAGGGAATGGGCGCACACAGAAATTGTCGCACAGGATTGGGGCAAGCAAAACTTGGGGGCAACGGTTGCAACGCGGGCTTACTCCTACGCTTTTGCGCTCACCGAAACGTACCACGCGTCCGCTCTTGATTCGTGCACGGGGAAAGTGGGACATGTGGCATACTTTAAATGGATGGAGGGAATGATTACGCGTGGTTCAGCCGCACGTGATCACAACCTTTGGCAGACGTGTAACAGACACGTGGGTCCCACCCTGCACGCCGGCCTACACGACAGGTGGGCCCCACTGGTGCCGAGCCGCGTGAACTTGAAATCCCACGTCCAATCTCTTTTGTGGGTCTGATCTCACGCGCCTCATTTCAGCCATTCGGTGCCTGATCGCGCGGTTGGTGATCCGCGATTGTGATGGAGCGTGTGGCCTATTTTTCCTACGCAGAAAATAAATTTTCTTAATTGCATTTTAACCCACAAATATATTTCAAATTAAATTATAAACTTTGGTTAATTACAATATAGCCCTTTTCTAATTTAAATTAAATTTTAAACTTTTAATTATTAAGATTAAGCCTGATTTTAATTTAAATTATATTTTCGACTTTTATAAATTGCAATTAGGCACTTATTTATTTGAAATTATATTTTTGAACACAAATTGGCAAATAAGTACGTTTTCGATACAAATTATTTAATTTCCTTAAAATATATAATAAACAGTAAATACTAATTTATTAAACTAAAATTAACTAAAAATAGAAAGAACATAGCAATTATAATTAATAAAATAGGTGAAAATAACTATATAAAATACAGTTATCAATGAGATTAATAATCTTAAGAGAAAGGTTAATGAAAAAGAAAAATTTCTTTATTCCTTAAAGGAAAAAGTTGAGCACAAATTAATAAAAGATAAAATCATGTCAAAAGATATGCAAAGAAGAATCAAAACTATAAAAGAGAAATTTGAAAAGGAAATATGTGGTGAGCTACCCAATACCTTCTCGTAAAGTAAAAGATACAAAATTGAATTACCATATGACCATACTTTAAAGAGTCTTAAATATCCACAAAATCTAGGACTATTCAAATGAATGAACGCCACTTGAAAATTTACAAAAAAGAAATAGAAGATCTTTTAAAAAAGAAAATAATTAGCATAAGTGATTCTCCATGGTCTTGCCCAATATTCTATTTGGAAAATGCCACTAAATTAGAGAAAAGCATCCTAATAAATTATAAATTTTTAAACAAAGTGTAAAGATGGATTAGATAGCCAATTTCAAAAGTCTTTTCTAAATTTGATATGAAGAGTGATTATTGGAAAATAAAAATTGCTAAAAAGGATAGATATAAAACAACTTTTATAGTACCATTTAGACCGTATGAATAGAATGTTATGCCTATCAGACTTAAAAAGGCTCCTTCAAAATTTGAAATTCTTATGAATGAAGTTTTTAATCCTTATAGTGGATTCACCATAATTTACATTGATGGTGTATTGATTTTTACCAAATCAATAGATCAACATTGAAAGCATTTAAATATGTTTTTAAAAACTATCAAAGAAGTAGGACTTGTAGTCTCTGCTAAGAAATTTAAATTATTTCAAATGGGTATGTATTTTTTAGGCCATAAAATTAGTCAAGGAATTGTAACTCTAGTTGACATATCTATAATATTTTTAGAAAGATTTCTGATAAAATTAAAGATAAAAAAAATTGCAAAGATTTTTAGGTAGTCTTAATTATTTAGAAGATGTTTATAAAAATATTCATAACGATGCCCAATCTCTCCATGAAAGACTAAAAAAGAATCCACTAGAATGGAATCTGGCCTATACTGTAGCTGTTAAGAAAATAAATCTTAAAACAAAGAATTATCATGCTCATATTTACTAGATACTCAAAAGAATCCACTAGAATGGAGTGAGACTTGTATTGTAGTTGTTAGGAAAATAAAGCTTAAAACAAAAGAATTGTCATGCTCATCTTTACCAGATCCTAATGCATTAAAAATTATGGATAAAGATGCCTCTGATATGGGGTATGGGGGAATATTAAACCAAAAATTTCGTATAAAAGAGACCCCAACGTGATTCACTTCTAGAGTATGGAAACTACCCCAAAAGAACTATTCTACTACTAAAAAATAAACTCTAGCAATAGCTCTTAGCATTTCTAAATTTCAAGATGACTTCCTTAATCAAAACTTCTTACGAAGAATTGATTGTAGATTAGCCAAAGCAGTTGTGGAAAAAATTGTAAAAACTTGGCATCTAAATAGATATTTGGTAGGTGGCAATCAATACTTTTGGTGTTTGATTTTATATAATACGAAGATGTAAATAGATCACTGATGAGCAAAAACCGGCATCACCGATTCTTGCCAATACTTTGGTTTTATATTTATAAAACTCTCGCAAGTGCACGAATCATTTCATAGAAAATGATAAGCATACTCCCAAGGTCGATCTAAGGAAGAAATGTATGTGGTTTTTAATTTATTATTCAAACTTTTAAAAACAAAATTAAATCCTAAACATCC
This sequence comes from Hippophae rhamnoides, assembly GCA_033030585.1. Taxonomy (NCBI): domain Eukaryota; kingdom Viridiplantae; phylum Streptophyta; class Magnoliopsida; order Rosales; family Elaeagnaceae; genus Hippophae; species Hippophae rhamnoides. The sequence goes on from CM065430.1 coordinate 57,817,506, forward strand.
TCTCACGATAGTTTGGTTTTTGTATTTCTAATCTAATAACATAAAAATAAACATAGATACAGATTCAAAATATTTATGCAAATTTTATCATTTATAATAGTGGAGTATTTATGGATATAATAACTAAGTTAATTATGCTTGCTCATATTATCTAGGTTATTAAAGATATGAATTGATATTTTATTGATTCTCTTTTTTATATGAATACCACCTTTGGTGGGGTGAGATATTCTTTATTAACTAAACAAATCAATTAACACCTATGGGTGGGGTTGATAACTAATTTGGTTAATTAAATTAATTCCTTTTTCTAAGAGATTGAAAATGAACCATTTAAATGCCACCTTTGGTGGGGTTAGACAAATTAAACTTTATTCAAGGTGTCCAAATTAAACCTAAGAATTTAATTATCCGAGTACTAACTTTCAAGTTTTAAAACCACTACTGAAAACATGTTGTCAATACATTTTCAGATAATAATTCTTATAAAAACTTTTGAAATAGAGCTTCACTCTAACTACCGGGCGATTGTACCAACAAATAAAAGAGCACTACTCTAAATCAGACCGGATAATTAAACCTTAAAATCTAATTTTCAGATTTAAGTTTGTAATGAAAAATAATATATTTCTCTCTAACATTCTTAATATAAAATCTTGAATAAAAATAAAATCAATTCATTTTAAAGATTTTTACCTATTTAATATTTTGCAAGCATAACAACATTATTATTATATCATGTTTACAAATAGCCAACAAAGTTAAATTTAATCACAGACAAATTAAATATAACATGTAAGAATAAAGCATAAGAAATAACTGCAAAGAAAATAAAATCCTTACAGAACTTTGATGCTATTCCCGTTGCTGGAAAACCTCCGAACGTAATTTGCACCCCCATTTATTGAATCGAAAAGCTAATAAATTACAAAAAACATAAATAGTTATTCTCAAAAAGAGAAGAACTCTAAGACTAAGAAAAATTAAAAACTAAGAAATGAGAGAAAGAAAGAGAGAAGAGAATGTGTTTTGAGGTATGTTTAGAAATGAAGAGAAGGGGGCTATTTATAGGTGAGGATGGAGAGAAAAAGTGGGTGAAAAAATGTTAAAAAATGGTGAAAATGCGGAGTGGTGATTGCTGACATCATTGATGACGTCAGCATGACGTCATGGGGGTGGTTGCATGCGAAAATGGGGCGAAATGGCAGTGGCGTGCGCGGAAGGTAGGAGCAGCGCGTGCGAGAATGGGGAGCTGGCGTGCACGAGCATGGCAGCTCCGGGCACGATTTCCTCCTTTTTGACATTTTTGACCCATTTTGTCCAATTTTTCCATATTTGTTTACCTTTCCTCATTTATTTATTAATATATTTGTGATGTATTGCCTCCAGTATTCCTCTTTGAGTCTTTAAGTTACATTTTTAAGCGAAAATACCTGAAAAACAATAGAAATACCCGTGATTTAGAAAAAGACAAATATATACAAATATATGATAAAATCGTATATATATATATATATATATATATATATATATATATATATATATATATATAATCTATTAATGTGCATAAAATCATGGTAATTTTAGTGCTTTTTGAGCACTCATCAATCACCTAATCAAGTAGCATTAATTTATCTTAAAGATAACTTACCATCATACATTGCCCCTAAAACTAGGGAATTCTATGATAAAATTCTAGGAATCTGACATTACTCATATATGAGAAATGGAAAAGCAATGGCTTTCTTAACTCTTAAAATTAGAAGATTTCTTACAAAACCCAATTAGGATAACAACATTTCGAAAGAGAAATATTTAAGGATCATAAGATTCAACCCACATCCTATGATTACTTTGACTATATCTTGGCATGGGATCAAGTTTTTTAATATCAAAAAATCTAGAAAGGCCTATACTTGGGACATTCAATTTAAAACTGATGATTAATATGTTTTTCTTGATTTTCCAAACTGGTTTAGAAATTGGTGTTCAATGTTTTCATCACATTGGAATATTTTCCCAGAAGTTGCGTTAAACATATATGACCAATTTGAAGAATGTAATAGAATACATATAGTAGATGGAGATCATCCCTTAATGTTTTTTGTATCCTTATATAATATCCCATGGATCATAAAATAGGATTATCTGGTCGTATTTATTGAAACATTTTTTTGCCTTATACAATGCTAAATTGCTCGATGGTGGAAAAAGACACCATTAGACACATTTGAAGACTTTAAAATAATTGAATTATTTCAGTATTTAAAAGCAATATATGTTAAAGATAGTAAAGGAAAAGCTAAATTGGATTCACTAATAGAGTAATTAAAAAACAAAGGTAAAGGTGAGGAATACATGTCTAAAGAACTAGAAAAACACTCTGCTTCTATTTCAAGCACTTCCAATGATTTAGATGAAAATATAGATCTAGAGACTTCTCAAAGTGATATCCAAATAGATGGATCCAATTAAGATACCTTAAAATTAAAAGAAACCATAACCACTAATTAAAAGTAGACAATTATCCCTCTTGGACTATTCAACTCCACCTTCCTCAAAGTAATCTTATCTAGGACATGTCCCTAAGAAACTAGGCCAAACCTCACATGCTAATAGCATATTTACTTCATTAAAGTAGCTTCAGTAGAGTAAGTAAATTATTTAGTTTTGTCTTGTAATGAGCTTGCTCTGCCTATATAAGGTGAAGATTGCTCAATTTTATCATCATCGAGCTTTCCTCTAAGAGTTTTTAATTTCCTTTGTAAAATAATCTTGTGTGTGATTTTCTCTTGTAATTATCTTTTAGATAGTAATAAAATTATCCTTCATTCCTTTCTTTCTTCTTATGTTCATATTCTCCTAGTATATCCTAGGTTCGTTTGGTATTCGAGCCCACTAGGATAGGATTAAGTAATTGATATATAGGAAATATTTTGCTTAGTTGTCCAAGAATTTAGAAAGACTTTAAGGTGCTTTGAGGTTTCAAAATATTTTAGAACTATACATTGGACACATCATTTGTGATTAGTTATGCAAAATAAATAAGATTCTATTTTAATTTCATTGATTTGTATTAAATTAGATAGTTGAAAAATAACTTTAAATATAAAATAAAGATGGGCCAAAATCTTGATCAAGGGAAGTTATCAATTAATTGAATATTTTGGTATATCTATATATTTCTCTAATTTACCAATTAATGAATTTCAACTTTGGTCAAGGAAGAATTGATTAATTGATTATGATTGAAAACTTACCATGATTATAGAGAGTTTTATTTAAAAAGAAATTAAAACATAAATGTAACATATATTTAAATCATTCAATTTGATCTATTCATGAAGGATTATGCTTGCTAAAATCACATGTATATATCCAATAGCCTAGGTTCGTCATAGTTTTATTGCTTTCATTTATCTACTATCACTTATTGTTTTAATTTATTACTTTCATTTATTTGCTTTTATTTACTTGCTTTCTTTAGATATTAATTTAATTTGGATTTTATGATTTCATTCTTTCAAATCGACAATTTGTTAGAATGTTTAGGATTTTTATTTTTTTAACTATATTAGAAAATAATTTAACTTTTTAAAACCATCGTAATTCCTTGAAAGACAATCTTAATTAGGAGTATAATTATTGCTTACTATAAGTGATTCATATATTTGTAAGCTTTTTATAAATAAAAAATTTGACAATCAAGTTTTTTGTGAAACAGATACACTCTATCAAGCATGTCATAGGGGCTCATGCACTAAAACAAATATGTAAAGAAGAAAGAAAATAGGTTCATATATATTTATAAACAAGAAAGGGTCAAATGTGCACAAAATAGATCTTATGAGCGGAATGAAATGTTAGGATTATTAAGACATCATATTGATCATATCATACTACAATCAAACTCATTAAGAAATTAATATCAAGTACTGCTTATGTATGAATGAAAATGCATTTGACTTGAAGGGGTTATTTTCTATTATCTTGCAATAGATATGTCATTTCTTCCAAGAGTTTAGGATCATAGTATTTAGTTACTCTCTCTCTCTCTCTCTCTCACACACACACACACACACACATTAAAAACAAACCCATGTGTATGTATATTATGGTGAATGAATATTATAGCTTCTTTTATCTAAGGGAACCTTATATGTATCATTTTTTGAAGTCAAGAATAAAATAAAGACATGCACACACTTTCAATTCCTACCTAAATCATTCAATCAAAGCATAATAAATAAGTAAATCATACTTCATTTGATTATTTAAAATCCTAACATTCAGTGCAAAACCTATAGATATCATCTAGTAATTTCGAATCATATTGGGTTCATCTTCATGTCAAGACTCCAAGTATAAAATATAAAATATAAATAAAACTAACTTTTACAACAACCATTAACATGTTTAAAAACTCAAATAAAAAATGCATAAAGACTCAATTAATCATCAAAAATTAATCACAATTAAGCATAATAATTTTGTATCAAAAAGTTTTTTTATTAGACCTATTTGCAACCCCAAACCTAAACTAAACATTGTCTTTAATGTTTTTTGAGAATTTTTTTTTAGTTATGGTTCAAATCAAATAGAGGGGAGTGCATAGGTAATTAGGAAAATTATGATAAATTAAAATTTTCGTAAATGTCCAGACAAACAATCACGTGTAAAATAAAATAATATAGAAAAGTAAAATAACACATGAGATTTTTAGGTGAAAATAACCTAGGCCAAACCAATGACCTAAGAGGAAAACCATAGTCCACTGGAACACTAAACTATCCATTATAAAATTAATGTTCGTTTACAAGACTACGACTCAAACTACACACCAAGATAATACCCCTAAGTAATCTACTTACAAGCCTTCTACTTTCTTTCATAGTCTCTATAAGCAAGGTATTTGGATTCAAACCAACATTCTGATGTACTCAAGTAACATGAGTTAATCAAATTCGTACAGTTGGTACCTAAAAGGTTTGTACAATAACACAAGTGCAAATATGTGTCATAGAGCGATTAGATAATAATCAACCCTAAATAGATGGTTTAATAGATCAGTAGATAAAACATATCACTGGCAACCCTAGAACAGAAGTTTAAGTACAATTCACAAATTTTGTATGTTTGTTAATAAATCAAACATAACAACCAATATTTGATAAACTAAAGAAAAAAGCCTACCAAAAAGTTTTTTGTAAAACAGATTTTTAGAGAAATCTTAGATGCAAAATTAGATTTAGTTATGCTTAAGAAAATCGTGAGCCAAAGCTTTGTTTAAATAGAATGTGTTGAAGCCCTAGGTTAAAGGCCTATTACAATTCTTCCCAAAAAAATATTTAAAAGAGCTTTTAAAAATAAGAAAAATATATGCTAATAAAGAAAACTAGCTCGAGTAAACATTAGTTCAAAATTTAAAACCTAGCCACTCGATCGATGTAAACTGAGACCATTTGATCGAGCATGGTTGCTCGATCGATCTAATTCACCTCGAATGATTGATCTTGAAAAGTTTGATCTATCTAGCCAATCCTTGATCGATCTAGTGAAACAAATAATTAAATCTAAAACAAATAAATCGATTTACTCATTAACCTCAATCAACCTATGAAAAATTAATTTAACCAGTTTTAATTATGTTCAATCGATCTAAACATAGCATGATTTATCAAGTGACCTATATGCAAAATGTTTCTATATGTCTAGTATGAAACATAACTTGCATAGGAATAAAGATATACTTGAGGTGTGTTCATTAAAGCTAATTAGTTTCTTCAGCTTGAAAATATAATTGATAAACACACCTAGAAACTAAACTTACATTCAAATGTTTTCTTCATGAATACGACCAACACTCATAAACCTTACAATCTCCCTCGTTGGAATATTTGTGTGATAAAACCTCTCTCTCACTATATAACACTCATAGGGAAAAAATAATTTTACATATGTCAGTCTACTGATTGTATTGTACAAAAAATTTGGTGGATCGAAGATTTAAACATATCTCATTATTTATCTCTTATCCCTTGGAACAACATGTGTTTACCCAAAGATTTTGGTGGATTGAGTTTTAAGAAATTTCAGGATTTTAAAGTTCTTATGAGAAAATATCTTCAACATCATTCCTTCCTAAATGTTCTTATCAAGCCTATGGATTCATTTATTTGGAAAGGCCTTCTTTGTGCTAGGAATACTCTAAAAGATAGTATTTTTCAAAAAATAAGAAATGGCTTTGATATTAATATTTGGACGAACCCATGGATCCCAAGATTACAAATCAAACTTTACCTGTCCAGTTTCAACAGAATCTTCATCCAGTGATTACCTCATTGCATGATTGTGCCAAGATCAAACCTCTTTAGATTGGAATGTAAACCTTTTAAATTCAGGTTTTTGGATAAAATATTTCTTATCTAATCCATAAACTTCAACCTTTCAATAATTTTATTGCACTTTAATATCCATGGCAAATGTTTCTAATCAACGTGGTTTATGGAGATTAATTTGGAAAGTCAAGATACATGAGCGCCACAAATTACTTATCTAAAAAATTCTATATGATGCTTTGGGTAAAAAAAAGAAGAGATTGAGTCGTTTCATCAATATCACATATTTCAATTGTCCTATTTGTCATAGGGAGATAAAAAATGAAGAGCGTCTCTTTATTAGATGCGATATAATGAAATCTTGGTAGAAGCATTGATATTGGAGTTTAAATTGGAGGTTTTTTAGAAAAATTGGATATCTACACATTCATATGATTTATTATAAATCCTCCGAAGCACTTTCTTCCTCATGATTCATCTCCCTAACTTTTTACTCTTATGGCAACAATAGTGATGAAAAAGGTCTGGTGGATACGTAATAAATTAGTTTTGATGATTACACGCTATTAAATCGATCAATCATTCATGATATCTTTCAGAGGATTATTTAATTTCAAAATCTATTGTTGGATCGGATTCCCTTTATTGGAGACTCAAATTATGAGATTTCTTTTGACATTCCTTGAACATGGCAATCTCAGTCTTTTAATGCTTATAAATTCAACTTTGATGCATTCTGGTATAATGAATCTTCTACTAATGGTTTTAACATGTTTGATCATTATAAACATCTACGTTTTGCTTGGACAAAATCGATCATTTCCTCATCAGTGGAATTAGCTGACGCTTTAGCTTTTCAACATATCATTCAGTATGCTATGAATTTCAAACACCAACCAGTTTCTATAGAAGGGGACAACAAACAAATCATAGATGTTTTCAACAAACAATCATTTTGTGATATCAATTCAAAAGTTTTGAAATTATTTAATCATTTGAAGTTTTACACCATCACTTCTTCACTATCTCTGGATTACGTGTGGTGCCATCCTAACCTCGAAACAAACACTAAACCTTCATGCCTCACGGATGATTGTGGTGCCATTTTTTGCCTGATTCAACTCCTCAAACTTCGACATCCGCCATTTCTGTCAACATCTATCTCAATTCCGACCTCTTCTCGCATCCATTGGAAGCCGTGTTCGTACGATGCTTGTTTGCTGCCCATCCAGTCATCATCCTCTACTTATCTGATTCTTGTCGATGCTCGTTCACTTCTCATCCATTGCCATTTTTCGTTTACATTTTTACTGGTACTTTATCGATAACTCAACCACTTTGGGTCATGAATCTGTTTTGGTAAACATCCACTCCATGATATATATATTTTCATGTAATTATGTTTCTTGAAGAACATCTAAAATGTGTAATATTTTTAGATATTACAGTAGTGGTTTTTAGATATTTTTCAAGGACTATGATAATATTACAAATGTACATGGTTTTTATGCAGCTCTCTGGAAATATATACCATTTTTATACCGTGAGATTGATTTCATCTCTTGGTTAGTAGCTTCGATTTTCTTTTAGACTGGATTTGATAATGATAATCTGGATATATGTTCAACTTCCATATATAACTTTTCTTATGTACCTTTTCTGCAAATATAGTTTGGAAAGTTGCTTGGATGGATAGGTTAGTTGTCAGATAAAACTCTTTCCATTTTTTCCCTTCATGTTATTGCTTTATCTTCTGGTGGCATTGTCATTTAAGATCCTTAATGTGCTGCAGATAAAGCTGTATGATTATCTCTTGATTCAGAAAGGTGATGTACAATCTTACATGGGACATTTGAATTTTCACAAGCAAATGTAGCTTGGTGTAGCTTCACGTGAGAAATTTGTTGTATCTGGTTTTTAATATGTAATTTTCATTTATTTCAGGTGATGAGGACTGCAAGTTATGGCTTTGGAGTATCAAATCTGGTGATTTGCTATTTGAAAACAAATTCTTCAGTACTATTACCTCAACTATATGCTGGCAAGAAGCGGAAAGTATTGACTCTTTTGGTGCCTCTTTCTCTCTCATTTCATTTTCTTTCTATCTTTATTTGGTTATATGTTAGAAAATTTCTTTCTTCATTTATATTCAACATGAATTGGTTCTGTTGTTCTTGATGAGTGAAGTATGGTATGTATAGATATTTAAGGTTCCCCCCTTCCCCTCTTTCCCTTGTTGCTTAGATTCATGTATCTATTTTTGACAGGTTTCGAAGTAAATAGCAAGTTTATGTTGGTTATGTCCGTATTAGTACCAAGTTGTCTGTTCCTGGCAACGGAAAGTTTGATTTATAGAAGAAAAATTACTTTATCCTTATTTCTAATGATCCATATTTTTACTGAAAAACATTAAACATTCTTCATTGACATCAATGAAGCATATTGATAACATCTCATGTTCGATAAGTTGTGTCACTTTTGCTTTTGAAAGCACTGCCTAGATTATTTTATAAATTTTGGCTTATCATCCCTCTCCAAGTACTAAAGAACAAAGAGAACGAATGTCATCATGAATAGTATCAGATATTGATTTATTTGTTATATGGGCTATTGGCTTAGTTTTCTAAGAGTTAATTAGTGTGGGATATTGAATTGTTTTCTAATGCTAAGATGAACTCTACCTTTATGGTAACAATTAGTTGACTGCTATTGAATCTAAATGAGTTCTATAGTATCAACTTATTTTCCTTTGTACTTATTTGCTTTCCAGATTTTGAGATTGACATGAATGGCAAGCGATTTGCACTGCAGGTAGGTACATCATCCTCTGGCTTTTAATTTTTATAATCTTTCTTGATACTTTGTTTTTTCTTGTGAGTACTCTTTTTTGATGCCTGCTGATGAAGTTCATATTTTCCCTTGACAATCAGGGTGTTGCCAAATTCAAACAATACTCAATAAGGACACGTAGATAAGAGGGGATCATAAACTGAAAATATTGTTAAAATACGATGTGAATGGACGAGTGTGTTAGTATCTACCTTGAACTTTTGTAATCATAATATAATTTTAAATAGGTACTACTTTAATTGCATACTTTTGATGGCTTTAAAGTATTTACGAGTAATGTAGTATGAAACTTTATATTTTCATTGTAGTATGAAACTTTATATTTTTATTGTGTGTTGAATTTTTTAGGATGTTTCCTTCATTATTTAAGAATTTATCATGTTGTTTCATGAATATATATATATATATATATATATATATATATATGTTAAAATTTGCTTGAAATAATAATAAATATGTTTTTGTACTATTAGGTTTGTATGGTATGTACACTTATGCATTTATGGTACTATAACATTATATATATATATATATAAAAGTGATTATGGTAATATATGCATGTATATATTAAGTAAATTTTTATATACCTATAATTGTGGTTATAAATATCCCTTTAGTTGTAAACTATGGTTATAAATATTTCTTTAGTTGTGGTTTTTATTAGAATAGTGACCATATTTATAGTTTAGCCACATTTTTTAAAAACATGTGGTTATATATGTACTTTTAGTCATAATTTTTTGAAAATCATGGTCATATGTAATATAGATAGTGATATTATTGATATCCTATGGTAACAATTTTTGTTAAAAATTGTGGTTAAAAGCCTTGGGTGAAAGTATATATATGATCACTGTTAAAAATTGTGGTTTTTCGATTACTATATAACCACTCTGTCTTTGGTCACAGTTTTTTATTGTGATTAAAAAAATTATAATCACGATTAAAATTATGGTTAAAAGTCTCATTTGTTGTAATGGTTATACCAAGTCTTGATAGAGAGTATGCTTCTATTTGAGGCAGGTCACATGATGTTCTTGTTTAGTACAATGTTGTGGAGACTTGATACAAACCGCCTAGCGGATGTCTTGAAACCCATAGATTATTTATATTTGAGAACTTCAAGAATAGGTCTAGAAATTCAAGAAATCTAAATTTTAGATTGTGTAAGCTATTGACAAACCACACAAGATTTTTTGAGCCTTATAAGTTCTGAAAAACATTTCGATTAAGAATCGAGAGATAAAAATCTCATTCTAATTTAAGTATTCATTCTTATTCTGTAAAGGGTTACATAAGCTTTTATAAAATATAAAACCTTAAGTACTTTACTTGATGCTAACTACGGAACAATAAAAGGAAACTAATTGTCCCCGTTAACCTAAAAAATTTCAACAAAAATTGACTCTTAAAAAAGCAAGTACTTGCACACTATTATAAATTTACTTGCTTACTACTCTAAGCCACATTTGTGTAGTGAAACAGCTCCAAAGTCATCCACGCCTATAATATGATCAGTTATGCATCCAACAAGCCCCCTTTTTGAACTCCACTGCTTGAACTTTTCAAATGTGGCCATGGACCTTTCTTGAATCCTTCTTGGACTAAATTCATCCTCTTGAGCTAAGAGCACCCACTACTTTGAAATGACAATAAGACCCTTACCTTTAACTTTTTAAGTGTAACGTTAGACCCTTGATTCACATAAAGACTAATTATTGTGGTGATTTTTTATAGACCCCATTTAATATTGAGTTTTTATTTGTATTATTCTAAATTTTAAGAGAGTTATTTTATTTAATTTGCTTAATTTTTTTATCTTCTAAAAGGTTATAGACTAATTTTAAATAAATTTAATCACATATGGCTCTAAATATAATGATAAAAATATAAAAATTGAAGTTTAAAATTGAAATTATATACCTAATAATAAAGTTAAAATTAAACTAATTATAAAAATTTAATGTTTATAGATTAATTTACTTGCATAAATTATAATTATATTATTTTATAATAAATTATAAACATTTTATTTATTGAATATGAAGTATTTTTTTAATTATATAAACGGTAAGTAATTTTTTATTAGGCATTGTCAAAAAGATTTAAAGTTTTTTTCTCATTCTCGTTGATTAATTATATATTTTTCTAATAATCAATAAGATAGTAAAATATATATAATATATTAAAATAATAAATATTTTAAAAAAATTAAATAGATATGATAAACGATATGATTTTTTAATTTAAAAAGTAAATCAATAGGATAAAATTATTTTTTAGTTATTTTTAATTTATTTAAAATTTTAATTTGTTTAGGTATGTTTTGAGTTATTATAGATTTTTATTTTTAATTATAATAAATAAATGTATTTTATTTTATAATTTTTAAAGGATATTTTAATCATTTAAAAAAAATTAAAAAAATTGTGTCTAAAAATTTTATTGCCGTTGTTAACCGAAGTTACCTTCAATAATACATCTGATCTTAATGTTCTTATAAACATTTTTTCATACATTAAATAGATCGGAGAAAAAAAATACATTCCCAGGTACGTTCTTTATGTTTTCTCGTCCAATGGTTCCACCATCATAACCTCGAGCCGAATTGGTGACCCGTATAAATGGATTTAATTGTACCATTCAAGCCATTTGAGCCCCATAAAAAACTGAACGCGAATTTGGATAACGATAATCAATACGGAAGGAAACTTTTACTCCGTCATGCTAAAATTAAAAGGTTGTTGCAGATTCAATGTTAATCAAACACATATTAAGAATTAAAAAAAATCCAAACAAAAATTGAATACAAATTTTACAAATATCAAATACATTTCTTGAGCAATCTTCAAATCAGTTGGATTTGACCCAACTATCAATTTGCTTGATTCTCTTGCTCTTTCCGTGAAAATACTCTGATAAGCTTGGCGAAATGTGAAACACTATTTTTGTTCCAAAAGAAAATACAAATTGCCGAAAAGAAAACAAAATAAAATGTGTGACATGTCCATTTATAGTCGCAATCGGAGTTCCAATCCGCTGGTCGGGATCGAATAGAGAGAAAGGTCATTGTGTCGCCGCCAGGGGGAAAGAGACAGATTGTCATTGCCCATTGCCGAAGCAAACATGGAAATGGAGTGGTAAAGTATGTCATATTAAAATTGTAAAAAATAATACAAATATAATAGATTGCTATAAAAGTGTGTTATAAAAGCATAAATTTCTTTTATTATAAAAGAAAACTAGCAAAGTTACGTATCTATAGCAAAAATAAATGATCCACTTAATAGAAAAAAATTCATAACATGAGATTAAAAAAATAAAAACAAAAAGAGTATTATTTTTATTTATTTTTACTTAAATAGACAAAAATAAAAAACATTAATAAAATAAAAAAAATATGAACGATAAAGGATGAAAAAAAATAAGATGAAATATTATTTAATATTAATTATTTATTTAGGAAAACTTTCTATTTATAATTTATTTTAATATTTTAATTTAATAGTTTTTTAACTTCATGTTTTTATCTCTTAAATAATAATTGATTGTTAATCACCTTAATAATTTGGTGGGAAAGATGTCATCTAATATTTTTTGGATACTGTTTTGAATCTTGTAATTGTATATATATATATATATGTGTGTAAAAGTGAATAGTATTAATCGAAAAAATAGAAAAATAATAAAAATAATATATTTTAATTATAAAAATATCAATATTTATGTTAAATTAATGTATATTTAGTATTAAATAAATTTCAATCTATTATTTTATTTTATGTTAAAAGTTACTCACTTCGATCCAAAATATTGATAGGAATAATATGTTTAATTTTTAATTAATTTAAAGAGTATTGGATTTATATATATAATAAACCAATTTACCCAAAATTTCGACTTGACTTCAGCCCACCATCCGCATGAAAATGGGTGGAAAAGATTTATCAATTATTTCTATTGGTAAGTCGAGCGTCAATCAAAGGTGGGGACAATGGGACCGACAACACTTTGTTGCTCCTCTATGGTGACGTGAGCCAAAACTGGTTTTCGAGCAAGATATGTTGGCTGACGACTAAGCCTTCCAAACTCAGTGGTCTGGCTGGTTTTCGATATCGATGGACAAAACTAGTTGATCTTAGATAGAGCTGAGGCATTAGAGAAGGTGCTGGTAGTTGGAGTTTACCTTTATTTTTCAGTTTTTTTTTTCTCTTTTTTTATGTTTTTTATTAATTTAAAAAAATAGAGAATTCTAATTTTTATCTAAATGAATAATAATTTTACATTTAAACTTTATTGATTATTTTTTAAATTACAGAATTAAATCTATAACTAAAAGACTTTTACGACCCCAAACCCACCGCTAACAAAAGCAAAGAATGAAGGGAAAAACAACAACCAAAAGATTGAAAATATTCCCTAAAATATCTGATTGTAATTTTTCCATTAAGTCTAAAACCGCAAGTTTGAGAGTACTTTTAGAATTGAAATAGAATTTCAAGCAGCCTAGCCATTTCCTTCTTTCTCAAAGAACCAAAGCCTCCTTTTTCATAACTGATTTATCATGATTACACCAAGACACCTTTTTTTTTTTTTTTTGGGTTCAAATGATTTCGCCAAGACTTAGTACACTAAATTTAGTATTGAAGTGAAAAGGAAAAAAAGAAAAACAAAAGGCAATATGTAGCCGTCATAAATTGTTCCTTTATTGTAATAATTCATTCAGTTGAGTCGAACAGCATATTTTTTAGTACATGTCTAACATCCTTCCTCTTAACATGGCTTCTGCTTTCCTCACCTGCTGCACTGGTCCAATGATAAAAACCTACATTAAAGTCACGAACACGATTAAACCATCACATGATGAAATTACTTGACTTTTAGTTATTTCAAAATCAAAAGCTGCTTCAATTTTGCCACAGTACTGTTGCACATTGCGGTCTCTGCAGACACATCACCCATTTAAAATCATTTTTCAGATATTACTAGGAGCTTGATTATATGTTTTAGTTAGCTAACCTTGTCAGGTGGTCCCTTGTCACCTCCCATAAAGATTTCCGCACTGAAGAAGATGAAATTGAAATAGAGTAAGCATGCAGGAAAGTATTATCGAATATTCTTACAACCAAGAATATGAGAGAGAAAGAGAGAGACTTGCAAGATTTCTTGATTGCCAAAATGTTGGCTCCTTTTCTCCCAATGATACGCCCCATCTTTCCTGGAGGAACATCAAGAACAGATAGGGTTTCTTCTTCAGGAACATTCCCCTCCATTATTAGGCTTTCTGCAAAGAGAACAAACTCAAATTAGTTTTCAATTTACTGCAAGTACAACCAGGTATCTGCTGCAAATGATTGTATCTGGTGTAGCAGTAAGAAAGAATTGACAGCCCAACTGTTTTAGTTAGAACTAATTATGGAGTGGAAGTTTAAAAATGATAAGACAGTTATGAATAGTAGTTGTCAAAAGGGAACTACAGAATAACTCTTGTAACATCTTACTATCAAAAGTCCAAAATATATTCCAGAGTGGAGCCGCAAAAGACTGAATAAGAGTCAACGAGGATGAAGCAGTGGAATTGTAGGAATGATAAAATTTAATTTCAACCATTGAATTTTAAGAACATGATGGGGAAAATTATAACAAATGGTCTTCCAAATTCGAAAGACCTGGAATAGGAGGGAGAGATGGCCAGTCAGCAAAATCAGTATTGTTGATGCAAAAACATCGACAATAAAAAGCACCACGGACTGCAAGACACCAAAATGATCTTTGGTTAAATCTTGTCATCATCTTGTGATATATGTGGAGAAGAAAGCGAACATCATCTGCAGCTGCACGCACCATCAGTTCCGACAGTGGTCGGTATGTCCAAAACTTTGGGTCCTGCAAAACATCACAAATAGAATAAATTAGTTAAAAAAAACACTTGGCTACTTCATTAGTACCTAAACTTTTAGCAACTTCATACACACGTCCGTAAATTTTTAAAACATATAATTGAGTTATTAAATTTTTAAAACTTCACATATTGGTCCCTAAACATTTAAACATTAAATTGCATGATCTAATCCTCAAATTTATAAAACTTCACTTTTGAGTCCAAGCTTGAATACTAAAATACATATTTGTAATTCAAAGTTTTAGAATGTATAATAGTTTTAAAGTTTGGAACTAAATCACACAATTTAAAAATTTAAGGATCTATATGTGAAACTTAAAAGTTTGAGCACTAAATCATATGTTTAAAAATTTAGGACCTTTGTATGAAATCTAGTCAAAGTTTTGGGACCGATGATATGGTTTAGCTTAAAAAATTATTGAGAAAAAGTGACTGGCAGTGCACAAAAATATCTTTTATGCCATACTGAATCAACCAAAAAATAAAAATAATTGCAGAACGGCTTCCTATTGCAGTAAAATGCTAGACCAACCTGCCTCAAAAGGACACGAACTTCTTCCTTCTCAACATAAGATAGACCTACATTGAACTCTCAAAAATGAAAACTGAAGCTATGGGCAGAAGGCAACTTAATCCAAAAGGATAAATTTACTAACACAACAAGCAAGGTTATGAAAAATAGATAATCAAACTTCTGGCACAGAACATTATGGGCATAAGATAGCAACACTGCTAGAGCAATATCAAGTATCAACAATAATATGGAAAATTTATATTCATAAGCCTTAAAAAGGCCTAGATGAAAAAATGCATTTCATCTTTCCATACATTTTTCGACATGAGAGCTCTTTAAAATAAATGCATCAGTAAAAAATAGGATTCTACCAACTTGATCCAAAATGGTAACAATTCTTACATAATGTTCCTCAATCTACAAAGAGAACCATAATGCTCAGTGTAAAAAAAATGCATTCAGTTGCGATACCGCAACCCATAAACTGAAACTTAAAACAATTAACACAAACAAAAGATACCGCAATAACGTGGATCTGCAAGGAGGCCAACAAAAGATATGTAATCATATGGTGATCGTGTGCGTCCTTCTTGCTCCTCCAAGAGTGCATAAGCAATCTAAATGTCACAAAAAGAAAAATGGAAAGCCAATTCAATGAACAGAGAATTGTTTTGGAGAAAAACAACAAATAAAAGATGGCTGGACCTAAATATTTGTGTCAAATTATAAAATTATCTTGCGCAAAGAAACAAACAAAAATGAGGAGAAATTGCAGTTTTGGCTCAAGTTCACCCTCAGATTAGATGAAAGATGAAGTATGCAAACAACTAACTAAATAAGCTAATGATCTCAAAACCCTTAAAATTATTTTTCAGTGGAAACACAATTATGGTTTCAATCAGCCTAGCTGAATAGGTTCAATCTCAAGAGTAATCCTAAAGAACTTAGAATATTTGCGAAATTCATTCCCAAGTGATCAAAAACTTAGAATATTTGATGAAATGCCCATCAGTTTCACAAGAATCCTACTCTTACAATAATGAAAGGCCTATATTAAAGAACTGTCAAATCGCAGAAAGGCTGTACATGTGAGGACCTATTATATTATCCAACAAGAAGATGGGAAAGGTGGGAAAATAAAACACAGTTAGACAAATAAATCAATTATAATTGTTCGCAGATAGAACTGATAGATGGGATCAATAATTGAAAAGAGAACTGATAATAAATGGGATCAATAATTGAAAAGAGAACTGATAATAAATGGGATCAATAATTGAAAAGACAAGGATTAAGTGAAAAACTATGAGCAATACCACCCATGATGAGAAAAAAAAAAAAAGATGTTCACCTGAGTATCCACAACATTGTTTAACTTGATTCCAAATTGAAAAAACAAGGCCTGCAAAATAAGTACAAATTAAAGAATGGAAGTGATAAAATCCTATCGAATTCCAAACAGGCTACGATAAGTTAAAAAATACACTGGAGACCTCACTATCTCGTTTGCAATCGTGAATAACTTTTGTGATGTAATTAGATTCAAGCGCAGGCTTACAAGCTTTCATAAGCATCTCTCCTCCTTGAATGGCATCTACCAAATATATTGCATCTGGAAAAGCAAGCTGCCGAAAAACAAAAGAGTTTAAACTCTTCTCAAACATAAAATTCGTGGTTACTAATATGACTTGAGAAAACAAAACATCTTAATGAAGACCCAAAAGAAGTGGAAGGTGGGAGAAACAAAGAAAGACATATGAGTAAAACGTACTTGCATGATGCAGAGTGCTCCATGTCGACAAAGATCAACTCCCTCACAGTCAAAACCAATTACCAATGGCCTTTCAGGTGACGGTTCGAGAAATTCAATAGGGAGTTGAGAAGCATGTGTGACAATATGAATTGGAACAACCGAAAATTGAGTGTCATTTTTCAGGAGCTTTTCATCTGTAAGAAGTGAGAAGTATGTCACATACTTATAGACAAGAATTTGCTACCAATTTCACCACAAAAGAGAGAAGGAAAATCATATATAGGGCACGGAAGTTCTTCTTGACACATAACTCAATAAAGGTAAGGCACAAAGTAATATAACAAAAAGTTATAATAAAAGATATGAATAGCTGAAAACATCCAAGAGATCAAGAAAAGAAAAAAAATAAATAAATACAGAAGACGAAGAAAATTCCTCTATAAGTAACAATAAGCAGCCCTGGTGTAAAGTAGAACTAGCCACAACCCGTATCAAGTATTCATCCATCGAAAAAATTGAAGGACTAAAGTGCATATGTTGACAAGTAGGTACGAATTTACTTTCATGTCCACAAGCATGTACCATGAATCACTAGCGCTCTTCACCCAAATGAAACTACTACCTAGGTCGGAGTTCATTAATTCCAATAGAATTTCCTCTTCTTCAATTAGAGCCCCTAATTTACCTTCGCTAAAAGAAACTAACAACCAATCCACAAAACAATGGATAGGAGTCCCAGGACAAACTAACATAATTTATTCTTAAAGAAGGATCAAGAAATGCAATTATTTGATAAGTAATAATATCAAACCAAACACCCGTAATGAAGCTTGAGCTAAAACCACTACTACATAGTACCCCCCCCTGTTAATTTCCAAGCAAATAAAGACACAACTCCTCAAGAAATGAAATCACTTCATAGTTTAACCAGAAAATAATCATCTCATCTCTCAGGATCCTAATTAACAAATCAAGTTTTACAAACTCAAAACATTTTATTTTCTTCCCCAATTTTTTCCTCAGTAACAAAACAGAAGCTACTAAGAGATCTAGGTTCAGAATAAATTGCAAAAAAATTGAAGCGCAAATCGATTAGAAACCATCGGAACATGAAAGAAAACAGCGAATCGAGAACATACAGCTGAAATTGAATTGAAGACGCAAAATAATAAAATCGAAATATTTGAAGTACCAGAACTACTTGGAGGAAGAGAACTTGAAGGTACAGAGGCCATGTGACGATCACAACATTTAACCAAATGATACTTTAGCCTCTTTCTCTTAAGCCATCTGCTCTTTCATTTCTTTTTCTTCTCTCCCTCCTTTTGAAGTGTATGGAATGGTAAGGCAAAACTGTTTAGCATCAAGTTCTTTTTTTCATTCACTTTAATGGCGTTTTGGCACCTATATTTTATTTTCTTACCTTTTTCTGAATAAATTTAAGGGATGAACTTATTTTAAAAAGATTTACACAGTAAATCTATGTTTTCACTAAACAACTTTTAAGTATTCAAGTTTCAATTTATTTTATATAAATATATCAAAATATTTTTCCTATAAAAAAATATTCATATTCTTATTTTGTTTTTACCTAATTACCTATGCTATTATTTTATTATATCAATCAATTAATTTTTACGTAAATATGTCATCTTAATTAATGCTAGTTAACTTTGTGAAACAACGTAATCACAAAAAAGTATATATATATATATATAAATAAAATAAGACTATTTGTACTTTCTTATAAAGAAAAAAATACAAATATTTTTTTTTTATGTAAAATGAATCAAAATTTAGGTATATTAAAAACTATTTGGACATTTGGATCGCCCTCATGCTCGACTCATTCGAACCACCTAACAAAGTTACCAATCCGAGATGGAAGGCGATGGAAGGCGAAACATCCCAAATGTCCTACCTATAGACCAGCTCGAGCTCAATAACCAACCCGAGCTTAGTAATCAGACGAGCCTATAAGTAGATCAAGCCTTAAGACGAAATAACTCAAAATGCATCAACGAGTAGCAGGTCAATTCTAAGGAATTAAACCCCCTATATGGTTAATTACCAGACCGAGTTAGGGTTGACTCGACCCATAATATGTTATACTTTATACCAATTATACCTCTTTGACATGTAAATATGTGTACATATTATGTAACCGACATTTGTATCTGTAATGTTTTATAAATAGATGAATCTCTTATGGGATCCATACATTCATCCAATTATCTTAATCTCTCTCTAAAAATGGGTAAAATCTTGATATTTTTGGCCCCCAACGTGGTGCTTAGATTCTGAGGTCAAGCGTAATTTTTTGACCCCATATTCTTTAGGATTCACCCTGCTCCTTGAGAGAAACTTATAAAACCAATTGTGTTCCACTCACAAAATACAAATACCATTGTAGGAACTCACACCGGAAGATGGTCGAGTTTGGCTAATTGTGAAGCAATACAACTAGGAGAAATAACTCACCATCCCTTATTGAAACCAGGGTAGAAGATAATACCTACTACCAAGAGTTGTCTTGCAAACTTTTTAAGCTGATAAAAGAGCTTAAGGAGACCAAAAGATAAAATAGGTTGCTACACTCCCAAACCAGGGGAAGGACCTTGGATGACCAAACAACTAATCTTACCAATGGCAATATAGCTAGGGGCGGCCAGCGCGAACCCCAACAAGCTTAACTCGAAGACGAGGGGAATCCCCTCTCTAGCACAATAAGGCCTAGTGATGAGCAATGGATTCAAGAAAGAAAAGGCTAGAAGGCACTATTCCAAGTGCTAGAGGATAAAACTAACTACGACAATGCTACTCACCTTAGAGGAAGCTTACGGGGAGGCAAGAAAGTTTGTCAATCTTGAGAAGGAGCTAAGTCTAGTCAAAGGCCATCAAGTTGATGTACAAGTGGTGCCATATAAAGAAAAAAGGAGGATGGGCTTAGATAGGGCGCATGAAAATAACAAAAACAAATGTTTTGTATCAAATAATAGACAAGTCGGACAATGGTCAAGAAACAGAGGACCATGGGGGAGGTCAATCTTCCCCTTTAAAGGGCCTCCCTTAAGAATTGAGTTAGCTAAAGCTGTAAGGAGAATGGAGGATGAGCCCAATGTTAGATGGCCACCAAAGATGAAATCCCCCCTTAGAGACATCTATATGGTGTGCCGTCCATAAGGATGTGGGCAATAAAACAAAAGATGGAAGGCACTTTAAAAATGAGATAGAAGAGTTGATGGCTAGGGGATATCTTAAGGACCTCGTCGTAGAAAATGGGGACAAAAGGAGCGACCAAGGTGGACGAGGGGTGCCAAAACCAATAAACTGTTTGATGAGCCCAACGTTAGGAATATAACCATACATAGAGGACTTGGGATCAACGAGATCTCTAATAACTCATGCAAAATATTTTCATAAGAGCTACATAATGCCCATCATGTATACACCTTGGATAAGATTAGACCTCTTGCAGAAGTCATTTTTAGTAAGAAGGAAGAGACCTCATCCTATCACGAGGACCCTTTAGTAATAACTCTGAGGATCAAATCTTGTGACGTCTGTCAGATAATGATCGACACAGGGAGTTTGGTAGATCTCTTTTTTTTACCACTACTAGTGCCTTATGAGTAAAGTATTCTAACATCATTAATACAAAGCTCCATCTCATAGGATTCAACAGCAACACCACTTATGCAAAAGGAATGGTGGCTCTACCTGTCATGGAAAAAAGGGTAATAATAATGACCATGGATACATAAAATGAAACAGTCTCATCCTCTTTTCACCAAGTGATCAAATTCCCTACAGTCGAGTGCCTTGTAGAGGTGATGGGAGATCAAGAGAAGGCTAGAAGTTGTTGTAATGCCACTATGAAAGGGACTGCACCCTAATATAAATCACCAAGGGGTCTCCCTCAAAAGAGATCAAGGAGCAAAGGTTTGGCGATGTCAATCTACCTAAGTAAAGTGAAAGACCTTTCATTCGGTGTTGAGGGTAAGAAACACCCCTTGAAAATGGGTGAGGATTTGACGACAAAGCTTGAGGAGCAACTCTCACAATTTCTTAGAGTTAATACAGATGTATTTGCTTGGTTTCCCACAGACATTCCTGGAATTGATCTAAAAATCATAACACACCAATTGAACGTCAACCCATAAGCTAGACCCATTCAGTAACAGAAAAGAAAATTCCCTAGAGAAAAGAACAAGGTGATCAAACACCATGTGGGTGACCTTAAAGAAGCTGGGGTCATCAGGGAGGTCAATTATCCTTCATGGCTTTCAAAATATAGTACTAGTAAAGAATGTGTGTGGGTCATCCCGTATGTGTGTGGCCTTCACAGATTTAAATGAGGCATGTCCGAAGGATTACTTCCCCTTTCCAAACATTGATCAATTAGTAGACGCCTCTTTCGGGTTCAAGTTGACAAGTTTTTTGGATGTGTACTATGAATACCACCAAATCAGAACATGCCCTGATGATAAGGAGAAAACTTATTTCATCATGGAGGAAGGAACATTTTGTTACACAAGGATTCCATTTGGACTGAAAAAGATAGGCACTACATATCAACGTCTTGTTAACAAAATATTTGAAAAACAACTGGCGAAGAATCTGGAAGCATACATAGATGACATGGTGGTGAAATTAGTTGAACCCCTAAACCATATCAAGGGTTTATAGGAGATATTTGAGAAAATCCAAAGGTATGACATAAGACTCAACCCCAAAAAATGCATCTTTGGTATTGCTGCAGGAACATTTCTGGGAATCTCGTGTCAGCAAAGAGGATTGAGGCCAACCCAGACAAGATACAAGCATTGGTGAACATGAAGCCACCCTTTAGCCTCAAGGAAATACAACAATTAAATGGAAGAATAGTGGTGCTGAACAAGTTCATCTCTAAATGCACTGATAAATATATGCCCTTCTTTAAAATGTTAAGAAAAAACATGTCATTCTTTTGGGATAAGGAATGCGACATATCCTTTGAAGGAATCAAGAAGTACCTTAGCCACTCCCTCGTCTTGGTTAGGCCCCTACCAAAAGAGATTCTTTATCTATATTTGGCTATGACACCCTAAACATGCAGTACCATGCTCTTAGTGGAAAGGGACAAAATTTATCACCCCATCTGCTACTTCAGCCAAATTTTAACGAAGGGCCAAAGAAAATATTCTACCATTGATAAATTGGCCTTTGCTATCAAGATCACTACGCCAAAGCTCAAGCATTACTTCGGTTCATATAAAGTCATGGTACTCAACTCATACCCTCTTAAAAGTGTCCTAACGATACCAGATGTTGCAAGGAGATTGGCCCAAGTAGCTATAGAATTTGGAGAGTATGATATTAAATACATGGCAAAGATAACCATTAAAGGGTAGGTTGTAGCCGAGTTTATGGTTGAATTTAGCGATAGTCTTGAGGTCATCACCAAGATAGAGGAAGAAGAGATGTGTGGGGTAGTCCAAAGGGAATTCCTAACTTGGTAGGTTTTGGATGGAGTGCAAAATTTCGATGGTATAAAACTAGGGATCATTATAGTTGATCACAACAACAACTACTTTAAGTATGCCATTAGACTTGATTTCCAAGCCACTAATAATGTCACATAATATAAGGTGGCTATATTTGCAAAAAAATTGGGGAAAGATAGGATCACCTTACATAGTGATTCTAGGTTAGTGGTCAACTAGTGTTTGGGGACATTTGAAGCAAATGATGGAAAAGTGAAATGGTACCTGGAGAGTTTAAAGTAAGAATGCTCAAAATTCTCTATGTTCGAGATTAAACAAATAGCTCAAAACGAGAATGGTCAGGTCGATGCCCTGGTAACTCTGGTATTGGCAAGGGAGACCAAGCATAATATAGTAGTATCGGTAACGATCCTAGCAGAAGCATCTTTATAGGAGGCCGAAAGAAAGGTCAGGTGTGTGGATGCCTCCTCTATCACATGGTTCACTGATGAGTGCTCAAAAAGTATTAAAATTACCATGATTTTATACACGTTAATTGATTAAAAATATATATATTTATATGATTTTATCATATATTTATTAAAATCTGTCTTTTCAGAATCACGGGTATTTTTATTGTTTTTTAAGTATTTTCGCTTAAAAAAGTAACTTAAAGACTCAAAAAAAAAATACTAGAGGCAATACATTGCAAATATATTCATAAATTAAATGAGAAAAGGTCGACAAATATGAAAAAATTGGACAAAAATGGGTCAAAAATGTCAAAAAAGAGGAAATCGTGCACGCAACCACCCAGCCGCGCCAGCCAACGCACTCACCGTGCCAACACAATGCCCAATCCGCGCGCGCCGCTGCACCCCATGTCAGCATGACATCATCAATGATATCATCATTCATTACTCCATATTTCTACCATTTTTAATCATTTTTCACCCATTTTTTCTTCATTTCCTCACCTATAAATACCCTCATTCTCTTCATAACAAAACACACCTAAAATCACGTCATCTTTCTCTTTCTTTCTCTCCATTTCTTAGTTTTTTAGTTTTTTTTAGTTTTTTAGTTTTTTTAAGTTTTTAGTTTTTCTTTAGTTAGTTTTTCTTAGTTTTAGAGTTATTCTCTTTTTGAGAAGAACTAATTATGTTTTTGTAATTTATTTGCTTTTTGATTCAATAAATAGAAGTGCAAATTCCATTTGGAGGTTTTCCAGCAACAGAGTTAGCATCAAAGTACTGTAAGGATTTTATTTTCTTTGCAGTTATTTTTTATGTTTTGTTCTTATATGTTATATTTAATTTGTCTGTGATTAAATTTAACATTGCTGGCTGTTTGTAAACATGATATAATAATAACGTTGTTATGCTTGCGAAATATTAAATTGGTAAAAATCTCTAAAATAAATTGATTTTTGTTTTTATTCAAGATTTTATATTAAGAATATTAGAGAGAAATATATTATTTTTCATTACAAACTTAAATCTTAAAATTAGATTTTAAGATTTAGTTATCCAGTCTGATTTAGAGTAGTACTATTTTATTTGTTGGTACAATCCCCCGGTAGTTAGATTGAAGCTCTATTTCAAAAAAATTATAAGAATTATTATTTGAAAATGTATTACAACATGTTTTGAGTAGTGGTTTTAAAACTTGAAAGTTAGTATTCGGATAATTAAATTCTTAGGTTTAATTTGGACACCTTGAATAAAGTTTAAACTGTCTATACCAAAGGTTTCATTTAAATGGTTCATTTTCAATTTATTAGAAAAAAAAGAATTAATTTAATTAACCAAATTAGTTATCAATCCCACCCATAGGTGTTAATTGATTTATTTAGTTAACAAAGAATATCTAACCCATCAAAGGTGGTATTCATATAAAAAAGAGAGAATCAATAAATATCAATTTATATATTTAATAACCTAAATAATATGAGTAAGCATAATTAACTTAGTTATTATATCCATAAATACTTCACTATTATAAATGATAAAATTTGCATAAATGTTTATTGAATCTGTATCTATATTTATTTTTACATTATTACATTAAAAACACAAAACCCCAAAATATTGTGATAGGATGTTTATAATTTAATTTTGTTTTTAAAAGTTTGAATAATAAATTAAAAACCACATATATTCCTTCCTTAGATGGACCTTGGGAGTATACTTATCATTTTCTATGAAATTATTTGTGCACTTGCGAGAGTTTTATAAATATAAAACCAAAGTATTGGCAGGATCGGCGAAACGGTTCTGCCTATTAAGTTTTTGGCACCATTATCGGGGAAGGAATAACATTTTTCAATTATTTATCAAAATTTTAAAAACTTTTTGTTCTGTAAATAATTGTGATTTTTTTTTATTTTGAGTTAAAAAAATTTCAAATTTCAAATTTCATAAGAAATAAAAAAATTTAAAAAATTTAAATTAAAATAATAATAATAATAATAATTATAGTGTGAATAGTAAAATATTTTTAGTAATTTGAAATTTGAAGTAAAAAAAATACCGTTCATGAATAGTAAAACAAGAAAAAACAAAAAATTAATAAAAATTGAAATAATTTATTCTCATTTAAAAAAAGAAAAAAAATTTCAAATTTCAAATTTCATAATAATTAAATAAATAAAACTTTAATAAATTTAAAAATAATAATAAAAAAATAAAAAAGAAATAAATAAAATTTAAACTTTATTTAAATAAATAAATAAAGTTTTTAAATTTATTTAATTATTTTCTTTTAAAAAAATAAAAATTTAGTTTATTATTTTCTTTTAAAAAAAATAAAAAAATAACTTAGGGTTTAAATAGTTTTGTTTACTATTTTGTATTAAATACTATGTAAATTTTCTCTAAATTTTTGTCTCGTTATTTTATTATTTTTCTTTAGAAAAGTTTTAAATTTATGTTTTCAATAGTGTATGCATGGTAGTAGATCCTTAGGAAGCCCCCTTATACCATATGTAAATAATATTCATAAATTTAAACAATTGTCAACAAGATTGGATTCCAACCATCAACCTATTTTTGAGCTAAACATAGAACCAAGCCTTAATCCTTTACTGGAACCGAAAGAAATAGAAGAAAACCAACATGTTAGGGAAACCACCATGAAGGAGTTTGCAAGACCAGTGATTGGCACGACAACTTCTGATATCCAGCTGGGTGATGCTACTCAGAATTATGAACTAAAAAATATTCATTTTTCTATGGTTCCTTTCTTTTATGGGCTGCCTAATGAAGATTCTCTTTCCTTCATTAGAGACTTTTATGCTATAGTCCAAACCTGCCCCCTCGGTATTCTAAATGAGGATCAACTTAGAATGAGATGTTTTCCCTACACCTTAAAGGACAAGGCCAAAGCTTGGTTGATGTCACTTCCCCCCAGGTTCTCTGATGACATGGGAGAACATTTATAATAAATTCATGGGAAAATTCTATTCCCACCAAAAAACATCAGAGTTGAGAGAAAAGATTGCTACTTTCTCTCAGATGGAAGGAGAACCATTCCATGAAGCTTGGGATATGTTCAAAATGTTTCTCACTCAAGGTCTCCATCACAGCTTTCCCCTGTAGTTGTAGAACCAATTCTTTTATGATAGACTTACGCAACAATGTTAGTTCATTGTCGACAACGTTGTAAGAGGAGCAATGTGAGTAAAGATTGCCTCAGAGACGTACAACCTCTTTGAGATATTGGGTGCTAATTCCTAATAGAAAAGCTCACGAGTGAGAAAAGGTGGAGTTCATGAAATTGATTCCAGCAATGAAGTTCAACAACAACTTGTTCAATTGACCAAGCAAGTTACCCTTCTCACTACACAAACCAACACCAATAATGAACATTATGGTTTGTATAGCAACATGGGACATGGTACTGAAGCCTGCCCATATCAAGGAGAAACAACAGCTGGGCCTGAACAGGTTAAAGTATTGAGAGCATATCAACAGAGACCAAGGTTCGACCCCAATTCAAATACCTACAATCCTGGGTGGAGAAATCATCCAAACTTCTCCTGAAGGCAAAACAACCTTCCTTTCGCTCAAAACTCAAATCAGCCAGGCCAGCAAGTCCACTAGCCTATTCCAAGAAGCATTCCTAATAAATCAACCCTGGAGGACAACTTGAATTCTTTTATTCAAGTTTGTAGAGATAACCAATCTAAAACCAATCAACGGTTGGACTCTGTGGAAGCTTCTATCAAAAAGGTGGAAGTTCAAGTAGAACAGTTAGTTGAACATTTGCAAAAACAAAGCAAAGACTAACTGAATGGTCAAATGGGATCAAATAAATTCAATGAAGAGGAGACATTGAGTTTGTCATTCTGCAATCTCCAAGCAACGTCTTACTAGAAGACGATAAATTTTAGTCCTACGTGGGAGGTCACCCATTATTGTATTTTCCTTTGTTTTAGTTTATTTTGTATGTAATAAAATTCAAATGAAATAAATTCGTTTGTTTCAAAAAATTGTGTCCATTCTTTAAATTTAACATTAAAATAAATAAATAATAATAATAATAAATAAATAAATATGTATAAAAAAATAATAATAAATAAATAAAATTAGGTTCCCTACACCTTTCTACTTTAAGCCTATACATTTTGTGAAGTGAGAAATCTTTCTTAGAGATATATATTATTTTTAAGAGCTAAATGTTGATACACAATAGGAGGAGGATTAATTTCAACTACAAATAGCCATGGGAGATGCTGAAGATAGGCAAAAAATGATGAAAGACTATGCAATGCCAATCATTGGCAATGTAACTTCCGGCATACAATTCTAAGAGGCTACAAGGAATTATGAATTGAAAAAGATTCATTATTCTTTGTTGCCTTCCTCTTATGGTGTCCCTAATGAAGACCCTTTGCATTTCATTCGAGAATTCTATGATATTTTCCAAACCTTTCCACTACATGCAATTAATGAAGATCAACTTAGGATGAGGTGTTTTCCTTACACCCTCAAGGATAAATCTTGGTCATGGTTCATTACTCTACAATCGGGTTCTCTAAAAACTTGGGAGGCAGTATATGAAATGTTTATGGGTAGGTTCTATTCCCATCAAAAGACTGTTGATCTAAGGAGGAAGGTAGCAACATTTTCTGAAATGTATGAAGAGCCCTTTCATTAAGCTTGGGAAAGATTCAAAATCCTTTTCATTCAATGTCATAATCATAGCTTTCCATTACAGCTATAGAACCAATTCTTTTATGATGGATTGACACTATAGAGTCAATACATGGTTGATAATGCTGCTGGAGGTGCTGTGGGAGAAAAAACCACAGAGGAAACCTATAATCTTTATGAGCTATTGTGTTCTAATTCCTAACAAAGAAGTGCTAGAAGGAGAGCAAGAGTCAATGAAGTTGGCTCTGATAATGAGATAACCTTGCAACTTGCTGAATTGACTAAGCAAGTGCAACTTCTCACTACCCACCAAATGCCAAATCAAGAGGTGTGTAAAGTGTGTTTTTCAATTGGGCATGGTACTCATAATTGTTCAAATACTTGTGATTCTAGTGTCGATGTCATGGAGGAAGTCGAATCATTTCAAAGGTATCATCTAAACACCTATAATCACCCCAACCATCCTTGGAAACAAAAAAATTACCCAACCTATACCCAATGTCCATTCAGTGTTTTGAGAGTATTGACTAGTGAGGAATATAGTCAAAGCGAATTTGGATTCTAGACACTGAAATTGGGTGAAATTAAATTGATATATTTTTTATATGAAATATGAAAATGATTTTCGACTAATTATTATAATAAATCATGATTGTTTAAAGAGATTAAAATAACTTATGCTTGAAATTTTAATTATGATCTTAAAGGAGATTAAAAAGTATAAGACATTTTTGTGATATGTTTTTTTCTTTTATTCTTAAAAGTTAATTTTTGATTTTGTTCTAATTTTAGTTTTTAAGTTGATTGTTTTTATTATTCTTTTAATTTTTACATTTAGTTCAATGTTTGTGTGTATCATTATTGAAAACTCTCATGAGACTCAAACTCGTCCACTAGGGCAACCTAGGGGTTTAAAGGCTTATTGCATATGCTAAATGCAATCGTGTTAATCCACGAAAGTGATTTAGGATAGTTTAATTTTTAGTTTTTATCGCTCCTCTTGCTAAGGGACTAGCAAGAAGCTGGTTAAAGGTTGTGATGAGTGCTCAAGAAGTATTAAAATTACTATGATTTTATGCACGTTAATTGATTAAAAGTATATATATTTATATGATTTTATCATATATTTATATAAATTTGTCTTTTCGGAATCACGAGTATTTTTATTTTTTTTCAGGTATTTTCGCTTAAAACACTAACTTAAAGACTCAAAGAAAAATACCAGAGGCAATACATTGCAAATATATTCATAAATTAAATGAGGAAAGGTCAACAAATATGAAAAAATTGGACAAAAATGGGTTAAAAAGGAGGAAATCGTGCACGCACTGTGCCAGCACAACGCCCAATCCTTGTGCGTTCCTGTTCCATTCCGCGCTCACATGCGCACCTGCGCCCATCAGCACCTAAACCGTGCGTGCCAGTGTCTATCTGTGCCCAGTCCGCGTGTGTCGCTGCGCCCATCTGCCCCAATCCGTATGCACCGCTACGCCCACGTCAACATGACGTCATCATTCACTACTCCGTGTTTCCAACATTTTTAATCATTTTTTCACCCACTTTTTCTTCCTTTCCTCACCTATAAATATCCATTCTCTTCATAACAAAACACACCTAAAAACACATATTCTTTCTCTCCATTTCTTAATTTTTTAGTTTTTCTTTAGTTGGTTTTTCTTAGTTTTAGAGTTCTTCTCTTTTTGAGAAGAACTAATTATGTTTTTGTAATTTATTTGTTTTTTGATTCAATAAATGGAAGTACAAATTCCGTTTGGAGGTTTTCCAGCAACAGAGTTAGCATCAAAGTACTGTAAGGATTTTATTTTCTTTGAAATTATTTTTTATGTTTTATTCTTATATGTTATATTTAATTTGTGTGTGATTAAATTTAACATTGTTGGCTGTTTGTAAACATGATATAATAATAACGTTGTTATGCTTGCAAAATATTAAATAAGTAAAAATCTCTAAAATGAATTGATTTTTGTTTTTATTTAAGATTTTATATTAAGAATGTTAGAGAGATTTATTACTGGAAAATATATTGACGACATAATTTTTGTAATAGATTTAAAATGTAAAAATCAGTTCCCAAACATTTGAATCATAAACCCAACTTTGACACCTTGAATGAGAATTTAAATTATTAAACCCAACCAAATGCGATAATTGAATGGTATATTAATCTATTAGAAAAAAAAAGTATAATTTAATTAAAATTAATTGATAGACTCGATCGAATGTGTTATTTGTATATTTGAATCAATAATCCTAATTCATACCATTAATAACCTAATAAATATTAAGCAATCATGATTAACTAACACTTTATCCCATAAATTCTGAATTGAGTTCAAATGTTTGTTAAATCTATCTTTAAATTTATATCATTATTTAGATATTTCAAAACCCAAACTTTGTGCTAGAATATTTAGACTTAATTTTCATTTTCAAGAATTTGTTGAATTATTTAAAAAAAATATGTTATTTCTTTTTAGACCAACTTGGAAGTATACTTATCATTTCTTATAAAATTATTCTAGCACTTGCGAATTATTTTATAAATATAAAAAATTTGTTTATCAAGTTTTTCGTGTTATTGCCGATGAGAAATGACATTTTAAATTTTTATTATCAAAATCTTAAAAACTTTTTATGTTATAAATATTATGATTTTTTTTTGAAAATTTTAAAATATCTAGTTTATTAATTAAATTTAGATATTTTAAATTTTAAATTTTTATTAAAAATTAATTATTTTTTGAAATTAAATTAAAAAAATTTAATTGATAATAATTTCAAAATTAAATTAAATTAAAAAAAATTTAAATAATAATAAAAATTTTAATTTGATTTTCTTTTCTTTTACTTTAATTTAATATAATTTTATTTTATTTATTTATTACTAAATCAATTCTTTTTATTTTATTTAAATTTTAGTTTTCTTTTCTTTTATTTATTTTACTTTTATTTTTATATTTTAATAATTTTTTATTTAATATTTTGTGTACTAACTTATATTTTGTATAATTTATTTTCTTTTACTAAATTGTGTATAGTGTTTATTATTATTTTTTGTTTATACTTCTAATAGTACGCTAAGCACTCTATTATGTTGATTTTATGGTATTAATTTACAAAAAATAAAGAGATTTTTGATTAAGAAACTGGTACTTTTTATTGTGAAAATTTATTAATTCAAACAATATTTCAAGAAAAATGAACATTTATTCTCATGAGTAGAAACAATCCCAAGTGGAAGTAGACAATAACATTTCATATACATTTGTATGTCATAAACATTTTTATGTCATATATTACGTTAATAAAACACTAAATGATGTCCAAATAAATTATTCCACCATTGAGAAAAAAATTTGGGTATTGTATTTTCTTTAGATAAATTTAGGTCTTAGTTAATATGTTCTAAAGTAATTGTGCATTCTGCTCATGCTGCTTGAAGATATCTACTAAGTAAACCTAATGCTAAGACAAGATTAATTAGGTGATTTTTACTCTTATAAGAATTTGATCTAGAGATCAAAGACAAGAAAGGTAATGTAGTGGCTATTCATCCATCTAGTTTAATTTCTGAATTCAATTCTCTTAAAGGTAAGAGTAAAGAAGAAATTATTGAAAATTTTCCTAATGAATAATTACTTTCAATAGGTCCAAATCCATGGTCTATTGACATTGTTAATTGTCTTACTAGTGGTGTTTTAAGACCTAACATTTCATTTTAGGAAAAGAATTTTTTTTACAATCTTACAGGTAATACTTCTTGGATGATCCTCAACTATTCAAGATTGGTCAAGATCAAATCATTTGTAGGTGTGCGCTTGAAGTGGAACTTAAGAGCATTTTGGTATTTAGTCACGAACTTAAGAGCATTTTGGCATTTTGTCATGTATTGTATTTTATTGGCCAACTCTTTTTAAATATGCTCATATGTTTTACATGTATTGTGATAGAAGTCAAAGGATAGGTAATCTAGGCAAACAAGATAAAATACCTTTGACATATAATTTAATTGTTGAATTATTCGATGCATGGGGGATTGACTTTATGGGTCCTTTTCCCATCTTTTGAAAATGAATACCTTTTGATCATTGTTAATTATGTATTCAAGTGGATAGAAGCTATACCCTCAAAAAATATTAATGTTAATTTTGTTGTGAAATTTGTGAAAGATTTAATTTTTACTCGGTTCAAGATGCCAATAGCAATAATAAGTGATGGAGGGAGACATTTTTGCAAAAAAACCTTTTCAATGGGGTACACAAGAAGTATAATATTATACAAAGAGCGGCTACTCTATACCATCCACAAACTTCTAGTCAAGTGGAACTAGGTAATAGGAAAATCAAAGGAATTCTAGAAAGCATTGTGCACCCTTCAAGGAAGGACTAGAAAATCGAATTGAATGATGCCTTATGGGCATAACGCATAACCTATAAAACACCCATTAGGATGATCCTTTATAGGTAATCTTTTGAAAAGTATGACACTTAATCATTGAAGTTGAACACAAGGCTTGTTTGGAAATTAAAGAGTTAAACATGAATTTATA
This sequence comes from Hippophae rhamnoides, assembly GCA_033030585.1. Lineage (NCBI taxonomy): Eukaryota > Viridiplantae > Streptophyta > Magnoliopsida > Rosales > Elaeagnaceae > Hippophae > Hippophae rhamnoides. The sequence continues at coordinate 57,850,054 of CM065430.1, forward strand.
CAAGGAAGGAGAAAATCGGTTACTCAAACTTAGTGAGCTTTAAGAGATTAGGGATGAAGCCTATGAAAATGAAAAGCTATACAAAGAACATACTAAATGCTATCATGATAAGAGACTAGTTCGTAAATCTTTTCTTCTTGGAATGAAAGTTATTTTATTTAATTCTTGTTTGAGATTATTTCTAGGAAAATCACACTGAAGATGGAGTGGACCATTTACAATTACCAAGTGTTTCTATATGTAGTAGAAAAATTGATGGTTCCTAAGACTCAAAGAACATTGAATTTAAATGGGAATAGTGTGAACCCTTATTTAGAAAGTGAACACAACATAGTAGAAATTAACTTCATATAGATATGTAATCCTTAGCACCATGATGATGATGCATCTTGTTGAGACGTTAAACTAGGTGTTGTATGGAAGGCGACCAATCATTGTAGGTTATTTACTTTAGTTTAATTGTTTTTATTTTTTTGATATTATGTTTTTTTTGATATTATTTATTTTATTTCCTATCTTATGAACAATGTTTATTATATTTTGAATTGTTGAATTCGTAGCTATTTGTTGAGATGTGCAAAGAGTAAACAATATTTTATGTTTGTAATTAAAATGTTTTGAATGATGGATGCATCTACATTTTCACATCAATACTTAAGCAAGGTCAACAAATGGATAACTTTTTTTCTTCTTATTCTTTATCTTTAATTTGTAATTGTTACATTAAGGGTAATGTAAGTTCTACGTAGTGGTGGGAAAAGTTACATCACAAAATTTTTGGCAATTTTTAATTTTTTTTATTGAACATTGTTTACATTTTCACTTATTTTTATTTATTTTCAGTTTCATTTGTTTTATTTTATTTTTCTATATTGGTTTAGGAATTTTAGGTTTAATTTTAGATTTTTTGCATAATTATCATGTCTTTTAGTTAATTTTAAGCAAATGATTAAGTCTTTGTATTGTTAGATTAATTTCTTTAGTATATCATGGAGTGATATGATAATTAATTTTTTTTTGTCATAATTTGTATTTTATGATAAAATGTTAAAATTATTATAAAGTAAAAATTGTTGTTTAGGAATGAAATAATAGATACTATCTTGTGAGAATATTTTGAGTGCTTTTCTTTCCATTCTAAGTGATAATATGTTTCTACTCTCTTAAACACTCTTCTTACAATTCAAATTGTTAGATAATCTCTCTAGGTTTGTCAACTAATGCTAGGATTTTTACATCAGATAAAGTGTCATATATTTAGTTTTTTTTGCTTTAATTGAATGACTTAGGTAGAAATTTAAAGAATATGTCCTTCTTCATTCAGGTATGACTACCAAAAAAGAGACATATATTGGGTTACCTAAGCCAATACAAAAGAAAAAATAAAATTAGTCACTCATCAAATCATACAAAATAGGTACAAACTGTATAATGGGTTATCTCTCTAAAAAAGAAAAGAATATCCTTAAGAAAAGTGAAAAATAAAAAATAAGAATAAGAGGGAAAAATAAATAGTATAAACTAAATACTATGACCTTAAAATCCTACGAAGTTGTGAGAAATGACAAAAATAAAAGAAATATAGGAAATAAATCTACTACAAATTATTACATTTTCTTCATTTCTAAAAGGCATATAACTTGAAAATTTTTATTTAATGATTTTGATTAATTCATTAGATATTAGTTTATTTCTTTATAAATCATTTCATTTGATTCCTTTTATGAAATCAATATTATGTACTACTTTGAGTTTTTTCTTCTTTAAGCATATACGAACTCATGAGTTCATTTTTTTTATACATAATTTCTATTCGTATATACCTTTAAATGAGTTCTAGAACCCATAAGATCAATGTTATTGAGAGAAAATAGCTATCTTTGCCCTCAACTCTGATGTTTTCTGATGGGAATAGAAATTTTCTATGAATTTGTTGTAAACATCCTCCTAGGTCATGAGGGAACTTGGAGGGAGTGACATTAGCCAAGCCTTGGCCCTATCCTTATGGTTGTAGGGGAAACACTACATCCTTATTTGGTCCTCGATGAGTATAGCGAGAGGGAAGGTTTGGACTGTTGAGTAAAAGTCATTAATGAAAGATAGAGTCTTTATTAGGTAGTTCGTGAAAGAAAGGTAACATGAAGAAATGAATTTTTCTTAATTTATAATTCCTTGTAGCCTCACCAAGTTGGATTGAGGGAGTAGCAGTGCCAATTATTGGGCTTGCATACTCCATCATAATAGTCTCTCTAAATGGTGGATTTTGCCCCATTACAAAAGGTTCAATATGAGGGTCTAAGTTTGGCTCAAATAAAGGCTGTTGGATCTCAATGTCCAACTTTCTTAATAGTTATTTGGATCTATTGACATTATCTATGTAAGATGTAAGTAAAGGTGTGCATCGGATCGAAACTATTGATTTTATACTCATTCGATCTGATCCGACCATCCGATCGGATTGAAACATCCTTATCCGCAACTAATCCGATCACCTTTCAAATCCAATGCAATCCGATCCGTAATCTATTCGAATTGGATCGGTTGAATATCATCAACTTGACTAATAAACTTAATTAACTCAATTTTTGGTATTTTTGAATAAAAAATTTAAATTTTCACGTAACATAAACTTATTTGAGCTAAAAAAACCCTTAAAATATGACTAATATAGGAATGCCAATGAGAATATGACTAATATATAAAATATAAATATATATTTAAGTATTTTCGGCCGGATAAAATGATACATAGTGAAATGTGTCATTTGATCAGAACTTAACGAATTGAAAAAAATTTCATTTGATCTGATCCAATGGTCGGATCGAAACCGTCAAAAAATTAACGAATTGGATTAGATTAATCGGATTAGTCGGATGATCTAATGTTTTTGCACACCCCTAGGTGTAAGAGGATACCTTAAGACTCTCCTACCTCACATAACTACAAAATCAATCAATTAAAGTCACATCTCAAGTAGAAAAAATAAAAAGATAAAAATAAATGTATAATGTATGTTACAAACAATTCATAATAAAAACATTCTATGATACAAATAATTTATTATACATACAATTTATGATACAAATAATAATAATACAATTTTAATGCATAATTACAATAAGTTTCTAAGGTTTATCATACAATATATACATGTAAGTATACAAAAATATTAAACAAAATATTTATCAAAAATAAAGTAAAAATTAAAAATAATTGAGTAAAAATAAATAAAGGAAAAGAAAAGAAGGCACCATTTCTTATTATTTTTTTATTTAAAGATCTTTATATTTTAGTAAAAAAAATTTAATGATCAACTAATAAATGATATAGATTTTTTAATATTTTTATTTATTTTTATTTTCTTTTATTTGAAAATTTAATTTAATTAATTTTTCTATATAAAAAACTAAAAGTCACGAATATTTACAACACAAAGTTTTTTTTAAGATTTAAAAACGCTATTACTCTCCAACAAAGACATCAAAAACTTGATAATGCTAAATTATAAAGTTTTAATGTTAATATCATCCCCGACAATGACGCCAAAAACTTGATGCACAAATTATGTATTTGATAAATTTCTCACAAGTGCACAAATCACTTTTGTAAAAATGACAAATATACTTCTAAAGTGAGAACTACTTGATTTTTAAATAATTCAACAAATTTTTAAAAATGAAAATTAAACTTGGTGACAATTATTATGGTTTGGAAAAATCTAATATATTTACATAAAATAAAATAGAGAATCGATTCGACAAATATTAAGAAAATAAACATTTAATCATTTAATGGATAATTTAAGGGATATATTTGTTTGTTAATTATGTTTGCCCATATTGATTAGGTGGTTAAAGATATAAATTAATATTAATGATTTTTTTCTTTTTTATATGAAGATATCCTTAGGCAGAGCCAAAGGTTTTTGTTATAAAAACAAATTAATATCCTTAAATGAGGCATATTATTTTATTAATATTAAATTATGATTTGTTTCTAAGGAAATTATAAATAATCTAAATCATTACTTTAAGTAGAGAGCATAATTTAGACTCTCAATCAAGGTGTCAAAATTGAATTTAAGATTAATATATTCGAGAATTAACTTTCATATTTTAAATTTATTACAAAAAAGATGTTACTAATATTTTTTTTTGATAATAAACCTTATAAAAATCTTTGAAATAAAATATATATTCTAAATTAGATCTAGATAATGAAATCCTAAATCTAACTTTCATATTTTAAATTTACTATGAAAAATATATCATCAATATATTTTTCTGTATTAAACTTTCTACAAAACTTGAATGAATAAATAAAAATCAATTTATTTCATAAAAACATTTACTTAAGTTAATATTTCACAAGCATAACAACATAACTGTCCTATAGTACTTTCAGCTAGACATGTTTAGATTTAATAAATGATTAATAAATTAAATATAACATCTAAAACGATACATAAATTAATACTTAAATAAAGAATACATTTAAAATTTATGCCTCAAGTGTGTTCTTTAAAATATATAATTTCAATATAAATCTGTATCTGAAAAAACTCCAAACAAATATGCTTATACTATTTATTGGATTGAAAACTACTACATAGAAATTGCAGCTAAACTAAATCCTAAGCTGCTAATATGGAACTAAAAACTTAAATAAGAATTAGACTTGTGTTGATTGAGAGGTGAAGAATATGATAGGAGAAGAGGATATTTATTAGTGAGGGAGTTGAAGAAAAATGGAGGAAAAAGTGGATCGTGAGAAAGATATTATCGAGCATCATGGCACAATTTTATCCCTGCTTTTGCATGCATTGATTCATTATGTGTTTTAATACTATCCAGTTGTCTCATATTGCGGCACACATTAATCACCGTCATAGCCCATGTTAAACTGCTTGTCTCCAATTGTTTTTGTATTTCACCCCCTTACATTTGGTTGAAACATATGTAAGGCTTACATATATTATTCTTTTATTATTCTTGGTTGTAATTAAGTGCTTTTAGGTACAAAGAAAGCATGTCATGGCTCAAGTTAATTTTTTAAAAATAAATCAAAACAAAAATAATGCTATGAAATAAAATAAGATAGAATAAAAACAATAATGAACCATAATACAAAATAACATGAGATAAAAATAAATTATAAATAACAAATAAAACTAAAAAATAATAACAAAAGAAAATGTATAATAGGTTGCCTTCGATTAAGGGCTCAGTATAACATCTTATCCTGACTTTGCTTAGGGGGATGGTTTGTGTACTTTTATATACTGAATGCCCCCCTCATCATTGAGTCTTTGTTTGAATGTGCTTCAAAATGTATAGTAGATCTCTCCCAAGACTATCATTGTTAGACTCTCATTGTAGACATCAACAAATATCTTGGTTGAGGCCATAAATGGCCTTTCAGGACAATTTTTGATAGGCTATTTATGGCCTCCTTGTCCAGTTTTAAGGTCTCCTACATATCTAAAATCACAAAATCTATAAGTATGATAAGCTTATCAACCTATATCAGTAAGTTCTCTACTATACCTTTTAGATATATGATATATTTATCAACTAATTGTAGGGAAATGGTCATGGGTTTCAACTCCTCTAATACTAACTACAAATACAATGATCAAGGCATTAAAATGATACTTACACCTTGATCTAACATAGCTTTTATCTCTTCCGTATTACCAATGGTGATGTCGACATTGAAACTCCTAATATCCTTGAAGGTTGCTTGAATTTCACTTGTGTTTCTTATATCATTAGATAGATAATTAGAAATTTTAGGAAACTTAGCATTTAGAAAATCACCATTGTGAAGGGCTATAATAGCTTTCACGTGTTCATGGTGTCCAAAAACCTTTTCTCTTGCTTGCTTTTGTACATGCTTAACTAGTTTCCCTACTACTCTCTTCATTGATGCCTCTAAAGAATCTAGCCTTTGCTTGGTTTTCACCTAGTTGCCTTTGCTCACTTGAATGCTTACTTGAATAATGGAAGCATTCAAGTTGTTCTCTAAGGTTGGTTTATTTGGTGGGTTATGAGGCATGTTTTGGTTGAATTATTTTCCCTAGATGTGGTTTTGGTTCTGGGCGTAGGTAGGGTTGTTTTCCCTCCAAGAAAAATTAGGATGATTTCTTATAAGTGTTTGCATAGGGGTTATCCCTAGGACTAGGTCGATAACCGTCATTGCATTTAGTTGTTCATGACTTGGACCTACAAAAAGTTCACACTTTAATTTGAAAAGGACACAAGTTTTAGCACCGTCTCCATAATTGCTACATACTCCATCTACAAGTTGCATAGATGTTTCAGTTTTGAAGCCTATTTCATGTAATCCAACTCTTCTCACTATATCACTTTCTATTGGGAATTAGCACCCACAATTTTATAGAGCTTATAAGTCTCTAATGTTGTCTTTTCTCCCATAGCTCCACTTGCAGCATTATCAACTGTGAATAGATATTGTTATGTCAATATGGCTATACATCATGATATATATGCTATACATCAAATCATAAGACTTTTTAGTCTTGGCTACACACCAACCAAAATTAACTATACAAAAAGGTAAAGAGTATAAACCATCTGAATTGTACAACGAAAGATTTATCCTATGCTCCTAGACTTATTGTTATGCCATGTTTTCTCAAATATACCACTTGAGGGAGAAAAATATGAAAGGTGAGCTTAAAAGCTCAATGAGTAGATGAGTTTCATAAACATCTATACTTAAAAAGCTTAAAAACTGTGAATGAAATGTTTATAACTTACCTTGAAATATGATGATGATGATGATGAAAATGATTTTTATCTGATCTTTAAAATATAATAACATACTATCTTATGTGTTCCTATGAAATATAATTCTGTTGAAAAATAATATATATCTGATATTTTAAATATAATAACGTACTATCTCATGAGTTATTATGAAATAACATTATGTTAAAAATTATTTATGTCTAATCTTTAAAATGTAATAATGTGCTATGATGAATAAACAAATAGAAAATTTAAGCATGAGAAATTTACTTTGATTTTATTATGACAAGAACACTTAGGGATTTGGTCACACATGGAGAATCTATTTAGCATTGCCACTAGCTCTCAACTACACTTATGAATGATCAATATACAAATAGAAAGTATAAGTATGAGAAATGCACTTTGATTTTATTATGCCAAGAGCACTTGGGTATTTGGTTGCATATAGAGGAGACATTTAGCATTGGCATTAGCTCTCAACTATATGTGTGGGGAACTTACTTGATACAACCACTAAAATAATAGCTCAATGGCTCTACTGAAACATATGTCATGTGTGTACTTACTTAATTGAACTAATAAATCTCATACATGTAAATTTTATGTGAGTATTGGTGATAATTATGGACAAAATATTTGCATGTAATGTTAGTTTCTAGGTGTGTCTTTCAAGCATATTTTTTAGCCACATAAACTATCAAGCCTTAAAGATCATATCTCAAGTATATTTTCATTTCTATACTCGTTAGATTTCATATTAGACATAGAATAACATTGTTCAAATAGGTCACTAAATTGATAAAATGGTGACTAGATCGATTGAGCTTAATTAAAACTTTTAATATGACCATATCAATTGAAGTATTAACTCAATCGACCAAGCACTAGATCAATCAAATTAATGACTAGATTGATTCACTTATTTCTAAATTAATTAACTTTTTCACTAGATAGATTGAGATTTAACTATATCGATTGAACTATTTATAGTTGATCGATCGAACTTGACTAGATCAAGCTAACTCTAGATTGATTGAGTGACCACATTTTTAAATTTAACCTAATTTTTACTCAAACCAATTAGTATTTTTACTATATGTTCTTATGTTCTTAAGCTCTCTTAAATACTTTTAAGGATACTTTTATAATTAACCTTTGACATGTGGTTTCTACTCATGCTACTTAATTATACCATTGGTTCACAATTGTGTTAATCACACAAGAGCATTATTTTCTTCATCTGAATCTCTATCTTATTTTGAAAATATAAAATCATAATTCTTTAGGCTTCTTCATTTAGTTAATCTATCAAACATTGGTGATTGTGTTTGATTGATTAATTAGCCTAATTGGTTTATAATATGTTGATCATATGTTTTTATAGCTTCTTCTTTATTTTCGTTCTTGAATTATTGGATCAAATATTTATGTGTGGCATATCATAATTATTTGGCTTGTATTAGTTTTTAAAGAAGCTATCTTTATTGAACTTGTGCTTAAACTTATTGTTCTAGAATTGCTAGTTGATTTATATGATACATTTATTAAATTATCTAGTCAGAGTTATTCATTATTTAATTTGCTTTAGGACACACATTTTCACTTCTATTATTATGCTAACTTTTTAGGTGCTAGCTAAATAGGTTTGATTGCTTGTGTGACTCAAACTATAGGAACGTTGGTTTGGATCCGAACAAGTTTCTTATAGAGACTATGATGAAAGTAGTGGCTTGTAAGTAGATTACTTTGGGGCATTACCTTGGTGGGTAGCTTGAATCCTAGCCTTGTAATTAGACCTTATTTTTCATAGTGGATAGTTAGGTCTAGTGGACCAATGGTTTTCATCTTATGTCATTGGTGTAACCTAGGTTATTTCTACCTAAATATTTCTACATTACTTTATCTACACATGATAGAATGTTTGGCCATTTTGTAAAATTTTAATTTGATATTATTTCATTGACTATCTATTCACTCTCTCTATCTAATTAGACCCCTTAACTAAATAAGGGACTTTGAATACTGAACTAGACTGATAAATATCATACCGATCTAGTAACATTATATTGAACTAATATGATATCATATTAAATTCAGATGAGAAATATCATACTAATATATTTAACATCTCACTGAACTGATTTGATGTCATACTGAGTTTGTAAACATCATATTGAGCTAAAATGAACCAAATCTATTAGTCATGATGTCTTATAAAGTAAAATTGAATATTCTGAATACTGAGTAGAGCCAACTATCACTGAATACTGAAGGGAAAATACTCTGCTATTTCTAAAATATTTATTGAACTTGCAAGCTTGTATACAAATATATAATAAAACTAACTTAATTATCTCAAGGTGAAATTTCTTGCAATTTATCTTGCTTTTAACTTCCTATTTAGGATGATAAAATATATTCTCATGAAACTCTTATACTAGAAGTGCATTGAAACTAACATACAATATTTTCTTCAAATTCTTGTTAGATTAAGTAAATGCACTTTGAACATTGATGCTCAAAAATATATTAATAAAACCCACTTAATTTACTTGATTGTGAATGGTGTTCGCAAGGATGTTATAAATCTTTACAAAAGAAAACTCAATATCACTTTATAAGTTTTTATTTAAAATAAGTATAGATTCTAAAATATAATTATCTCATTCTAATGCTGTTGACTATGTACTAGTTAGTTCAAGTGCCAAAAGGTAAATACATTTTCATAACATGGCTTGATAATAAGCACATAAAATGCATTGACATGAAACATGCATTTGAAACTGAATATGACTAACTATGGTAGAAACATTTTGGCATGAAAGTCGCACTATTAAAAACAAGTAATATGTTATTTTGAAAATTTATTTTAATTGCATTAAAAATCTTACATATATATGCATGAACTTTATTAAATATTTGAAAGAATTTGCTCTGGAAACTAAACAGTCAAGTAAGAATGTAAAATCATATGGTCCAATTTTAAAATTAGTTAATACGCACTCAGTGTATTGTATCATCGTTATTGCTCAAGTTGCATTGAAATGTCTTCAAGATTAATTTGTCCTATTTGATCATACTTGTGCCAGAAATAAGAATAACACCCCATAGCTAGCTACGCTAATTTAAAATTGAATAATACTCTAAAAATGTTAAAACATGGGTTGCTAATATATAACTCAATGTTCTCTTCGATACTTAGGTAAAAATAAAAGTGTCACTTATAGTTTGAATAGTCTTATGATCTTTGTTCCAAATCAAGAAAGTATACTCTAAAATTAGTTAAACTTATAAATAAATCCAAAACTATTTAAAAATATCACTAAAATACAAAAATTGAACTCAACTCTTTAGCCATAAACATGGGTGAAACATCTTTTGAAATCATCAAAAAGAGCATCATTCAAACACACATAACTCTAAGTGAAAATGTTAAAATTAAAATTTGTCAAAACACTCAAAAAATAGACATTTTCATCTTTCTATAGAGATAACATATGCTGATTTTAGATCATCATATATGTTTTATACACTGAAATTTCAATTTGTGTCATCTCACTAAAAAAGTGTTTTAAAACAACTCTAACCTATCATCACATAAATGGGTATAACTTTTCATAGAAATGTCCAAACATAATTCTGTAAAATGATAACAAAACTAAATTTTTTAGTATTTAAAACAAGATGTTACAAACTCAATTATGAAAACCTATCCAAAAACATAAAATATTGTTCAATTTAAAACATGATTTTCCAATTAACTTCTATACAACATACCCTGAATTAAATCACTATAACTTTGTCAAGAGAACCTAAAATGACAAATCATAAAATATTCCTAAAACTAGATATCTTAAGATATTCCCAACTTCCCTTCAATTTTCTTCAAAAATAGTTATCAAGATATGCTTTAATTTAGAATTTATATCTTCTTCCACTTCTTTTTTCTTTCTTTTTTTCCTCCTATTTATCTTTTTTATTCTTCACTTTTAGCTAATTTCATGCTAATCTTCTTAGAGAAACAAGTACTAATAGGATATATATAAAAAGATAAGTAGTACATGTGTCCATGTGACTCATCTCTTATATATAAACACCATTTTTTTATTAGTTACAAGGATATATGTCCTCTTAAAAAATAAGGCACTTAAGAATAACGGTATGACACCTTGTGCTTAAAAAATAAATAATTAATTAATTAAGTAAATAATATAATAATAAAATAATATTAAAATAATCTTAAGGGTAAAATCGTAATTATATAAAATATACTCTTAACAATATTTTTTTCTTCTAAGGAATGAGGTTTTATATGAAGAATATGAACATGAAATAAATCCATAAACTTTTATTCATTCAAATAATAAAATTATTCTTCCAATCATTGGAAGATGTATTAAAATCTCATATTACAAAATTTAGCCAATCATAATTAAATTAACTCAATTAGTACAACTACAAAAGAAATCTTTTTACAGAAAGAAAATAAGATATAATAATAAAATATCTCTTCTTGATTTGTGATTCCAAATCTCTGAACTGGTTATCATTACCTTCTTTAAATCCTTGGATCTATTTCACAATTAGAAGGTTCTCTCTCTTTATACATACATACATATATATATATATATATATATATATATATATGTATGTATGTGTATGTATATGTATATGTATGTATATGTATATGTATATATGTATATGTATATATATATATATGTATGTATGTATATGTATTATGTATGTTGTAAAAGAGCAGTGGGAACTAGGAACTTTATATGTGGCTTGATATAGTTTATAATGAGTTTAAGGTGTATTTATAGGTTTAATTTAGGGGTCAAACACGTTTAGAATAAGTATTAGAGTTTTTGGCAATTTTTGAATTTTTGCCCACAACATGCTTTAAACTATGCCGAGATGCACCTTGAATTTTGGATATCTAGTTGTAACCTGAGAGCCTCGTGGCGCAGTATGGTATTTGTTTGGTTGTGGCATGCATGGAACTTTAGCAAACGCAAATGGATCCAAGAGGCTTGTGTCGCGGTATGGTATTTGTTAAGCCGTGGCATGGGAAATTTTTTTATAATCACCAGTTGGAACGCGAGAGCACTTTGGCCGGACATGTAATATGTCGGGTTACGACGTGCATAGAATTTTTAATTTTTGACATTTTGGCTCGTTATCACTTATGTGAGTTGTCATTAATTGTTCCTTTTTTACTCTATTTTCTCTTGTTCTTTTAAGATTCTTCAAAAAACACATTAACTTATGAAACACGAAAATATCGTCCAAAATAAAATAAAAATAAAATATAACATAAAATAAATACTTAAAAGTATAGAAAATAATATGTCAAAATACTATTCATGAGTTAGCCTTGGATCTTGTAATTGGTACACTTGTAAATTGCAGAGGTCTTGGATTCGAATCAAGTTGACTCTAATATTATCCTCCGGCAGGTTGTTAGTAATGAAGATAAATCCACAAGATATGATAGAGGAGAAGACATCAAAGTCATGGGCATGGGAGGACCTGGTGGCGATAGTTTTAACCCATTTGGTGGTGGTTGACAACAATTCACATTTACATATGAAGGGGAACCATCCAGCTGCTGCTGCTGCTGGGCTTGGAGGAGGATTTCCTCGTTGGTTTGAGTTCAACTTTTAGTAAAACTTTGAACTCTTAAATGGGCGTTATTGCTATGCATGACATGATATCATCTCAATGAAGTTCCATTAATGCATGGTGATTAGAGCCCCTAAATAGGGAATTTTTGTTTCATGCTTTTCTGAAAATATTTCTTCATAATTTTATTTCACATAATATCTATCATGAAAGCAGAATTACTAGTAGATAATTGATCAAGGGCCTGACTCGTGTCCATACCTAATTCTATTCCATGTATCCTTCCATACTCTGTTCTTCGGTCTCAAAAACACCCTGGATTGTATTGTTTGTTGAACTTTTTTTTATGGGTCAAGAAAGAGAAATTTTTTACTTAACATGGCTCATGATCCTTAATATCATATTCAAGTTGAATATATGTACAAATGTACAAATTATGGGACTAAGTCGTTTATATATAATCATACATGAGTCACGTGCTATATAAAGTCAGGACTCAATACTACATAGCAGGAAACAAATTAAACATTAAAACTAATCTTAGTAATTCTCTTGTGGTCCAGTACACAATAAGCCCATTGCACGACAAGCATGGCGAAGAGAAGGATGGATGTTGAGTATCCATAAAAACTTGATTTAAACTTAATTGTTCGAGAACACGGACGGCTAACAGAAAAGTTAATGGCTGACATTGCTGATGCTGCTTCTTTTCTTCATCAGATTGAAGAGTTAGCAGTAGGCGAATCACCAACTTCATCAACCAAATTTCCACTTAACACACCAAGACAACAGTTACAAGGAGTCAAACAGAATAACAAAAGTAAATAGAAAAGGGTTCACAGATGGAGCAATCAGGACCGTGGAGTATATTCAGTTTTTATTTTTTGGTTTCCCTTGTATTTATTTTGATTGTTAAATTTTTGCTTTATTCTAGTTAAGACAATGTAATTGCCACCATTTGAATCAACTGGCAGTTCTGAAAAAAATGCCTACACATCTGCCATTTTATCACAAATATGCACGTTGTTTTTCCTTGTGGCACAATCTGCAATTTGATTATGTGAGGTTGATTAGAAGGCACTTACGAGAAACATGTTAGAACCTGACAGGTAAATATATATTACAAGAAACAAATGTTTTGAATTCCAAAAATATAACCTCATTACTCCACAAAATCTCATCATAAAAATAAATTCATTACCAAAACTGCTATATTCCAAAGTACAGTAATGGACACACAAGAGGCAGATAGAGAAAGGGGAATGAAGAAATTACAAGAAAGAATTGTTTTAGTTCAAATTACAACCGAAGTAACACACAAGATCTCATACTTGGAATAAAAAGGCCCCAAGAATTGCTACTCCAAGGAACACAACCTTAACAGCATGGTGGTTCAGTCCACTCGCAGCAGAGGCATCAGTATCAGTACCATCCGAGGATCCAGGAGACTCAGATTCTTGAGAGCCTTTAACTTTGCGTTTTTCTGGCTGAATAGGTGCTGGAGCCGGGGCTGAAGAGCCAAAGAGTGCCAAGGGAAGAAGTACTTGGTCCACTTGATACACACCTAGTTGTCCATCAGTATAAATGGTGTTACTGACTGGTGCAGTATCAACACCTGTGGATACATTAACTTGGTTACCTGAAGTTGTAACATTTAAAGGGTACTCTCCAACATCACTATTACCGGCTTGTGTACGCAGGGGATTACTGGCAGTTTGGAACTGAGAGAGAGTGTAGAAAGTGGGGAGGACGTGGAATTGAACCAACTTGAGTTGTTGATCATTTGAGAGAGAGTTCAGTGCACCTGCTTTGAGATTATTGAAAGCATTGTCCGTTGGTGCAAAAACTGTCATACCTTGGTTTGAGCTAGCTGAGACTTGTGTGTTTATTTGGTTACCAACTTGGGTTCCTTTTAGTAACTTAATGAAGGTTATGAATTGGCCTGCCTTTTGAAGGATGGCATTGATGTCCGTCGGAGCTGAAGGACCCGGTGCCTGTGCCAGAGTTTGAGCTTGAGATGGTAAAATGAAGAATAGGATCATAATGGGAAGAATATATGAAGATAATAGAGTTTGGATTGTCATTCTTGCTAGAGAACGTTTTTGTAGTTGTTGTTACTGTTGTGGTCTATAACCAGAAATTTTGAAGATGATATATGGAAAGAAGAAGCTGAGGGTTATATATGTTTGAGGAATAGAGAGACTTTGCTTTGCTTTTCTTTTTTTCTTTTTTTGGTCAAAAGAGAAATTAGGAGTTTTTTGGTGAGTGCAAATTAGGTCTAGTGGTGTAATCTTAAGGTGACTTAACAACTTCATATATAACTTTTTCTTCTTCAATGAGGATGAAAAGAGAGGGCCAGAGTTTTGCTTAGAGAAGAAGGAAACAAAGGAGGGACATTTTACTGGAAGTATGAGTAGGTTTGATGAAAATGATAGAGTTGGTCAGCTTGATAACAAATTTAAAAAGAAAAAAAGAAATCTTAAATTTCAAGTTTATATTGAGCAATAGATGCTACAAAGGCCGTTTGGTGTGTACCAACATTTTTGTATTATTATTTGGTGACTCACAAAATAATGTTGAGTTAGAATTATGTATTAATCAATTACATATTACTGTTTACTATTTGTATTTTCTCAATCTTCACTTTCACACAACTGTCACAACTCAAATGCTTTTTGAATTTACCCAAATTGGACCATCATATTTGAGTGATTTTCTTATTGTTTTCTCACCCATTTTGTTCTTTGTTTGAAGATAAAAGGAAATTGTGCTAACAAAAACGATTTAGACTCAAATGGTAAACAATCTATTCAAACCACTTTATAATATCAATTAAGGGTTTTCTACATATTTTTTCATGAAAAAAATGTAGACATTATCAAGCATGTTTCTCATCAACGATTGTGAAAATGATTGGCTGCACTGAATTAGGCTGATATGAAGTCCTTTTCTAGCATTAATTTGTTTGAGTTTCTATTTGATCATAAACGTTATTATAAAAAGGTTCTAATATATTATTGCTATTACTTATGTAATCACATTTGCTCCATTTCTGATTCTCTAAAAAGCTGAGGCATATTTCTCATTTCATAGACTTGAAAAGTTTTGTGATCGAATAAAAATCCGTTACATGTTTGATTCTCTAAACAGTCAGCTGGATGTTAAATATTTTGAGTCTTAGGTTTCATCATTCCAGTGGGCTCTCGGTTGAAGGCAATCTCAAGACTGAACTGACCAATAAATAATTGGAAAAACTACCGTAAACAAGATTTGCGAAAATTCACGATATAGCTTGAGTTATGTTTACTTCTAATGAAAATTTCTTAAATCATTTATACACCCAATGTCATCACATTACACATGATTGTAATGTTATTGTAGGGGTGTGTAAATTTTTATTTTTTTTAAATATTGATTGTGAAATAGGAACTCAAGTTACATTCTAATTTTTGCAAAACTCGAACCTATATCAGTTGATTATTGTAAATAATATTGTTAAATATTGGCCCAAAAACACATATATTTAAACCCTTTCCCTCCTCCTTCTTATATATATATATGTGTGTGTTTATTCCTACGAGAAGTACAATAATAGGCAGCCAAAGCTGAAAACAAAATAGAGAGCAGAACCATTCTGCAGCTAGAGAAAAAAAAACTAAGAGATGCGTTCAATAGAGAAGAAGAGGAGTTCTACCGCCTGCTACCTTGTTGCTTCTTAGGTCAGTTTCGTGCTGCCGCTAATTTATCTTCCATCTCATTTGTATGGTAATATTTGATTGAATAGCAAGTTTCTTAATTTATCTTGTTGTATATTTTACCAATAATTTTAGAGGGAGATATTTTCTGGTGGAGTATTTGGGTTTTGGTATAATTTTGTGAATATTTAAAGATTAGTGTTTGTATCTTCATTTGATTATTAGTGGATTTTCCTCGATGTGTCATCATTAGTGGAATAGACTTTTCACATTGAAAAGTTGAACGAATTAAATCATTGTGTGCCATTTATTTTTCTCATTACTTATTATTTTGTTATTAATCATAATTATATATTTGTGCAACCAAATTGGACCCGAATTTTGCTTCCACTGGTACTAATTTATAACAAATTGGTATCAAAGCTTTGGGTTATTCTGTTATTTATTGGAACTGATCAAGTAAGCTCTTTTGGATTTACTTTGAGCTTCTCGTTATCTGATTGGTTTCACATTTTCTTAATTGTGCTTCGATTTATTTAATATTGATTTTTCTGTCATTGTGACAAAATACGAAATTGAGAAATTCAATGATAGGAATGATTTCAGTCTATGGCGAATGAAGATGCGGGCCATATTAATTAAAGAATGGGTCATTAAGACACTTGAAGGCAAGGATAAATTATCAAAAAAATTGACTGATGAAGAAAAAGATGCATTGATGGAAAATGCTCTCAATGATGAGGTACTACGCGAGGTTGGTGATGAGGAATCTCCCGCTGGGTTATGGCTTAAATTGGAGAATTGTATATGACCAATTCTTTGACAAGTCGATTATAGTTGAAGCAGCATTTGTATATATTCAGAATGTAAGAAGGTACACCTTTACAAGATCACCTTGATGAATTTACTAAAATTATTCGTTATCTAAAAAATGGTGGTGTTAAAATTGATGATGAGGATCAGGCCTTAGTTCTATTATGTTCTTTACCTCATTCATTTGAAAAATTTGTTGATGTCGTGCTATATGGGCAAGACACTATTTTTTTGGAGGATGTCAAAGCAGCTTTGAATTCTAAAGAATTGAAGAAAAAGGTGTCTACAAGAAACAATGATAATATTAGTTGTTTATTTGTCAAAGGTAAAAATCAAGAAAAAGGCTCAAGCAACAATAGATGCAAGTCTAGATCCAAATCTAGAAAACGAAAGGATAAATGTAACTATTGCCGTCAAGAATGGCACTGGAAAGTAAATTGTCTAAAACTCAAAGATAAAGGAAAATCTGCCAGAATGTCTTCTGGTACTAATGATGTTACTGGTATTACAGATAGTTCTAGTTTTGATGGTGAAAATGTTCTATTAGTATTTATTGGTTCTCTTGGAGATGTTTGGATTCTTGATTTAGGTTGCACTTACTATATGTGCCCCAGTAGGGACTCGTTTGCTTCTTATTAGTCTATGGATAAGGGTGTTGTCTTGATGGGAAACAATGTGTCGTATAAGGTTGTCGGTATTGGTACTGTTCGAATTAAGATGCATAATGGTATTGTTAGGACTTTGAAAGATGTTCACCATGTTCCAGATTTGAAAAAGAACTTAACATCTTTGGGTACTCTTGATTCATAAGGCTACAAGTATGTAGCTAAAGATGGAGTTTTAAGAGTTAGTAAGGGTGCTCTCATTGTTATTAAAGAGCAATTGTCACGTGGCCTTTATATGCTTCAGGGTAGAACTGTTATTGGCAGTGGTTCAATTTCGTCCTTGTCAGATCAAGATCAGATACTACTCAATTATGGCATATGCAGCTAGGGCTTATAAGTGAGGCATGGATGTCTATTTTGAGCAAACGGGATTTGCTTGGTGGTCAAAAAACTAGGAACCTTGATTTCTATGAGCATTATGTCTATGGAAAGCATCACAAGGTAAGGTTCAGTACAACCATCTATAAAACAAAAGGTATTGTTAATTATATTCATTCAGATCTTTAGGGTCCTTCTCGTGTTGTATCTAAGGGTAGTTCCCAGTATATGTTGACTTTTATTGATGACTTCTCCTATCATGTTTAGGTGTATTTTCTAAAGAATAAGAATATGTGTTCTCAAAATTTGTAAAATTCAAGGCTTGTATAGAAAATCAAACAGGCAAGAAAATCAAGCATTTGAGAACTGACAAAGGTTTGGAATTTTGTGAAATAAATGGCATAGTGAGACATCACACTATGTATCATACACCATAACAAAATAGAGTAGTAGAACATATGAATAGGACTCTCTTAGAAAGAGCTTGTTGTATGCTCTTTCAAGCTGACTTGGATAAATCTTTTTGGGCTAAAACTTGTAACCATGCCTACTATTTGGTGAATTGGTTTCCATCAACTGCAATTGAGTTAAAGACTCCATTTGAGGTATTCTTTGGTACTCTTGCTAATTATTTTGATTTGAATGTTTTTGGTTGTCCTGCTTGAACTCATGTTAATTATGGTAAACTTGAGCCTAGGGCATTGAAATGCATATTTTTGGGGCTAGATCATGGTGTGTTGAACCCAAGTCACCTAAATTTTTTATTAGTAGAGATGTTAAGTTTGATTAGTTTTCCATGTTTGGAAAGAAAAAGAAGTCTATTTTTGTAGGTAAAGACCATGGTGTTAGTGAGCATGTGAAGCTTGAGAGTGGAGCTCTTAGTCAAGTGTAAAAGGGAACTTCAGATCAGCCATCTATGGATGAGATAGATGATTCTGCTCATGATGTAGCAGAAGAACAACATGATTAACCATATAGTATCTCTAAGGGTAACAAATAAGATGGATTTGATGCCCTCAGAGATACGCAGATGCAGACTTAGATTCATTTGCATTGTCTATGGAAGAGTCTATTGAGGTGTATAAACCTTCTAGTTATCATAAAGCTGTCACTTGTGATGAGTCTGTTCAGTGGCTGGTTGCTATGAATGAAGAGATTGAATCACTTTATAAGAATCATACTTGGTAATTGGTAAAACCGCTTGAGGGCCAGAAGATTGTTGGAAACAAATGGGCCTTCAAGAAAAAGGAAGGTATACTTGAGGTTGAAGCAGCTAAGTTCAAGGCACATGTTTTTGCAAAGGGTTATTGTCAGAAGAAAGGTATTGACTTCAATGAAGTATTTTCACCTTCTGTGAAACATAGCTCTATTCGTGTGTTGCTTGCTATGGTTTCATTGCTTGACATGGAATTAGAATAGTTTGTTGTCAAGACAGCCTTCTTACATGGTGAACTTGAGGAACAAATATATATGCATCAACCAGAGGTATAAATAGTTTGATTCTTTTATGATTGATCATGATTACTCTAGGAGTGATTATGATAATTGTGTTTATCATAAACGATTCCATGATGGTTCATCTATCTATTTGTTGCTTTATGTTGATGACATGTTTATTGCTTCTAAGAATAAGTTTGAGATTCAGAAATTAAAGTCTCAACTTAGTGGTGAGTTTGAGATGAAAGATTTGGGTCAACGAAGAAAATTTTGGGCATGGAAATTTATAAGGATAGACAAGCGGGCAAGCTTTATTTGACTCAGAAAAGTTATATTGAAAAATTTCTTGAATAATTTGGTATGAAAGAGTCTAAACATATGAGTACACCGTTAGCTGCGCATTTCAGATTTTCTTTATATTTTTCACCGCAGTCAGTAGAAGAAGAGTGATACATGTCTCAAGTTCCATATGCTAGTATCATTGGTAGTTTGATGTATGCTATGGTTTGTACTCATCTAGACATTTCACATGTAGTTAAGGTTATTAGTAGATATATGAGTAATCCTGGTAAGGGTCATTGGCAAGCAGTGAAATGGATACTTCGGTATTTGAGAGGCACATATAATTTTGATTTGGTATATGATGTAAGTTCTAATACTAGTTGTAATGTTATTAGTTATGTGGACTTCGATTATGCTGGTAATTTAGATAGAAGAAGATCTCTGATAGGTTATGTCTTCACTCTTTCTCATTGTGCCATTAGTTGAAAGGTTACTTTATAGTCTATAGTTGATTTGTCTACCATAGAGACAGAGTATGTGACAGTAGTAAAAGTAATGAAAGAAGCTATTTGGCTAAGAGGTTTGGTTTGTGATTTTGGTTTACAATAGGATACTTCTATTGTATTTTGTGATAGTCAAAATGTGATACACTTGACTAAGAATACTATGTATCATGAAAGAACCAAACATATTGATGTCAGATATAACTTCATTCGTGACATTGTATCTTAGGGCTCTATTGTTGTCAATAAGATAGTCACTATAGTGAATCCTGCTAGTATTTTAACCAAATCAGTTTCATTTAACAAGTTCAAGCTTTGCTTGGACTTGATTGGTGTTTGCAGAAGATAATCACTCTTCGGGGATTTAGACAACGGTTATTTGGTAATCCAAAGAATTCCATATTTGAAGAACTTGTTTTCTATTTTGAGCCAAGGTAGAGATTGGTTAAATATTGGCCCAAAACAATATTAGGCTCAATAACACATATATTTAAACCCTTTTCCCTTCTTCTTCTATATATATATATAAATATATATGTTTGTTCCTACGAGAAGTATAGTAGTAAGCCGCCAAAGCTGAAAACAAAATAGAAAGCAAAACCATTTTGCCACCAGAGAAAAGAAAACTGAGAGTTGCATTCAACAGAGAAGAAAAGAAGTTCTACCGTCTGCTACCTCACTGCTTTTTCAGTCAATTTCGTGCTGCTACTGCCACTAATTTATCTTTCAACTCATTTGTATGGTAATATTTGATTAAATAGAAAGTTTGTTAATTTATCTTGCTGTATATTACCAGTAATTTTAGAGGGAGGTATTTTCTGGTGGAGTATTTGGGTTTTGGTATAATTTTGTGAATCTTTAAATATTAATGCTTTTATCTCCATTTGATTATTAGTGAATTTTCCTCGGTGTGCCATCATTAGTGGAGTAGACTTTTCACATTGGAAAGTTGAACCAATTCAATCATTGTTTGTCAATTATTTTTCTCATTGCTTATTATTTTATTATTACTCATAATTATATATTTGTGCAATCAAATTGGACCCGAATTTTGCTTTCGCCAGTGCTAATTTATAACAAATATATAGTTCAAAAGTGCAACATTTTATTTTGATCTTTTTTTTTCTAAATCAAAACAATAAGTAGAAACATTATTTGTTTCAACTTGAACTAAACCATATCCCGGTTTATTGGTTTATGGCATTTAAGTGAAGATGCGAAAGAATATATGTTACAAGCTATGACTAGAGAATAACTACATATTGCAATTTGCAACTTGTATTGAGCCACAATTTATTTCAGAGGAGTATATCTCGTTTCGATAGGAATATTTGACCATACCGTTCATGCTTAACAATACATACAAAAACATTTTGTTTGTTAAGAAGTTGAACTGATACCATAATGTCTACCTAGGATATGGGGAGTTATTAATAGAGGCAATCATACTTTAAATCAAGAACACATGCTTAACAATACATACATATTATATTGATAATTAGGCGGCTCAGCCGGCCATATTGATGTTACAAATAAAATAAAATAAAACTTAAAACAACAAATAAACAAACTAAAAATAATTAAACACACTTACTTATGATAAAATTAAAACAAGGTTATGAACAATAAAACAGAAACAGAGAGAGAGCAAAGGATTCATTTCTAGAGAGAAAACTCAAAAAATTGGAAGCCCTTCTCTTCTGATCTCGTTCTTCTTAAATAACCGAGTGATGATACTGTGTAGATGCTTTTACTATTCATTGAATAGTAGTTGTTCTGCCACTTGATATTGTATGGAGATGCCTACAATGCTTGAACAGTAGATGTTTCATCATTCCAGACAGGAAATAGAACAGTACCATGTCGGATACTATTTGGTTATTTCTACAGTAACCTTGTCGGCACCGTTTACTAATTTTTCGTTTATTGAATCCAACCGTTGGCTGATTTCTGACAATAATTTGGGCCTAATGAATATTATTGGACACACAGGCCCAATGATAAACAATAACGGACACACAGGCTTAATAATAAACAAAAATGGGCACATAGGCCCAATAATAAACAAAAATGGACACGCAGGCCCAATAATAAACATAAATGGACATGCAGGCCCAATAATTGAAATGGACCTTATTTCTAAGAGATCCAAAAATTCAAATATACAGTGGAGGTCTCTGAATCTATTAGATCCTTTTCTGAGTTTTGTGATAGAGTTATTATTTTATCAGATGATTGGGTTTCATTTGAGTCTCGTAGCTCTTCTTTCTGAACTTGGGATGTTTGTCCAAATGATAATTGTTTGATGATTTCTTGAAGTTCCTCCTGGGTTTTGGCTTTTGAAATTAAGGCATTGGTCTTTTGTGCTAATAGAAGTGAAGAAGCCTGTATTTCCTTCACTGGGGGATCTTTGTGACCCTTTTATGTTAGCCATTTCTCAACAGCTGGTAATAAGAGTGTTTTTGGGATTATAAATGACGACTACCATTTGACAAGAAATGAATGGACAATGGTTATTACCTCTGTTGCCACAGGGTTTAATACCCATTGACATACCCAAGGAAGGTAAAATTTTGAACAAAATATACACAGGGGAGGGAGTCTAGCTTCCTCTGTGGATGGTTTATAGTGTGACTGGAAAGATTCATAACTTTCTTTCACATGTGATATCAGAATGCCACTAAGGTTTCCGAATAATTTCCACCATTATGAAAACCAAGATGGAAATCGAGATGGATTAATTGATCTATTAATAAAGAAAAACAACCAAGATTGTTGGTTATCTTTATTTTGAATAAGAAATGCATTAAACCATGCTTGGTAATAATCCCAATAGTCATATGATGTACAATGTGGGATGGATGATGTTAAGCTGACCGGAAAAGTAAACTATTTTGATAATTTATTTCCCTAATCAACTGGAGATAAGATTTTATGAAGTTTGGTAGTTGAAAACTGCACTTTTGATGATTTAGGGTAATGGAAATGTTTGAATTCCACACTACTAGTAATTTCCAAAATACTCTAATAGTATTGAGGTGTTTTTTATTTCAGTGTTAGCCGGTAGAAAAATCCCTTTTCCAAACATGTTTTCAATGGCCAAGTAAGGGTTTTGATTGAAAAATTGTTTTTCTAAAATAGTAACCACCTGAGTTGGCTGTTTCTTAAACAGAGGTAATTTTTGTTTTGGGAATAAATTCCCTTTCTCCTTTTGGAGGAAAATATGTTGAAGATGTTATTCTTCTTTCTAGAATAGAAATTGTTCCAGTTGATTTTTGAGAAAAAAGATTTTTGTTTGGAGGGTATTATTTCCAAATTTGATGAAGAAGTTTGTTTCCCTAATTCTGGGATACAACTAAAGGTTTTCCTGATTTGGTCAGGATCCATATTTTGCAACCATTGTTGGATGCGGTTATGGAATTCTATATCCTCAGGAGTTAATTGAGGTGATGTTTCTTCCAAAATAGTTTGGGAAGATGATGCTTGGTTTTAGTTTTCCTAGGACCAGGTCATAATAGGTTTGGTCGATGAGAGGCTAGTGATGGTAAGGTTTGGAGGTTCCCTCTTCTCCTTATCTTTCTTTTTCTTAGTCATCTTGAAACCTATTTTGAAGAAATTTCCTAGTTAGAAAATCTGGTAATGAATTATTCTCTCCTCTGATAAATTCAATATCAAAATCAAAAACACTTAATAATGCTTTCCATCTAGCAAAAATATGTTTTGATGCAATGTTTTTAACATCTTTTAATAAAATTTCTTTTGTAGATTTACAGTCAATTCTTAATAAAAACTTTTGGTTTAATAAATCTGATTGAAATTTTGAAATACAAAGTACTATTGATAGTACTTCCTTTTTGACAGTGGAATAATTCTTTTGACAATCATTACAATGACCAGAGACAAACTGAACAATTTGTTCATTGTTATCTTGGAGAGCGTTGGATCCATAAGTTGTAAACATGGAATGTTTTGGACTTGTGCCTTTATTTTTTGCACAATTTTTGTATGTTTTTCAATCCATGGCTCAGGAATCTTCTTAAGCTGGTTATGAAGTCGTTTTTCCAATCTGTTAATATTTGGACAAAAACTTAATACGTAATTTAAGCTACCACGAAATCTTTGTAGTTGGGTTTTGAGATAGAGAAGGTCTTTTCTCTATGATTGATAAGAATAGAAATCTCCTTTGGAGAGATTTGATAGCTTTTGATGAGATTAAGATCTCTATTTTTTGATTCTTCAATGAAAGGGAAGCTGGACGCTTCTCTTCCAATTTTGAAATAAATTTTGTCATGTTTAACAGAATATGAGGTAATGATATCCATGAAAGGAGTACCTAATATGATAGAGTAGCCTATATTAGATACTATGAAAAATGGAGTTTTGAAAAGGTATGATCCTTTTAGGATTGATAACTCAGTTTTCCCAATAATGCTCATTTGAGATTTATTGCCTGAATTGAGTCGTTCTTCAGTTCGTTTGTAAAACCTCTTGGGAACTATTAATGGTGTTACGCAATTTAGGTCAGCTCATGTATCAAATAGAGCGATATTTTCTAGTTTTGAATCATCAAGCAATACTAAGGTTATTCTAATCTTATATTTCCTGGTGGTAATTTTCCTCAAGTTTTGAATTTGTTATTGGTTTTGAGTAAGATCATCGTCAGAATCACTTACATAAGTTGATATTTGTTTCTCCATTATTAAGTAGTTCAAACTTAATATCATATTCCTTTTGCTTTTCTTTAAGCTGGTGGAGTTCCAGTTTAATAGTTTTGATTTCCAGTTTTAAGTCTTGAATTTGACTTTCTGGTTGGATGATTTTGTTCTTTCGTTCCAAAACAGCAATGAGGTTATAATAGCATGTGTTGGTATTTGGAAGTTCAGAATTTCTATTTGTTGATTTTTCCCAAGATGTAGTTAGGTAATCTACATATAATTTGGTTATTAATGGGTCATTTAACTTAAGGATTTTATCTTGAAGTTGTTCATCTTCTTCCTTGGTTAATACATTAATACTTTTATTAGAGGAATCTGAATTGTTGGTTGTAAATTCATCATCCTGGGGATTTGATTCTTCGTCTGTCCATTGTCCAGACTCTGATGATGAGAATGTATCTACCATTAGGGCAGATATTTTGGCAAAGGTGTCTTCCTCAAGTTTTAATTTGTGAAGTTTTTTAGACAATTTGCAAAAATTAGCTGTGTGACCTTTCTTGCCACATTTGTAACATTTAAACTCTTTAAAGTTTTTAAAGGGTTTTTATGTTGTTTTGAATCCTTATTAAAATTTATTTTATAAGGTTTGTTATAAAAATTCATTCTTTTTTCAAAGAATGGTTTTCTTGATTTTGAAAATTTCTTATAAGTTTTATGTTATTCCTTATAAGGTTTTGTTTAGTTTTGCTGCAAGTTCCCTCGCAGGTTTTATCAATAGAGAGATTGCCATCAAATTGTTTGCAGAATGATCTAATTTCTCTTTTGGAAACTTTTAGTTCCAATTTCATTTGTTTTTGGATTTTCAAATTTTGACATATTTGAAGACCCTAGTTTTGGGCAAAACTGATCAATTGACCGTAGGTTAATTGATCATATGGGATGATATGATTCCCATAAGTTTCGTGAATTTTGTTTCTGGTTTTCTCACCTAAGAGGGGAGGAAGTCCTGCTAGGAATTTCTCCTTCCAAAATGGTTGAATAGATTCATCTCTTAACATAACTCTAGATAGGAATATGGGTTTATAGTTTTGAAAATTGCTCATCTTCCCACATTTTATGTTGGAAAGAAGATCAGCGTTTTTATCATTTAAATGTGATGGATCCCCCATAAAATGGTGTGATATGGTAAAGAGTAATGTAGAGACTGCATCCTATATAGGAGCTCCTTGATGGGAAAGTATTGGTATACTACACTCAATAGTCAATATCACATTGCAGATATCTGACTGTTGTTGTTTTGAAAGATGATGATCCCACCATCCTTTTAGTTGGCCTGAAAAGCCAACTATTAATAATTCAACAACTGTTTTATCAGTTGTACCTATTTGGGTTTTATAAGCATTTGATGCCATGGTAATTTGCTATAAGATATTTAATATCTCATGATCAGTCATCCCATCAATGTTCCAAACATAGATAGAAGACGCATTATATTTAGATTGGACTACCTAACTAGGCTGGGTACCTATGGTATGTGGATACCTAACCGTGCTAGGTTCTTGCCAAGCTAGTTTTTGAATGTGAGGAGTTGGTTTAGAAAAGGTTTCCTGGGAACTATCCTCAGATGATATATCAGATCCTAGTTTGCTAAATCATCCAAAGATAGGAGCTATAGATGCTCCTATAAATTCCTTAACTACTTTTGGTGACATCATTGACACCAACCCCTTTATTGGATTTTTCTTGGAGGTACCTAGGGATACTGGGAATGGATCTAGTGGGCAGGACAAATGGGACTATTGAGACTTATGATTTTTTTGTTTTTTTTGTTGTACTTTTGTTTTAAGCCTTTGAAGTCTTTTCACTTGTAAAAGAAATTTAATTAATGATTTTTTTTAATTCAAAGTTGTTGTAGTTTATGTATGTTATTTGATTTATCCTTTATATCTATTAGATGTATAGTTGTTAGGATTATAACATTATTCATATGTCTTCTCCCCTTCATATAAGACAGTTCCTTTGACTTTCTATGTCAAAAATATTTCTATGTCATGACAAGGGAGACATTTGCGTGCACAATAAGTTTGTTAGTTTCATTGAGTTGGCGAGTTGTATTTTCGCTTTAGTTATATTACCTCATATGCATACACTTAAAGGGAGTATGGCATGAGTTTAGGGAAATTATGTTTTTCTGTTGCATATTGATTGTGCTTAGCATATCATAACTCACCTGCATAGGGGTGACTTGATAATATTTTTTACTATACATGTATTTTGCATGTTGCTTTTCATGGGTATGTGTTTCTATGTGTGTGTAGGATATTGGTAATTACAGACATGGGACTTAGATAAATTTATTTAGAGATTAAGACACAAAGCACAAAGTGGACCATCAAGATGAATGGAGGATGACAAGAGAGATGTAGTTGTTGTAAGTGTGTTAGGGATGTTTGGTCTTGCGTCCAAGTTCATTTCGAAGAATAAACTTTTTAGGTACATCTTGAAAGAATTTATTGTGTATAGATTCCATGTCTATTTTAAGTGGTGTAGTATTTTTCCATAGAAAGCCAAATAGGGAGATTTTATGTCTCATTGTCTTTTGGTTGGAATCACATGCAAAACATAGAATCATTATTTTACTTAGTTTTTTTATCATCGTTTTAGTACAGCTGATTAACGAGGGTTTAATATTTCATACACTTGTATAGATTAAACTTTGTATGTTTCCATGATACACCACCATATGTAAGGTTGAGCCTTATTTCCTTTAGAAATTTTGGAAAATTACCCAATGTTTGAAAAATAAAAAAACTACATGTTTTGACAGTTATAAAGGTCTCATTGAGGTGTTAGTGAAGGCTGCCACATTGTTGAACTCACCTTGTTGTAACACTAAACTCCATGAGGCCAGCAAGAGTTCAAAAATTGTCAGTCAGCTAGTAGATTAGGAATTTATATCCTTATTGAGTGATCGACAAGGGCACAATAAGAGGTCAATAAGGGCTTCCCAAGCAGTCGGCAAGGGTAATCTAGAAGCTAAAGAATTTTCTATAAATATACTACCCTTTTCTTTATTTTCTTAATTGGAAAAAGGAGGGAAAGTTCTTGCAAATTTAAAAATAAATTTTAAAATTATTTTTCTTGGTTGAGTGTATTATGATACACTTCAAAAATTGTTTTATAGAAACATGTTCAGGGGAGGAGGGTGGGTAGATGGATGGGTTAACTTAAATGAATTAAAACCAAGATGTAGTTCAGTTATCTAGGTACATGTGGATGTAATCTTCCAAAATCTAGGTTATTAACTTGATATTTTTTCATTGGTGATTGAACCACGTTATATTATGGTGAAACTCAAGGGGAAAGCTAGATCGACCTGATCAAGTTGCTATGCAGACACCAGAGTTGGCAACTTAAGTGTAGTTAGGGCAGGTGCTCAAATTGATAGAGGTATTTGTGTTCATATTTATATTTGTTATGAACTAGTGATTTACTTTGTTAGTGAATAACTTGGTGATGGTTGCCATTGCAACCCTTGGATATTTCAAAATAGATGCATGATGGATGCTATATGGTTTACCAAGTTATATATTGTGATTGGATAATCGCATATTATGTTGATACAAACATAATTATTATCAAAGAAGTTCCCACATGGAGGTTCTAATTTTGTGAAAAACTTTCTTTATTTCTTTATTGATTTCTTGTATTTATTTATTTTTTCTTTCAATTTAGTTGCTACAATTGTTTATTGCTATTTTAATGTTTATTTGATTCCACTTTGAGTGAAAATGCTAAGAGTAATTGAGATGTCTGCATCATCTTCCTCTTAGTTATTAGCATCATGTGCGTACTTTCAAGCTCTAAATTTTTTATGGCATGATTGCCTTTTGTAGTGAAAGGCCTTTTGGTTTTTTTTGCAGTTTTGACATGATTCATAGACTAGGAGAGTGTCAACATTTAACTCCATTAAAGGATCATCCTTTACTACCAACCCTTGTATCCTATCAAGTCTTATATGACCTCACCTTTGCTTCCATATATATCATTGTTAGGAGAAATTTTTAGGACTTTTTGTATGGATTATTTAACCTAGGACAATTAAGCAGTAAATTCGATTGTTGATTTAGCATACACAATAGATGTTCTAAATTTTCAGTGCAAATATTTACACCATTCTTTAAAATTGAAACACTATGTTCATTAAAAGAAGCTTTATAAAACCGTTCATAGAATCTAAAAATTAATACTAAGTTATAGTAAATCTAGAAATAAAATAAACATTTTCTAAAACAAAAAATATATATTTTTTTGAATTGGAGTGTATGTTCTCCCACTACTTCGACTTTGAAAAGTTCTATTTTGCAGATGACCAGGCATGCAATCATGTGTAAAAAAAGTATTGTGGAGTTATAAATCAACATACGAGATTTTTAGGTGGAAATAACTTAGGCCACACCAATGATTTAAGAGGAAAACCACCGGTTCACTAGACCACCTAACTATCCACTATGAAAATAATATTCAATTACAAGGTTAGGACTCTACCAAAGTAATGCCCCTAAGTAATATACTTACAAGCCTTCACTTTCTTTCATAGTCTCTATGAGAAAAGTGTTCAAATATAGACCAATGTTCCTACAACTTGAGCCACAAAAACAACCGAACCAATTCAATTGGAACCTAAAACGTTAGCACAATAACACAAGTATAAATGTGTATCCTAGAGAAGATTTAATAATGAAAAACCCTAGGCAGATAATTTAATAAAATATTAGTTAAACAAAAACCAATTAGAAACTTCAAATATAGACCAATGTTCCTACAACTTGAGCCACAAAAACAACCGAACCAATTCAATTGGAACCTAAAACGTTAGCACAATAACACAAGTATAAATGTGTATCCTAGAGAAGATTTAATAATGAAAAATCCTAGCTAGATAATTTAATAAAATATTAGTTAAACAAAAATCAATTAGCAACTTCAAATATAGACCAATGTTCCTACAACTTGAGCCACAAAAACAACCGAACCAATTCAATTGGAACCTAAAACGTTAGCACAATAACACAAGTATAAATGTGTATCCTAGAGAAGATTTAATAATGAAAAACCCTAGCTAGATAATTTAATAAAATATTAGTTAAACAAAAATCAATTAGCAACCATAGAATAAAAAAATTAAGCACAATCTCACAAATATTGTAGGCTTTTTAATCAATAAAATACTATCACAAAATGTTTGATAAATTTACTAAATGAAAAAACCTACTTGAATAGTTTTTGCAAAACAAGAGAAAGATTATGATGAAGAGAATAATGCTCTTATGTGATTAACAAATTTGTCTGCTTAGGTTTGTTTAAATAGAATATTTTGAAGCACTAGGTCCAAGAAAAATAACTATAATGTCCATAAAATCAGTTAAAAGAGTTCTAAAGAATGAGGAAAATATCATAATAAACCAATTCAATTCGAGTTAGAAGTAGGTTTTATAATTGAATCCTTTGCCACTCAATCGATCTAACATATGCTCGATCGATAGAACATATAGTTTGATTGATCAAAACCCTTATTAATCGATCCAATACTATGATCAAAACATGCTCAATTGATTTAGTCAATTCTTGATCGATCTAATATAATAAATAGTTAATTTTGACCAGGTTAGATCATTCTAGGTAACTAATTGATCAATCAACCACTAATTACTCAATCGATCTAGTCAGTTAAAAAACAATTCATAACGTTTAAAAGTGAGTAGATCAATTATAGATTGACCTACAAACCTTGATTGATCCAAACATGTCTTGATCAACCAATTAGCCTAAATTCAAAATTTTTTATATGTTTATTACAAAATCTAATGTGCATAAGGATAACTATATACCTGATATGCATTCCTTGGAGCTCGATAGTTTCTTTGACTTAAAATATTCTTGAAAGAAACACCTAGAATATCATTAACACTCATATAAATCATACAATCTCCCTGTTTAGCATATTCGTGTGAGAAAACCTTTTCTCTCACTACATAATGCTCATAGGAAAAATAAAGTTTTTATGTAGTGTGACTATCCTATGATCCTATGAAACCATATTTTCTTGAATCTCAAAAGCTCATGTACACACTTAAAAATAAAAACGTAAACAACGAAACAACTTGTCCCAAAAGACTTATTGTTTGTTAGTTCAGTGTTTATAACAATAGAAAAGCAAAGAATATTCATAAGAGTGAGTATTCATACGATAGACATTAAAAACATAACTCCCCTTATGTATGATATTTTCAAAAAATATTATTCAAAGTTAAAATTTCAAAGCAATTCTCCCCTAAATTAAATATTCTTTTTTATAGATTGTCAAAGAAAGTTGCAATTTTTGAATTATAATGTTTTTGAATTTTTGATTTTTCTTCCCCTTTTTGTCATACAAATAAACAACTTAAAAATAATATAAAAAAATTTATTTTTAATAGAGGGTAGTAGATTGAGCGAGCTAAACATGACTGCAATATTACACATAAGCATGACACTTAATTTATGTTTAAAATGTGAATATTCATTAACAAAATGAACATAAGTAGACAAGATACAAAAATATACTAACACATATAGTGGCATATCGACAATCATCAAAAGTGAAAGAAATATCAAAACTATAACAGTATGTCAATTAATCCATTTATGATAAGTTATAAAAGATTTAAAATGAAAGAGTATCACCTATCATAAAAAATTACAGTTGAATTCATACTTATACAAAATACAAGTTACTTACCAAGAGAGAAATTTAATCTATATATATTTTTTTGTATTCCCCTATTGTATTATTTTTTTGTGTGAAGGATTTATTATTTATTTTTATTTTTTTATGGGACCATTTATGGCTCTTTCTTTTTGTGCATGCAAAAACTTTTGTATTTTTATTTTTCCTTCAATATTATTATTATTAATAACTTTTTTAAGGAAATATGCATGAGTCAAAAACCTAATATGATGACTTTTACACTAGTTGTAAAGTAGCCCTTTTTGCTCACTACAGTAACTTCACACATCATAGTGGGTAGCCCTCTTAAAACTAGGTGTCTCGCCATAGTGGCATTTTAGAAAGTTAAAAATAGATCTTAGAAAAAATTTTGCAATCAATTTTAGCTCATTCCTTAGAATCTCACAAAATTAATCATAAACTTCAAGCTTTCCATACACATGTGTTCAGTGGGTGTATGAGTTCAAGTCAACAACAATCACTAGATGTAAAAAATGTGTAAATGCAAAATTCAAAAAATATTCATTTGTATAATGTATATCTAATCAAAATAAATATGAAAGGAGTATACAATGATCATACCAATGTTAAAGCATGTCAACTTCCCTCGTTATTTTTTTTATGTTCTTTTGAAGCTAAAGAAGCATCAATAAAAAAAATATAAACAAACAAACTAAGGATGCTCACCTAGGGTCAATTAAACATTAAAAAAAGCATCTAGGTGAACAATTAATGACAGCCAAGTGTCCAAAAATAGATAATCTTTTCCAGCTCAAACTTTCTTGAATTTTGGTTTCTTTATATCTTTGGGTTGGTAATCACCTACCTGAGTTGCCATTGGCATATTCTTGCACTTACCTTTTAATTTCCCATTCATCCTAAATGAAGATGCAGTACGCATGATAGGATGATAGTAATTACTCGTAGAATTACAAGTTTTGAATTTTACATTACACTTTGAACTAACAACTTCATACTTTTTAGTATAATTTTTGAACAAATTATTATAATTTCTATTCATCTTAGAATAGGATGCAACATGCATAGATGGATGATGGTTATGATATGAAGCATGGAAAATATTGTTTAATTTAGGATCATTAATCAAAAATCTACACTTAGACTTAACATAACCTTTTCTACCACAATGATAACAGATAGGCACAAACTTAACAAATTTTTCAATCATAAGTATAACTGTTCTTTGTGTATAATTAGTAACATTAGAAGTAGCGTTTGAAGGCCTTAAATATATGGTTATTGATTTTGAATTTGTATGTGTAGCCTATGAATAAGAAGGGTTGAAGGGTTTTAAAAACTCAATTGTTTTTGAAGATGATGGCATAGAGAATCCTCATCTGTATTGCCCAATCCTCTCTCGTCTCTAATAGATTTTTCATAATCCAGAATTTTGTTTTAGCATTTTAGCTGCAATGGTTAACCTTTTTACAACATTCTTAGATTTTTCAAGTTCATGTCCTAGATTTTTCTTTTCTTTTTCTAAGCCTACAAGTCTCAAATTTAGAGCATTAAAACACTCATAAAAATGAAGTTTTCCTCTTTCCAACAACGTCATCATTTAGTTGCTTTTACAAGCAACCTATCTTTTTCTCTTCTACATCTTACATAATCTATGAATACTTCTTCAATACTAATAAAATTAAATTTATTAATTAAAAAATTTAGCATCACTTTCCTCATCATCTGAATCCATGTCAATTAGAGTGTCCATCAATAGTTGCAGTAAATGCCAAATAGTTGTTGTAACAATTTTCTGATTCAATTGGATTGTCGTTATTACTTTCAAGGTTAGTAAGTGTAACATTGGAACCTCTTTCAATTTTATTTTTTTTGTTTGCACAATCAACTGAAATATGACAATTCCCATTGCATTCAAAATAATGAGGTCTAATGGGTTTAGATTTCTTACCATCATAACTCACAGTTGTGAGTTCCCTCAGATTTTGATCATTTTGACAACTTTATTGTCCTTTGTTTTGAGGATTCCTCTTGTTGAGGATTTTGTTCAATCTTCTAGTTATGAGTACTAGTTCATCATCATCATTGTCACTATCTTTAATCATAGCAGTTTTGAAAGCAATAACTTTATTCTTTGGAGGTTTTTAAAAGCTCTTCTCAAAGGTTTGAATGATCTAACAAGTTCCTCTATTTTGATGGTGTTCACATACTTACTTTCATAAATGGAAATGACCTTTGCATGAAAGTGATCTAGTAATGAGTAGAGAATCTTTCAAAATATCCTAAAATCATCAAGTTTCTCTCCAAGATAAGAAATGGTGTTAGTAATATCACATAATCTAATATAAAATTTAGAGAATTTTTCATCTTCTTTCATTCTAAGATTTTCAAATTGACTACCAAGTATGCGAAGTTTAATTCATTTAACTTGTGTGGTGCCTTCATGGGCAACCTTTAAAGTATCCCAAGCATTCTTAGCGATATGAACATTAGAAATATGATGAAACTCATCAATAGACACAGCATTAAAAATACCATTAATTCCCTCTTGATTTCAGCTGCTAGCAGTTTTATCTTCATTGGTCCATTCATTCCTAAGCTTAAAAGTGATTACATTATCTTTGATAACTAAAGGCGATTCCAAACCATCAACTATGGTATATCCAAAATTTTCATCTTGTCTGAGGTAGATTTACATGCGAGCCTTTCAATAATGATAATTAAACTCATCAAAGAGTAGGGTATTTTTTAGGTTCATTAGTGAATGTGTGTCCATACGAATCAAAGTCACTAAGTATGCCTAGCATAGGCTTTGATACCAATTGAAATTTTATAATATGGACCTAATTAATATAAAGGAAGGCCAATAGATAATTAGCAAAATTTAGACATATTAAATTTTTTGTAGACGACCAAGCATGAAATCATGTGTAAAAATAATAAAGAAAAATTATGAATAAATATATAAGATTTTCAGGTAGAAATAACCTAGACCACACCAATGACCTAAGAAAAAAAAACATCGGTTCACCCAACAACCTAACTATCAATTATGAAAATATAGTTCAATTGCAAGGCTAAGACTTAAACTACCTACTAGGATAATGCTCATAAGTAATCTATTTACAAGCTTCCATTTTCTTTCACAGTCCTTACAAGCAAGACGTTCAGATCTAAACTAACATTCTAAGAAACCAAACCCATTCCATTGGTACCTGAAGCATTAGCATAATGTATCAATTAAGATGATTCAATAATGACAAACCCTAACTGGATGATTTAATAAAATATCAATTAAATTAAAATCAGCTAACAATCCTAAAACAAGCAGATTAAGCACAATATGACAAATATTATATACTTGTTGATCAATCAAATACAACTACAAAATGTTCGATAAATTAATTAAATGAAAACATTTACTTGAATAATTTTTGCAAAACAAAAAAGGGAGAGATTAAGACAAAGAGAATAATGCTCTTATATTGTTAATAAATTTGTGTGTTTCGGTTTGTTTAAATAGAATATTTTAAAGCATTAACCTAAAACAATATTACATTTTTATCCATAAAATTAGTTAAAAGAATTTCAAAGAATGAAAACAATATAATACTAAATTAATTCAAATCAAGTTAAAAATATGTTCTAAAATTGAAACTCAAACCAATCAATTGATCTAACATATGTTCGATTGATGGAACATGTAATTCGATCTATCGAAAGCCTTATCAATCAATCCAATACTACAATCAAAACATGACATATCAATCCAATCAATTCTCGATTAATCTAATGTAAAAAATAATTAATTCTAACCAGGTTAGATCGATCGACACTAATTACTCAATCAATTTAATCAATTAAAAAATTAATTCATAATTTTTAAAATTGTGTACATCGACTCTGGATCTATCTACACACTTCAATCGATTTAAACATGTCTCGATCGATCGAGTAACCTAAATTCAAAATATTCTTATGTATCTAATATAAAATCTAATATGTATAAAAATAAAAATATAATTTTGGAGCTCGATAATTTATTTAAGTTGAAATATTTTTAATATATATATATATATAATTTAAAACTATATTTATATATTTTGTTCATTGTTGTCCATTATGGTGGTTAAGTGTCGGTCCCTTAGTTTGGCGTAAGTCATATTAAATTGAAACAAGTTCAAGATTTGACGTGACAAAACAGGTTTTAATATTGCATAACGAGCCCTTTTTTTCCAAAAAAAAAATAAAGACTATATCACAAATGGAGACATATATGGGGAGGCTAGCGTGAATCTTCAATTCTAAATCTTTTAGACACTAATTTGAGGTCTAGGACTTGATAATTTTGAATATAAAGTCACTTTACAAGTCCTATTATGTCCCTGCAGCAAAGACTTGGATTTCTGAGATTAATAGGACTTCGTTAAGCCATCAACATGGTGATTTTCCACATTGCAAAAGCAATTTATTCTTCAATTTATGTAGTTTGATTGTTCAAACTTCGAAGGGAATGGGTCAGGCAAAAAAAAATATATTTTTTCTTTTCCATCAAAATCTGATTCTAATTGTTCCTACAAAATTTACGGAAAAAATATTTATAATATGACAGTAAAAAGATCATCAAAATTAGTAAATAAGTTCGATAGTTATTGGATATTAGTTCTTAATTCAAGGAGCAAAACAAGAACCATCAAAATTAGTAAATAAGTTCGATAGTTATTGGATATTAGTTCTTAATTCAAGGAGCAAAATAAGGACTTTAATTCAAAGAGCAAAACAAGGACCTTAATTCAAGGAGCAAAACAAGGACCTTAATTTAAGGAGTAAAACAAAAAATCCTTAATTTAAGGAATAAAACAAGGAATCCTTAATGAATGAGTAAATCAAGGGATGCTTAATTTAAAGAGTAATTGAAGGAGTAAAATTTCCTTATAAATAGCTATACAATTGTAATGAAAACATGAAGAAAATAATAAGAACTCTTTTGTGTAGAGTTATTTCTTATTTTTTCAACAATAGTATTATACGATGTCAGGTTTTAGATATTACATCAAAATAATTGTGCACGAAAACTTTAAAAGAAATTATGGAAATTATAAACGAGAAGTAATTTTAATCTCCCTAAAATGTAAAATATTTAGACAAATAAGTAAAACCATAACAAAGAGAGGAGTTAAATGCAACAAAAATTAAGAAATTCTTTAAAACCAGGGCCTCAATTACATTACATATCTCCGGTACATAAAAAAGAAACCCATAACAAACAGCTAGAGTTAATGATCAAATACTTAGTCTAGATAAAAACCAAACATTTTTAAAATAGAAACAGGTAGCAAGGTAGCTATTGGCTCAACTCAACGGTAACTTAAGCTATTTAAACATAAAAATCAATTTTTTTTTGTTTTTTTTATATTTTAATGAAGCAAAATTAAAAGAACTAAAAATAAATAACAAGTAATTAAATTTAATTTAGAAACTAAGAATATATATAGGAAAATATCTAGGAATACTTAAAGTTTTTAAACATGTGAATCATTAAAATCTCCCAAATATAATTATCAATTAATTACATGATCAATTGAATCCAATATAATATGTATTTCTCTCTCAAGTAGACTATACATCATATAGTAATTAACCTAACCACACTATCATGCTAATTAAATTGCATACTACTAATTAAGTTTATCAATTATGGATCACATACATAAGAATCATACATCTTTGTCTAAAAACTATGCATGTTATTTAATCAAGATAAACAATTAAATAATTCTCTCAAATCTATTTAATTGCCTCTGTAGATCAATTGTTAGCCAAAAAATAATAGCATAAAAATCAGATTAAATAATATAATTACAATGAAATCATAATTAGGATAAAATATTAGATTATCACATGGTAAAAATTTGGTTCATAAGAACCTTAGATTAATAAATTGACTAGATATAATTTTATTCATAAATCTCAAATGCTTCATAATTAAGATATTAAATATATGAATTAAGATTACTGATTCTTCCTTTCTAATAAGAAAATAAAATATCCTAAGTAAGGGATTAGATTCTTTTGATAACAACATCCTAATTAATATCCTAAGGTTGGTATTATAGATTGATTGATTATTAAATTTTGATTTATTTCTAAAGAATTAATAAACCATCTAATTACTGCCTAAGGTCAAGCATGTAATTAGATTTTTATTCAAGGTGTTAAAGTTAGGTTTATTATATAAGTTCTAGAAACTAACTTTCACATTTTTAAATCTATTATGAAAAATATGTCATCAATATATTTTTAAATAATGAAACTTATAAAAATCCTTGAAATAGAACATAACTCAATATAAGATTTAACTAGTAAATATATAATATTTGAGAGTACTACTCTAAATTAGATTCAGAGAATTAAATCTTAAATCCTAAATCTAACTCTCTTGTTTGTTATGAAAAATATTGAGTCAATTTAGTTATCTATAATAAAAAAAATTTAAAATCTTAATGAAGGAATAAAACTTTAATTATTTTATAAAAAATGTTTACCTACTTTAATATTTCACAAACATAACAATATTACTAATATCTCATATTATTTATAGTTAAACATGCATTTTTCAATAAATGATCAACAAATTAAAAATAGCACATAAAATAACATATAAAGATAATTTGAAAAAAAAAATATATTTAAATTATACCTCAAATGTATTCTTAAAAAATCAAAGTATTGTTTCTGGTTTGGAAAACGTCCAAACAGAATTGTCAACACTGTTTATTGTATTGAAACTAAAGCTCCTACATAAACTAAAATTGTTCAACTCTTAATTGAGAGAAGAACTTTGTTATTAAAGAAAAGAAAAGCTCAAGAAAGCTTAAGATAAACCTAGAGAGAGATAAAAGGAATAGGGATATGGAATACAATGCAATTGGGGTGCATTTTATAGGTGTAGAAAAAGAGAAAATGATAGATCAGAATACTTGCATTGTAGCACAATTCTTTCCATACTGCGGCTTGATACAAGGTGTAATTGGTTGGAATGCAATCCATTACACATGTGTCGAACACACAACATATCCATGCCATAGTCCATATCAATTCTGGAATGCGTGACATTCAATCCATTAACCTCACACCATAGAACTAACAAATTGAACACTATGGCCCATGTTCTTCTAATCAACTTGTAACACTTACTTTCTTGTATACCCTTTTTCATGATTCATAACATAAGAAATGCTTTACAATTGTCATTCTTTTTAAGCATCAATGTTGTAATAGAGTGCTTTTAGATATATTCTTTAAGTGTTTGATCAATCAAATCATTTTGAAGCTAAATTAGTTGAAAAACAAAAAAAAACGTACATGTGATTCCGAAAAGATAGATTTCCTTTAAAAGATAGTAAAACTAAGTAAATACAAATATATGTAATCATTTAACATAGATAAAATCATGACATATTTAGTGTTTTTAAGCTCTCATCAACTTAAAATTCGGTCTAAAGAGGAACTCTGTGATTTTCAAATAATTCCACAAAATTCATAAAAACAAATAGACCTAAAATTTATTTCACAAAGTTTGGGTTTGAAAATTCTAAAGAAAGAAGATAAAATAATAAAAGATAAATGATAGATTAGTTCACACAAATTTCAGGCAGACATACAAATAATTAAATTATGCTTATTTTATATGAAATTACCAAAATATTTAACTTCCCACCTTCGTAAAGACCAATAATTTAAACTCTTATTTAAGCATGTCTAAATTAGATTTTAGATTCATGTATCTTAAATATAACTTTTAAATTTTAAATTTATTATGAAAATATATCGTTGATGACTCTATGAAAATAGAATCATTAGCGCATTTTTTTACTAAATATTTACTTGTTTTATTTAATAAATAGTATTTTTATGGCCAAAAATTTAAAATATAATTTTTTTAGTGAAAAGGGGTGAAAATATAATTTTTGGCATTTTTTGG
This sequence comes from Hippophae rhamnoides, assembly GCA_033030585.1. Lineage (NCBI taxonomy): Eukaryota > Viridiplantae > Streptophyta > Magnoliopsida > Rosales > Elaeagnaceae > Hippophae > Hippophae rhamnoides. The sequence continues at coordinate 57,889,555 of CM065430.1, forward strand.
GATTTTTCTGGAATATTTATGAATTTTTAACGTAGAACCAATCAGAAGCTTCCATGTGGTATGCCACGCAAGCATGGAGAGCGAATCATGTCACACCGCGTGTGAGGAGGAAAAACACGCATCACATGTCAGCACATCATTCAATCCGAGTCCCGGAATCGATCAACGCGCCATGCCATTGTTGCGCTCGTTCCACTAGTGTGCCACGCCATCTGTTCCTGCGAATCACATCGTGCCACGTGTTGCTGACTCGACGAGCGTTGACTCTCGCCGGTCTCCCCTACCATTCATCGCTCCTTGATTCGACCACGTGTCGCACTATGATTGGCAAAAACTATCAATTTTGCTTGTTTTGATCGTAGCCCTTGATCTGAAGCTAATCGAATGGTCCAGATCACACTTGAGCTTTATTTAAGCCCCTAATCACTCCATAAACCCTAATTTTCCTCCATTAGCATAATTTTGGTTAGTTTTTAGAGCTAAAAAGAGAGAAAAATACAAAAAAATTCAAGAGAAGACACAATTTTGGTGGAGATTCAAGAGGAAATTAATTCTACAATTCAAGATATTGATTGTATTTCTTTTTCTACTTTTTTTTTTATCAATTTTATGCCTTTCTTTATGAAAAAATATGAGCTTTTTGAACACAATTATGTGTAATTAATTTATTAATCTAGGGATTTTATGAACCCAATTTTCACCATGTGATGATCTCATATATCTTTTTAGTCACAAAATCTGATTTAACTAATTATTGCTATAATTCTAAATTAGATCTAGATTCATTAATCTGAAATCTTATTTTCATATTTTAAATTTATTATAAAAATATGTCGTTAATATATTTCGATAATAAACTTTGTAAAAATTCTTGAATAGAAAATAATAAGTGTTTAATTATTATAAAAAATGTTCCCCTAAATAATTTATACAAGCATATCAACGTAACTAAAATAATATTATCATAATCAATTAGACATGTTAAAAATAATAAATGATCAATAAATTACTTATAACAAATTCATGAAATATAGCATTATTTACTGAAAAAAATAAGAATACAGATTAGATTTATTCCCAAAAGATGGATGCATGGTTATGCCCTACTCCACAAAAAGGTATTAACCTTCACAATATCCTATAAATTCTAGTAACATTTTTGTATCACCTAATCTAGATTAACTCTGTATTACTACCTCCTATTTTTGATAACATAATCTAAACTGTTTAAAAATTATACATAAAAATAAAACTTGTAACCCTCAATATTGATAGAAACTTGAAATAAAACTAAACCAAAGTTAAAAGGAGGCTGAGGAACGCTCAACTGCTATTGGCGTGCTTTTCAAAAGGGCTAAGGGATTATATTTAAAGCTAGGAAATACACTAAAATAAGGAGGAAAATGTAGATCATGAGTTATTTTTTAATGGGTGTTGCATACTTTTATCCCTACCATGGCATGCATTTAAATTATAATTTGATACACTCGTATCATGGCACACATTAATCATCGTCATGACACGTGTTAAACTGTGTCTCCACATTTTTTTTGTATTTCACCCCCCTTATATTTGATTGGAATATATGTAAGGCTTACATATGTTGTTTTCTTATTTTTTCTAGTTGCAATTAAGTGCTTCTAGTTACAATTCTTCAAGTGTTTGTCAATTGGATTATTTTGAAGCTAGAAATACTTGAAAAACAACAAAACTTACCCGTGATTTTGAAAATATAGATTTGCTAAAATAATAATACAATTATGAAAATAAAAATATATTTTGACACTAGAGTACAAATAAATCATGTAATATTTAGTCCTTCTTAAGCACTCATCAATAGTTGAAGAAATTTTTTAATATTATATGTGATGAACTCTAAGAAGTTGTGTTCCTAATAGGTTTGACCATCACCATTATACTAACTTCTTTTATAGGCAAGGGTTTCTCAAAATCCCCTATGTGTAAGGTTATATCATAATCAAATAGAGAAAGAAAAAAGAGGGGTGTTATGAGATAAAACCTAAATAAGACAAAATGTTGAAAGGGAATTGAATGATGGTAGAGAACAAAATACTTCCCATATGTTAAATCCTATCATTTTTGTGTTGGAATTCCTTTTTACAAAACACTTAGTTTGTATTGTCATCCTCTATGTAAGATCAATTACTATCAGTCTAATATTAAACAGACTCGTATAGTATTTTAAAGTTTTTATGTTTGCATGATACACATACCACCACGGGATAGAGAGCATATAATTGGCATGTTTATGTTGTGTATATGCACTGGGTTCATTTTTTTATGTTAGTGAGAATTTATGGAAAATCAATTGGAAAAATTTCAAATAAAATATCAACTTTTTAGAGCTTGTCAAGTGGTCAACGAGATAGTTAGAGAGGAAGTAGGTGAGAAATTATGGCCATTATTCTCATTAGGATGGATATTATCCTCGTCGGGGTAATTGATGTGGACTAACGGAGATGGTCAACAAGGTTCATGGAAACTCAAGGGTTTTCTATACATATTCCCCTCATTTGTATTGATATAATCAATTAGAAAGCGTGGGAAAACTATGGTAGTTTGCAAACCCATGTTTTTAAGTGAAAAATATTTTCTAAATAAACTCTATATCAACAAAACTTTGAGTGTCATTTCATATAGTTCATATGTTGAGTGATTTGTTAAACTTATTTTTTGGTGGGTTAATTAATTAAAATTTGATCAATATCAAGTCATAATTGCATCTAGTAACATAAGCATGGGATTGCATTTACAGTAGGTTCACATATTGGGATGTCGATCATTATACCATATCAAGTCATAGTGGGGCTTTGGATGAGAAATAGTTGAGAAGGAATTTTATTCATAGTTGAGTGTGGTGATCCAACTAGCATAGGTATTAACTAGCATATATTGTCTTAGATTTTGAACCATTGATTTGCATTTATTATTGAATTCCTTGTTACCGATTGGTATTGCCTTAAGCAACAATCTTATTTCAGTTTACTATGTTATATTCCCATGTTTGTATGATCATATATTGTGATAGTAAAATTAGGATTGAATCTAAATATATTCCGATATAGTAGAATCTGATTGGGATTGGGAAGCCTTTCATTTCTATTACATGTTGTTGATTCCATGGCTATTGTTGTTTCCTTGTTATATGCTAGTTGCTAATTACTTATCTATCTATTGTTGTGTTATAAACTAGCTATTTTTCTTTCTTTAATAGTTAATTATTGATTATTTTCATATGATCTTTATTTCTACTAAGTTTAAGATTTGGGTGAGTCCTATGGTATTCGTATCACCTTATCTTCATTGTGCACCAAGTTTTGGAATTTTCACCATGTATCTCAAAAAATATGTAAACATGCCACTGATAAATTAATTTTTTTTTCTTCTTTACAAAAGGCCATTTAAAAATATAGAATATTCTCTAATCAAAAACATCCAAAGAAACTAATCAAAAACAATGGGAAGAATTCAATTTTGGGACTTTGGACACCAATTTCATTATTTTTGGGATCGATTTAATTTGCATAGAGAAATTAGAGAGAAGTCAGAGAATTTTGTGGAATGTGTGGATCTCTTATGATGGTCGCTAAACTAGGTGAAAGAGAATTTGAATGCGATAGAAAGGATGGTATACCTTTAGTCTTTGTAGAATCTAAATCAATGACATAAAAACCATTATATAGATGCCTCATAAGAAGCATTATTCCCTCCACATGATCCTTTACATAATAGTATGTTGAATGAAACTCAAAAAAGACATTGTTATTTTGAAAATTTTTTGAAACACTTAATAAATTTTTTGCAATAGTAGGAACAAGTAGGAAATTTTGAAGATTCATCACCTGAGAAGGCAAAGAATGAGACAAACATTGATTGAAATAGACAAAAGAAATATTAATGGTCTTACCATTTCCTAGCATTAAGTTTTCTAAGCCATTGTGTGGTTGAGAAGTTGCCAAATTGCTTAGATCAAAGGTGACATAATAGTTGGTTCCAGCGTCTAGATACCAATGAGGTTTTGGGGTAGAATTTTTAAATATTGAGTATTGTGTTCCTAAATGTGGGTTGGGTTGAGTAACAATGTTTTGAGGTGAATCAATCATGTGATAACTTAGATGTGCTTGTGGCTAAAAATTTGGAAATGGTGTACAATAAGGCTAAAATTGGGGTTGTGTAGGCATATATGGCTTGTTAGGTTATGAAGATTGTGTAGGTGTAGCTAGCATAACTTGCATAAGTGAAGACATGCTATTGATTAGTGGTCTAATGTTATATGGCTGAGGTCTAAGCATATATGAAAATGACCATTGGTGTGGAAAATTTGAAAGTTGATGTCGTGGTATAAAGGGAGGTCTTGCCTGATTATTGGCTAACATGGTTGGGACAAAGTTTTTATCAAAGCAATGCCAACAAGAGGTCACCATGTGACCTAGTCTACCACAGGGCTGGCATTGACAACGACCTTTCCCTTTGCCAAAGGTTTGTCCTCTACCTCTTGGACCATTTCCATAGAAAGTTAAGTTTAGATCAAATTGTGGAAATAATTGTCCAGAGTTTTTCTATCCTTGCTAGCCCGAATTAGCATTCCCAATGTAATTTGTATTTGTTTGCATAGAACTATTGTTAAACAGTTTATAGTCAGCTTGGTTACGAACATTTTTTGCAGAAAAATTGATTGAAGATAATGGTGATGTTAACACATGTTTTCTTCTCTCTAATCTACATTCATGGTTTAGTAGAGCCTTAGCATCATTAATTGGCACTACCTAAAATCATTCTTTCAATGAGTGTAGAGAATACATTATTGTATGATTCATCCAAACCCCATAAAACACTCCCTAAGTTTTTCCTTTTGAAATTCCACACTTAGCTCCTTCCAATTCATTAGAGAGTAGTTTAAGTTTTAAAATGTAACCAGTAATGCTCATATTACCTTTCTTGATTCCTTTCCATTCCTCCTTAACTTCTATAGCTCTTGCTTGAGATTTTGAAGCATATGCCATCTCAAGTGTCACCCAAACATTTCTGGATGTATCCAAACCAAAGACATGCTTTAGTACCTCAACATCCCATTAACCAACACTTGAGCATATTATCTTGCTTCTTCCATATCTTGTAGCATGGATTGATGCTTCCATCCATCGAGTTGTTCTCTTGGTGAGTCATTTAGTACATGTGTTTCAAGCTTTGGACTACTCAGGATTTTAAGGATTTGGTGCTTCCTTATCACAAAGTTATTACTGCTGAGTTTAATGGAAACTAAGATATTTTAAAAAAGTAAATGTCTTTATCTGACTGGTTTGTGTTTATGTGAATTTCTGTTGGTGTATTGATTACTAATGGTGGATCAGCTATTGAAACAAGACACAAGCAAGCTCAAGTGCTTGTTTGCTGTAAGATTTTTCAAACATATTGAAGGTGATGAAGTGAAGAATGATGCAAGAAATTGAAGAAGTGCTTGAATTCTTTGTATTCTCATTAAAACTCATTGTAAAATTTATACATTCTATCAGCCATTTATAAGAGGCTGTGTAATAGAAAAATATTCTTTTACAATGATTATTCTATTATATGTGTGTATAACTATCTTCACGTATATGATGGACCACCAACAATTTACACAAACAATCTTCCTTAGTCACGCATTCCTTGCAGAGAGTTTGTTAGGGTAATTTGCAGCATAAGTATTAGTGTAGCTGGTATAGAATGGACCACCAATGGGACTGAATGTATCAGCTACATCATCACCTATTTTATCAGCTATATCTTCTTCCTCAATTGCTGTAATGCTAGCATCATTTTTATCCTTTAAACTTTCTACATCCTTGTTATGTCTCTAGCTAAGTGTTCTCGACCATGCCATTCTTTTCCTAACTAGTCTTAAAACTCTTATGAAAACATACATACACGTATTTTTTTTTGAATTGTTATGTATTTTTTAATCAATTGTTATGTGTCCAAACCTTTGTAAATTTATATTTTTTAAATTATAATTAATTTAGAGAATTTATATCAATTAAAAAAATATGTGTATATATATATTCACGTGTATTATTTCTATAATTTTTTAAAGGATTTAATTACTTTTCAATAGTTAATGGATTGATAGTATGACGTTCAAAAATCAATAGATCATTACTACCTTTTATCCTAATAGTATTTATTGAGATCGTAGAGTAATCTGTATCAGTAGTTTGGTCATAATTAATGGACAAAAATCAATAGATCATTACTACCTTTTATCTTAATAGTATTTATCGAGATTTTAGAATAGTCTGTATCAATAATTTTATCATAATTAGTGGACCATTATTACCATTTATCCTAATAATTTTCTCAGTTTATTGAGATTCTAGAGTAGTCCGGATCAGTAGGATTAGTTTTTCAGTTCTCGCAGAAACCTTGTAATTCTTTGCACAAATGCTTCATTTTCCTCGTGTTGACCCGAGGACGCATAGATAGCAGAATTGCTTTCTCTAGTACCCTGTAGAAATGCAAAAGGAGAATTAAGTAATTAATAACAGGCAAATAATAGCAGATTTTTTTGTCAGGAATATGATATTAGAGTTACCGTTAATTCAAAGTAATTGTCAGAGTGAAGAAATAGGTTTAAAGAGATATAAGAACCATACCCTTTGCCGTTTTAGCAGTTTAGTCGTTGTGTTCATCATCACGATGAGTTCGTCAAACTGAGAAAAAAAATCCAAATCAATACATTTCACAAACAAAAAAATGAAGCCTATGATTGGAGAGGAACTATTGATTGTTTTTAGATATTAGAGTATATCATGACGTGATACTTAATAGATTAATAAAATGTAAGATTTGTAGGTATAACTAATTTTTTGAAAAATATAAGTAAAAAGAACAATTAATGTAATTAATCGAAACTTTACTTAAGATAACATATTATAATTAAGTAACGATGAAAACAAGTAATCCAAAATGCTTATATTGCATAATAATTAGTATGATATATACTTTGATAACTTTAATTATTTTTATAAATTAATTACATTAATCATATCAATGTTTTAAATTAATGTACTTAATTTAATTATTTTTTTGTTACATTGATAAACATTTTAATAATTTTATGTAAATTTTGGTTATTTATTTATTTATTTTTTATTTTTTGATAAAATACTTGGTTAGAATCAATTTGAAGCTTATTAGAAATGGGATGACAGATGATTGATGAAAAAAGTGTTCTAAAAAATATTTCAGTAAAAAAAAATTGAAAAACAAATTGATTAAAATAACAAATAATGATAATATATTAGTGTACTATCTAATAGTATAATAGTAGGTATATGTTTAATTTATAAAGAAAATAAGGTGAACTCAACTGTAATTAATTTTTTCTATTACCTGTTTCATAATTATTTCATATTTCCTTGCACATATCAACAGCCTTGGTTCATCGTTCAGTTCCTTACACATTGTCAAACCTTTAGACTCTAGCTATGTCTTTCTCTGGTCAGATTGTATATATAAGCCGAGAAGAAACTAGCTAGTATGAGATATAAATAGGGGATATATATAAATATATATATATCGTAGGACTAAAGTGGCATGTTAATGGCATGATAGGTTAAATGGTCGGTGTCAACAAAAAAAAAAAAAAAAGGCGTTACCAACTTCCCTCTAAGCACAAACAATATATAGAAAGAGCAGTTGTCTTGCTCGCCATTTCTTCTTCCTTACGCGTTCAAATACCAATCACGTGATAATCCATACATACATGCATTGTTATCTATTATCTCTATATATTTATATTTAATTTTATACTTATATAAAAAGTGGCTTGATGCCTTTATTTATGGCCACAATTTTATTTTTTCGTACTTTTGTTGAGTATTTTTTTTATTTGTTATTCTTTTGTGTTTTTTTCCATATTTATATATATTAAGTAAATGTAGTATTTTTTACACGCACATTAATATGATCTAAATACGATACAATATATGATAAAAAATAATACATAATTATTTAATAAATGAATTGAAAAAATAGCACAAACAAACTCACTATAACATTAATTTAATCTCATATTTATAACCATAATTTTATATTATTTTCTATTTTTCTTTAGAATTATAAATTGTTTTACACTTTTTTCATATTTATTTTTTAATAGATAATACAAGTAAATGTTATAATGTTTTACATGACACAATAATACTACTACCTAAACACAATATGATATATATTATATAGCATGCATGATATTAAATGATATTAAATGATAAACAGCTATATATTAAATTATTTTACATAATATGATAACATGAAGTAAGGCACTGAAAGTTTTTATTTTATTTTAATTAATTTCTCAATTAAACCAACCACACGAATAAATAACTTAATGGGTCGTTTTTTTATTAATATAATATTTCGTTTATTTTTTGTGTTGACGCCCATGAGCACCATGTATCAAATACAAATATAATGTATTTATGAAATGAATAAACATAACTCGTACCAATTACTACCTTTAAATCTAGCTTATAAATAAAGTGTGAAAAGTATTAAAAAAATTCGCAAGTTCCAATAGACAAAACGAACATAAAAAACTCATGTTACTCCACTTAAATACTAATTGATAATTGATTATAATATTCTTTAATTATTTGTATTTTTACCTTAATTTTGAGTTTATGATTTTTTATATAATTTTATTTTATTTTAGTTATTTTTCTTTATTTATTTTTTGTAATTTTAATTTTAATTTTTTTTAATTTTGACATTTCTTTTACTACTATTAGAAACATATGTGTCTCTATTACATTAGCAGATTTCATATGAGAGAAATTTTTCCCTCAAATCATAAAATCCAATGTATTTTGAGATCAATAAGAAAACAAAAAGTTGTCATCCAAGTGAAAGAAATGATTAATCTATTAAAAATAAACAATAATGAAGTAAATTTGAACAGTAAGGTACCTTTAATGGATGATAGAGACAAAGCTATGAATAAATATGCATTACGCATGTTAGAAGAGCTGAATCCAACTATTATAAGGACAAACATTCAAGCTAATAAGTTTGAACTAAGTTAGTGATGTTTCAAATGTTATAAATAGTTGGAAAAACTCATCGAATTATCAATAGAGAATCCTCATTTATATCTCAAATTGATTATTGAAGTTAAAGATTCATTAAAATTCAGTGGTGTGACCGAGGAGGCGTTTAGGCTTAGATTATTTCCTTACTTTTTGCGAGACTGCACTCGAGCTTAACTAAACTCTTTGTTACCTAATTTCATTACAACTTGGAATGATTTTCCAGAGAAATTCTTGATGAAATCTTTCCCATTAACAAAGAATGCAAATATTAGAAATGACATTACCTCCTACCAACAAATTGAAAGAAAATCTTTATATGAAGCATGGGAAAGATTTAAAGAATTGCTAAGGAAGTGTCCTTACTATGGTATCTTTCATTGGATCTAAATGAAGACTTCTACAATGGACTCAATCCTCAAACAAGAGCCATTGTTGATGCATCTACTAATGGAGCTCTGCAAGCAAAATCTTACAATCAAGCTTATGATTTATTTGAGAAAATGGCTAGTAATAATTATCAATGGTCAATTGAAAAAATGACAGCCATAAAAAGAGTAGCTAGAGTGGTAAAACTTTGGAGTAGTAAAACTTTGGAGCAGGTGCATGAGACTTAAAAGGATGAAGAGAAATATGAAGCTAAAAAGGATTATGAGAAACAAGTGAATAAATAGAGCACTAGAAATGAAATAACTCAGCCTAAGAATAACAACCTCGACAAAACCTATTATTCCTTTCCCTTAAAGATGGAAAAATAAAAAGTTAGATACATAGTTTTAAAAATTTATGAATGTCTTTAAGAAGCTACACATAAATATTTCATTTGTAGGTGCACTTGAATAGATTCCTTCTTATGCCAAATTTCTAAAGAAAATCCTGTATAAGAAATGTAAGTTAGGAGATAATGAAACAAAAACCTTGACTAAAGGTTAAAATGTCATCCTTTATAGAAAACTACCCCAAAAATTGAAAGATATGGGTAGCTTTGACATTCCTTGCACAATATGGAACATGAACTCTGAGAAAACACTATATGACTTAGGTGCAAGCATTAACCTTATGCCATTAATGGTCTTCAAGAGATTGGTAGTTGGTAAAGCCAAACCCACTTCCGTAATATTATAAATGGTAGATAGATTAACTAAGTGACTCTGGGTGTAGTAGAAGTTGTGCTATTAAAAGTAAACAAGTTCATATTTCTGATGGATTTCATTATACTAGACATGGAATAGGACTGTAACATTCCTATCATACTTTGTCGTCCATTCTTAGTAACCAAAAGAGCACTCATTGAAGTACAAAAATGTAAGCTTACAATGAGAGTGCAAGATGAATAAGTAACATTTAAAGTTTTAAAGCATTTAAACCCCCTGATATTGATAATGTTAATGAATGCTTTAGGATAAATGCTAATGATCATGATGATAACTTAAAAAAATATGTTGAGTCACCCATACTTAAGAATATTACACCTAATGCTATGAACAATAAATTAAACTCACCAAGAAACAACTCAATTTGTTTTAATTTTGAAAGTGTAGAATCTATGATTGATATTGTTGATTGTGTGAACTATTTGGAGGCTACACCTCCCATATGTATACCTAATGTGGTCGTGAAGAGTATTGAGATATGATCCAAGTTCAAACCATGTATTGAGGGACCACCAAGATTACACATCACACTTTTACCCCTACCATCCCCAATCGAATAGGCTAGCAGACAAGTGTAATAGAGAAGGAAAAGGATGTTGGAAATACATAAATTAGATGAGCTATAGTGGAGAGCTTATAAAAATGACAAAAAGTACAAAAAGAAAATAAAAACCTATTTTGGGAATGTCCAGTGCCAAAGTCATTGAATATGGAATGATAATAGAATTGAGCACTCTATTTTTAAGCCAAGACATAAAGTATTATTGAAAAATCCAATACTCAAACTATTTTAGGGCAAACTATATCGTAAATGGACATATAAGGAAGCACCTTAGAAGTTGATATGATCATCTAGTCAAGGTTATTAAATGTAAAATGGGTTGGGAGGAAACCCAAAATTATTTACTTAATATTTTTATTATTTATTTGTGGGTAAATAAATATGGAGAGCAATGGCATAATAAGATATGGTGTGCCAAGAATTAAGGAGTTTCTATCCTTGTACTTTTTCATATTTGTAAATGCACATTGGGAACAATGTGCAATTTAAGTTTGGGGGAGAAAATTTCATTCTCCAATTTAGTGTTTAGTATGCATTTTTAATTTTTAGGATTTTTAATTTTTAGTATAATTTTAATGATGATATGGGAAGAAATTGATAAATACATGGAAACCAAATGTATGTATGCTTGATATGAAACATATGAATCCAATGATAAAAATTGGTTGTCATGACTAGGATAAGGAATGTAACATACTCTTTAAGATACTTACATTAGTTATGTGATATACTTTATTGTTTTGATTAGATTGATTCAACTTTTTATACACATGTTCATTATTAATTTTGGTGTTCTTATTGTTATATGAGTTGATAAGATATACCATATTTTAAAATCTATTTGATCATCCCTTGAGGAAAAATCTTAAATAGTATTTAGCTTAAGAAATGATTTATGCATTATATGGATCGATTGAGCCTTTCAAGCTAGTCATTATTAAGATCCTTACTCACCTACTTGAGCATAATTATGAACGTTTCATATCTTTAAGCCACATTTTATGCCTAACCAATAAGTATTACCATTACCCTTGCACCTTTAGCTTATTATAAAAAAGAAAAGACAATCATGTGTTATGCTATAGAGTGAGGTTAATTGTAATGCACCCTATTTGAAGGGAAAAACTCACAATACAATAACCCATCTCTAAACAAAAAGAAAAAAAAGTTTTAAAATAAATTTGGGGATATTGTGAAGTTACAAGAATATGTGAAATAAAATAATATAAAAAGAATAATAAGATAGGATCCACTAAAAAAATCAAGTAAAAGTTCAATTATAGTTAAATGTTTCTTAATGAATAAAAGAAAGCTAAGGTGTGTAAAGACCCTATATATCTTCATTTATCTATGACCACCTACGCCATATATTACAAGCAAATAAAGTCCTTATTGATCTTTAGCTAAGTGTATATTTACATTAGTGGAGAGTGATGTAAAAAATATACTTATAAAATTTGTTATAAGATTTAATTGATTAGAATGCTGATATAATGATTTCATGAGAGCATTGGATGATATCATGTGCAACACACATATATCAATTCGTCAAAAACCTTGTATAGTGTTGTATTGATGGAAAGTTTATTGATGAATATGTGAACCTCCTTGTCAAAGATTTGTACAACTTTTGAGGGGAATAATTTTCACTATATGCATGTATTAATAAATATATATTTATGAAAACAATTCCCATGTTTTATCTAGTTAGATTTGGCTTTAATTGAAAGCAAGCAAATAGTTAAGTTTAGTGGTGTGATAACTCTATTAAAGTAGAGTCATCAATGCACTTTTTTTCTTAATATTTGTTTTATTTATTCAATAAGTAGTACGTTTGGGATTAAAAATCTTAAAATATGAACTTTGAAGTAAAAGGGGATGAAAATATATTTTTTTTCAAAAGTTTTTGAAATTTTATAGATTTTTTATGAATTTTTTAATGCATGACCAATAAAAACAAGACATGTGGATGAAACACAAGTCAAGATGAACCAATCGGAGTGTGTTGTGTATACTAACTAATGCAATAATTTCCATGTGGATGCCATGCAAGCAATAATGAGCCAATCAGTGTGCATGGCATATACTAGCTGATGCAATCGTTGCCATATCCTTTGATGAGTGCTCAAAAAGCACTAAAATAACCATGATTTTATGCACATTAATTGATTAAAAATATATATATTTATATGTTTTATCATATATTTATATAAATTTGTCTTTTTTGGAATCACGGGTATTTTTATTGTTTTCAGGAATTTTGGCCTAAAAATGTAATGTAAAGACTCAAAGAAGAATACTTGAAGCAATACATCACAAATATATTAATAAATAAGTGGGAAAAGGTCAACAAACATGGAAAAATTGGACAAAATGGGTCGAAAAGGTCAAAAATGTCAAAAAGACGGAAATCGCGCATCGCGGCCGCGTCGCCAATGCGCAGCGCGCGCCATGCTGCGTCGCCAGCGCGTTGACTCCCATTCCGCGCGCGCCCACGCCAGCCGCTTAGCGCGCGCAACGCGTTTTCACCCCATTTTTCACGTGCGGCGACTGACGTCACGCTGACGTCATTGATGACCTCAAAGATGTCCATTACACGTTTTTTAATTTTTTAATATTTTTTTAACATTTTTTTACTCATTTTTTCTCTCCATCCTCACCTATAAATACCCCCCTTCCATACACCTTCAAAACACCTTCAAAACTCACTTCTCTCTTCTTTCTTTCTCTCCATTTCTTAGTTTTTAGTTTTTTTTAGTTTTTCTTATGTTTTAGCTAGTTTTTCTTATGTTTTAGCTAGTTTCTCTTAGTTTTAGAGTTCTTCCCTTTTTAGGGAAGAACTAGTTATGTTTTTGTAATATTTTAGCTTTTTGATTCAATAAATGGGAGTGCAAATTCCGCTTGGAGTTTTTCCAGCAACGGGAATAGCGTCGAAGTTCTGTAAGGATTTTATTTTCTTTACGCTATTTTTATGCTTTATTCTTACATGTTATATTTAATTTGTCCGTGGTTAAATTTAATCTGTATTTGTCATTTAGTTAACTTGATGTATTATTGACGTTGTTATGCTTGCGAAATATTAAATAGGTAAAAATCTCTAAAATGAATTGATTTTATTTTTATTCATGATTTTATATTAAGAATGTTAGAGAGAAATATATTATTTTTCATTACAAACTTCAACTTTAAAATTAGATATTAAGGTTTAGTTATCCTATTCGATTTAGAGTAGTGCTCTTTTATTTGATGGTACAATCGCCTAGGTAGTTAGAGTGAAGCTCTATTTCAAAAGTTTTTATAAGAATTATTATCTGAAAATGTATTGGCGACATGTTTTCGGTAGTGGTTTTAAAACTTGAAAGTTAGTACTCGGATAACTAAATTCTTAGGTTTAATTTGGACACCTTGAATAAAGTTTAAATCTGTCTAACCCCACCAAAGGTGGCATTTAAATGGTTCATTTTCAATCTCTTGGAAAAAGGAATTAATTTAATTAACCAAATTAGTTATCAACCCCACCCATAGGTGTTAATTGATTTGTTTAGTTAACAAAGAATATCTAACCCACCAAAGGTGGTATTCATACAAAAAAGGGAGAATCAATAAATATCAATTCATATCTTTAATAACCTAAATAATACGAGCAAGCATAATTAACTTAGTTATTATATCCATAAATACTCCACTATTTATAAAAGATAAAATTTGCATGAATGTTTATTGAATCTATGTTTAATTTTCTGTAATTAGATTAAAAACACAAAACCCCAAAATATCGTGACAGGATGTTTAGGATTTAATTTCGTTTTTAAAAGTTTGAATAATAAATTAAAAACCACATACATTCCTTCCTTAGATCGACCTTGGGAGTATACTTATCATTTTCTACGAAATGATTCGTGCACTTGCGAGAGTTTTATAAATATAAAACCAAAGTATTGGCAGGATCGGCGATGCCGGTTTTCGCTCATCATCCTTCCATGACGTTCACTTTGATTTTTGCTGAGAAGTCAATGAACATACCACTTGTCATCATGGGATTCACCCTTTTTTCCACTCAGGAAAAATGAAATATTGTTCAATAAATCCCAGAGTACCACATGTTGCTAACCCAATATGTATTGACTAGCACAATTTTGCCTCAACACGCATCACGTGCTAATTCGTTCAATGTTTCTCACCTACCATGTTTCACTATCTAATTAGCCAGCACTATTTAATTCTCTTTTTCATCTCACCCTTTGATCTAAAGCTAATCTGATGATCCATATTCCATCTTAGCCTAATTTAACCTCTTAATTTCAGAAGAAACACAACAACCATTTTTTCCAATATTTTTTAGTAGTTTTTGTTGCCAAGAAGAGAGGGAGAAGTTCAAGAGGAGACACAATTTGGTAGAGATTTAAGAGGAGATTAGTTCTACAATTCAAGATATTGATCGTATTTATTCTTCTCCTCTTTTCTTTATTAATTTGTATGTCTTTTTTTTAAAAAAATATGAAATTTATGCATTCAATTGTGTCTAGCTAATTTATTAATCTAGGAGTCTTTCAAACCCAATTTTTTATATGTGATTATCTAATATTTTTATCCTAATTATAATTTCAATTCAATTATATTATTTAATTTAATTTTTATGATATTAATTGTTTAGCCACAATTGATCTATATAGGCAATTAAATATATTTGAGAGAATTATTTAATTATTTATCTTAATTAAATAACATGCATAGTTTCTAGACGGAGATGTATGAACCTTATGTATATGATTCATAATTAATGAACTTAATGAGTAGTATGTAATTTAACTAACATGAGAATATGATTGAATTAATTACTATATGATATGTAGTTTACTTGAGAGAGAAATACATGATAGGATAGATTCATTTGATCATGTAATTGATTGGTAATTATATTGCGCGATTTTTGTGATTCATATGCATAGGAAATTTGGAGATTAAGTATTCCTTAATATTTTCTTATATATCTTCGTAGCTGCTAATATTGAGTTAATTAATTATTGTTATTTCTTTTTAGTTCTAATTTTTTTTCTCAAAACACATAAAATTGATCTTTACTTTTTAGTTTTAAAATTAGTTTCTAATAACATAATCTCCATGAGAACGATATTGTATTATCATTATATTACTTGTTTGCGATATGTTTACTTGCATAGTCATTGCATACAATTCGTTCAATCAAATCACATGGGTTTTAAATAATTCAACAAATTCTTAAAAACAAAAATTAAAACTAAACATTATGCCATAAAGTTTTTTTTGTAAAGATTTAAACTAATAAAATAAAATTAAAGATAAATTCCACAAACATTAGGTAGATAAACATTTACATTCACTGAAAAATTTATGGAATAGATTAGTTAGTTAATCATGCTTGTTTAATATTAATTAGTTTATAAAATATATAAAGTAAGATTATTAATTCTCCCTCTTTAGCAAGAAAACATCTTAAGGTAAGGATCAGATTTGAAAGTTTATAATAGGGGCCTAATTCACTTCGGGGGTGAAAAGGTTAATTTTAGATTTTATCAATTTATAATTTAATAAAACAAAACAAAGCGTTCAGAGATACAATCACATGTAAATAATAAAGTGTAAAAATTAAAAATAATACATGATATTCTTAGGTGAAACTAATCTAGGGCACAACCATGACCTAAGAGGAAAATCATCGGTTTATTGGACTACCTAACTTTTTACTATGAACAATAAATGTTTAAGTATAAACTCGGTCTTATGTTACCCTACCTAGGATACAACCCCAATATACCTTTCTTATGAGTCTTTGCGTTGTTTTCATAGTTTCCAAGACTATCATAAGTGGTATCTATATGAACGTTCTAATAAACTTCTGCCAATCAGACACGTTCATTGAACAAATGCAACTAAGATTAGCACAAAAAACACAAGTATTTGTGTGTCTTCTATAATGGATTTAATAATGAATAATCCTAAATAGATGATTCAAAATATATATCAATTAAATCAAATCAACTAACAAATCATAAGACAAGAAGATTAATTACAAGTTCAATAAAAATAATTTTTTTAAATTTAATAATTAAATCTAAATAATTATAATTATTTATATAATTATTTGATTTAAATATGCAAGATTTCAATAAAGAAGAAACTATATTAACGTAAAAAAGTATAAAGCAAATTCAATAATAAATACTAGAGTTTACCTATATAAATCAATATGAGAATTGAAATATATAAATCAATCTCCTTAGACTATACAAATAAACCTCGTGAGTAAATTAATAAAGTCCTGTCATGTATTTAATATGTTGAATACTCATCGCATAGACATTAATCTCAAATGCCCATATTAACCACCGTCAATATATATATATATATACTATTACCTCTGATCCATCACCTTTCAATTACTCTGATCAACTCTTTTGGTTGCCGCGACCCTCTATCTCTCTCTTTAATGTTTTTGACGCTAATTTGTTTTCGGCAGGCACGCCTATTCAACCTTAATATATATATATATATATATATATATGATCTTTTTTTTATATAGCTTTTTATGCATATAAATAACTTAATAACATATTCAAAAATAAGTTTTATGACATGTAATCTAACTTTACTTTTTATAATACATGACGTTTTATTTGTGGACCATTTTACAAACATAATAATATTGTCCAATGAGTTATTACATGTGAGTTTTAAATTGATGGAAAAATTTCAAAATAGTTGTCTTCATTTTCATCTCTGAGGTCGACGAGATGTTCTGATTCATCTAATACAGAGACGTTGGAAGTTTGATCAAAGGACTATTTAGAGAACTCTGTTTTTTCCTATAATAATTGCTACATAATTCTTAAGTAATCTTCCTCAGTTTTTGTAGCAAATATTAATGTGTTTGCATGGGCTTTTGGGCCAAGAATTGGCTATGTTTCGGAAGTAATTCTTTTGAAACCACTTCTTCTAGTTTGACTGATCCAGGGATTTTTTGAAGCCACATATGCATGGTTGGTTTTAAAATAGCTTTTGGGACATTGAATGAAGTCTACCATTTGATTTTATATCTCCTTTTTAAAATTGTTACTTTTGAGAGTGCTAGCTCAATGAACCATTGACATACCCAAGGTAAGTAGAATTTTGTGGAGAAGATACATAAAACTTGAAATTTTCTCTCAACTTCATTGGGTTTATAAAGGTTTTGAAAAATGGTATAGCTTTCTTGGATCTTAGGGGTGAAGATTGTTGGTAATGATCCGAATAATTTCCACCAATGAGTAAACTAAGAAAGAAATTTTATGGGTTCAACTATTTTGGTATTGAAATAAAATAGCCAGGAATGGCTATATTTTTGGTTTTGAATAATAAAGGCGTTGAATGGGGCTTGTTCATAGTCCTAGTAATTGTAGGTTTTGCATTGGTATTGGGTGGTTTCAAGGCTGACTGGAAAGGCTTTAAATTTGGAAAAATCCAAACTCCATTCAAATGGAGACAAGAATTTTATATTTTTACAAGTGGAGTAAGAAGGATCTATTTGGTTTTGGTGATGTAAATTTTTAAATTTTGCAGATGCTATAAGTTCCAAAATACCCTAATAGTATGCTAGAGTTTTGGTCAAGTCCCATGGTTTATAGAACCAATTTTTACTAAATATTTATTATAAAGAATGATAAGGAATCCTATCATTTAACCCTGGTTCAATTGCTATAATGGTTTGAGAAGCTTGTTTTAAAATATACTCAAGTGGTTTTGAAAATATTTTTTTGAGGGGGCAACTCTCTTTTCTCTATATTAGAGATTATATTGGAAAAAGATGATCCTCCTTTTTCAAGAATGATTTTGTAAGAAGATTCTTTTTTTACTGTAGTGGTTTTAGAGATTTTACCCGTGGAGGCAAGCTTCTAACTATTTTTGTTCTTCAATTTTATAGAGGGAATTTTGAAGGGTTTTAAGGAGTTACGGAGATTTGGTGAGGGTTATAATCCACTCTTGAATTTGTTGGGTTCTAATGGTGGCTTGAGCTTCTTGTTCAACTACTTCAGCCCAAGTAATAATGTATTTTGTTACTATTTATGTCATTATTATAAATGGAATTGGATTTTATAATATTGAGATTTCTTGTTTTAGCTTTTTTCTAAAAAGGAAAATTCAAGTTTTCTGTTTTGAGTTTTTGAAAAGATTTTATCATACTTAACACGAAAAGGAGTGATAAGATTTATTAAGGGTGTTCCTAATATCACTGAAGGATGAATATCAGAAACAAGAACAAATGAAGTTTTAAGAGGAAATTTTTATTCAAAATGCTAGCTTCAGCTTTTCCTATTAATTGCATTTTTGAATTGTTGGTTGAAATTAGTTTTTCTTTGGTTTTATCATGTAATCGTCTTGAGACGAATCCTATTTTGATGCAATTTAGGTTTGCACCTATATCAAAGGGTGTGATATTGTCTATTTTGAAATCACAAGAAAATACAATTGTTATCTTAATGATGTATTTTCTGATGGTTATTTCTTTTAATATGAAAAGAAAGTCTTCTGAGATTTCTTTTAAATTTTCAAGGTTTTGAAGATCAAGATTTGTCTATTCATCCAAATTGTTTTTGCTCTTTTCAGAGGTTTGGTGAGAGAGGAAGAACTGAATAATCTCATAATCCTCTCTTTGCTTTTGCTTAAGCTGTTGTATTTTCAACTTAATGGTTTTAATTTCACTTTGTAGGTCTTAGTTAAACCCTTGGGGATTTTTGTTTTGTTTTTTTTTTCTATCAAGGATAGTAGTAAGTTCATAGCAACCAGTGCTTGTGGAAGGAATTTTTGAGGAATTTTCTTTTTCTTTGTCATTTAAAGAATTGGTTAGACGATCAAAGTATTGTTTTTTAAGATCAGGGTTATCAATATGGTGAACAATGTCAACTAGTAGACATTGTTCTTTAGTGAGCACATTGATACATTTTGATGTGCTAGTTTCAAAGTCAGTGGTAACTAACTCATCAATTTGAGGGTTTTGATCATCCAAAGAGTCTTTATTGCAAGCTTCAAACTCAGAGGAGGTTTCTTTGAGGATAGTAGAGATGTTTTGGAAGGTCTCTTCCTCAAGTTCTAATTCTTGTAATTTTCTAGAAATTTTATAGTAGTTTTAAGTGTAACCTTTTTTACGACATTTATAGCAAGTAATATCTTTTAAGTTTGACTAAAAAGAGGTTTTAGGTCTTTTGAAAGAATGTTTAAAGGGTTTTTATAGGACGGTTTCTTGGAGGGTTTATTGTAGTAATAAGGTTTTCAAAAGTTCTCAAAAGGAGTTTTATAACTTTTGTGATAGTATTTTGAAGAAGATTTATGGTATGGTTTAGAAGATGGTTTTCTACTGGAATCTCCTTCACAGTGCTTAGGTTTTGAAAGGGAGTCGTCAAACTATTGATAGAAAGAACATAATTCTTTTTTGGTTGTTTTAAGTTCCCATTTTAAATGTTTTTGTAATTTCAAATCTCGACATATCTGAAGTCCTTGTTTTTTAGTATAACTTATTATTTCATGGTAGTGGAGTTGATCATAAGGGATGATATGATTTCAAAAAGTTTCTCTTATTTAATCCCTAACTTTCTCTCCCAGAAGAGTTGGAAGTCTGGAAAGGAACTTTTCTTTCTAGAAGGGTTGGTTAGAATCTTCCCTAAAGAAGACTCTACTAAGGAAGGTTTTTCTTATAACTTTGGAAGTCACTTAGTATTTTACACATGAGGTTTGATAGGAGATCTAAATTTTTATCCCTAAGGTGTGAAGAGTCATCCATAAAATGTAGTGATATGGTAAAATAAGTTTTGATACTGCATCTTGGATAGGTTCTCCACGATAATCGAGAATGGGTTCACCATCCTCTCTAGTTTGGATAGCACTTAAGATATCCAATTGTTGTTGTTTTGTAAGGTGCAAATCCCAACATCCTTTTAGTTGGCCTGAAAATCCAACTATAAGGGGTTTGGTAACTGTTTTATCATAGGTACCCGACTGGTTTATATAAGCATTTAACGCTATTTCCACTTTAGGATACGGTTCTTGAAATGCTTATTCGTCAGAAGTGTTAATATCAATAGTATTAGCATCCTAGTGTAAGACACTAATATCATGAGAATTTTGAGGTTTTTGGGGAGTTTATTAGATTATAGAACCGATATTAGAGTTGGAGTCAATAAGCTCTAGCTTCTTTTTTAGGTCTTTAATAGCTTCTAGAAACTAAGTTTTATTATATTTTATCTCATTTTGAGTGGGTTTTGATACTTGATAAGTTTTAAAAATTATATTTTTTTTAACTTTTTTATCTATAGTTTTACTGGAGCTAGAAGGAACATCATATTGTTGGTTCTCGCATTCCATTCTAGTAAGTTGTTTGCCTAATGTGCTTCGGTTAATGTTTGTAAAATTATTTTGAAGAACAATATTTTTAAGATTGTTTGTAGTGTCTTCTTGTGGGTTCTTAAGAGGACGAGCTTCAACCTTTTTGTTACTTTAGGGAATGGTTATTGGTCTAGATGGAGGGTGTTCAGCCTCTACATGACCATATGTTGTTTCCTAAATAGGAATTTTCTTTTTTATGTTTTCTAGTTTTATGGATTTGAATGGATAATCTATGTTCTTTTCAAAAACATAGATCTCAAACCAATCAAAGAATAAGACATTAATTTTATGTTTATAGACAAATTTATAAAATTCTTCCTAAATCTCTTCACGAGTATTTATGCAGTTTTTTAGAAACCAATATCGTTTTTGTTTGTTGTATTCTACAATGATGTCATCTTGTAGATATTTTTTATCAGCTTCAAAATCATCTTTCTCCAAGATGTTTAGTTCATTGGCTATATTTTCTATTATAGCCAATGCTATTGAAGATTGGGGAGATGATTCATCTAGGTTTTAGGTTTTTATGTAGACTGGATGTGGTACCTGAGTTCTATAGTCTATTTTTTGAAGGCTTGAACTAGGTATATCTGAAATGAAATACCTAGGTTGGGTTTTGTATGATAGTTTTGAGGAAAAGCTCGAGACTCTTCCTCTAAGGTTTCTGTCAAACTAGCACTAGTAGGATTATCTAGTTCCATTCAATATGTTTTGGAATGCTTTTATTTGATTTCGAGAGATCTATTTAAAGGAGTGTTTTTTTTCCTTTTTACTATGAAATATGTATTTTGTATTGAACGCATATACCATAGCTTTATAGTGAACATGAAAAATCATCACAATCAGGATAGATCCTTCGATCATATCATAGTTGTAAGTTTTAATTTGTAAAATAAGATTTTTTAAAATGTTTTTATCTTTTAGGTAGACAGTCAAATTAGGGTAAAAATCAAATGAAATCGGTCTCCTACAGAGACTCGACTCGATTATTACTAATAATAAATCCCATAAGTTATTAAACCTAGAAATCCTAAGAGCTGCTAAGATTCTTTTGAAAATAAATTTATGGCTTCAAAATGTGAAGAGAGTTGAATATCTCTTTCCTTAGTTTTAATGAAGTGGGTAGTTTTAAAAATATTCAATTTTAAGGTTTTTTAAATATGGTTTTGTTGAATATTGGTTATTTCCTAATTATGAATATTTTTTGAAAAATATTCAATAATGATTTCTTCACTATTAATCATGTTTTTATTTTTAAAAGTAGAGGAAGAGGAAGAAGATGAAAAATACTAATGTTTATAAATTAACAGTTATAATAATATTTTCTTTGAAATCTTGAGTAATGTTTTATTCATTACTAACCATATTCTTGGTTTTATAAGATGACAACTGAACTAAGAAGGAGAAGAAGCTCTAAAGAAAGTAGAACTCATCTTTGTTATACTATTCAAATTTACTATTTAAACTAGAGTCATTACCTTTCATTTTTATCAACACTTTGTGGTTTTATTGCCTTTCCTTGAGGACTTACTACCAGTCCTCCCATTCAGTGGCTCCCTATGTACCAAAGTTTAAACAAAATTTAAATAGTTTCAAAAATAAGTTTTATGATATGTAGTTTAGCTTTACTTCAACTACCCCTTACCTTTGATACCATTTAGTGCACCTTGGATCTGGTTTCATATCATAAAACGGCCTATATATATATATAGATTATAGTAATAACTTGATATTAGTATGATTAAATATTTTTGAAATTAATTATCCAAAGCTTATTAAAAAATTTAATATTATAACAACTTATTTTTAGGACACATCTTAAAAGTATTGAAACACATTTAAGAAAAGACTAATCAGTAATAAATTGATTCGATTAAATAAATATTTTAGCAGCAAAAATAATTCAAGTTTTGTGAAGATATGCTATCAAATGCATGAGTGCTATACTATGTGTTAGTTATAAAAGATATACATGAAATATGATTATCTAGAACTCGAGTATTTGTTAGGTTTTTCTTAATAGACTTGATACCAAGTTGAAAAATAAGTTTACGAGCAAATATTGTATCCATCAAAATAGCCAATAGTTATAGTTCTTACAAGATTTTTAATAATAACAAACTAATTAATATCCTATGGTTGGGATTACTAGATGATTAATTATTAAATTATGATTTATTTTTAAGAAATTAACAAACCATGTAATTACTACTTAAGGTAGAGTATATAATTGGACTTTCATTCAACATGTCAAAGTTAGGTTTATGATTTAAGTATCTGAAAACTAACTTTGAGATTTTAAAACTACTACTAAAAATGTGTCATCAATATACTTTAAATAGTAATTCTTGTAAAAATCCTTGAAATAGAATTTCACTCTAACTATACAATTGATATAGACCAAAAATAAAATAGCACTACTCTCAAATAGATTCAAATAATTAAATATAAATCTAACTTTCTTCTTTATTTCGAAAAATACTAAGTTATATACCTTTATTTTACAAAAAAATTTATAAATCTTGATGAAGAAATATAACTTAATTCATTTTATAAAAATGTTTACCTACTATGATATTTCATAAGCATAACAATATTACTAATATTCCATAGTATTTTTAGTCAAACATGCTTGATTTAATCAACAGTTAGTAATTTAAACTTAGCATTCAAAATAATAAATAGAGTTAATAAAAGAATACATTTAATTTATAGCTCAAGTGTATCCTTTCAAGTACAGAACTTCAATATCATTTCTATTTTTGGAAAACCTCCATATAGAATTGTCAACACTGTTTTATTGAATTGAAAGAGAAACTACTGCATAAACTAAACTTTTAAACTCTCAAATTGAGAAAAGAATTTTAAAACTATGAAAAGAAAAGATAGAGAAAAGTAAGACATCAACAAAGAATAAATCTGATGAGATGGTTACAATATGGGTTTAGGGGTCCTATTTATAGGTGAGAAAAATGAGAGAAAAATGGATACCTAAGTCTGGTGTCGCGGCATACATTGATTCTATGATGTGATGTGGGACACCCTCTACGTCTTTAAAATACTTGATCCACTATTCCCATACTGTGGCACACAAAATACCATACCATAACTCACGTGCCTATAAACTTCTAGATGCCCTCTTTGAATTACACCATTTATGGTTTGAAATATATCTAAAGCTTACATATGTTAGACTTTTTTGCTTCAATGTCTTAATAGAGTGCTTCTAGGTACCATTCTTTTAAAGCTAAAAATACCTAAAATTAATAAAACACACCCATGATTTTGAGAAATAGATTTACTAACAAGATAATAAAATTATGCAAATATAAATCTATTTTGACATAAAGTGCATAAAATCACATTATTTTTAGTGCTTTTAAGCACTTATCAAGTACCCATGAAGAAAACAAAAGAAAGAATACCCTACCAATCCATCTAGAATTTGGTCCATGAATGGTAGAGAAAACTTATCATTTCAAGTTGCTTTTTTTCTTACAAAAATCCATGCATACTCTCCAATCCATAACAGTTCTTGTAGGTGCCAAATTATTTGATTCATTTTCCACCTCAAGCATTCCCCCTTTCTTTGATTCATAATTAGCTAGGCTCACCAATTAACTATTATTTAATGGATAGATTATTCCTATGTACAACCATTTAACCACTTCTTTATTCACAACCTTCTTCATGATTGGGTTTAATATACGTTCTTCTAGCAAGATTTTTTGAAAGAAAATTGATGTGCTTATGCCTTTGATGTCTGTAATGGACTAGCCTATAGGTTTCAAAAATTTCCTTAATATACCAAACAACTTTGCTTCCTTTTCTTGATTCAAGCTAGATGAGATAATAACTAGAAGTTTCTCCCCTTCACTTAAAAATGCATAGCATAGATGACTAGGTAGTGGTTTAAGATCAAGCAAGGGTGGTTCCACTTTGATGGTTTTAGTTTAGTACATATCTCAAGACACTCCATAACATCATTATAAACACATATATGAGAGCTAGTGTTGTCTCTTTTGGAGAACATAAAACGTGCAAGTATACACAGTCACAAGTATTAAAATTTGATAAGTAAAATATCGTTCTCACCGAGATTTGTCACTATAGTTTGTTGAGTACTAAAATTATCTCTCTCTGATTTTATCCAAAACGATCGTTGATTTGGAAAACGTTTAAGAAAAGAGTTTAATAACAAAATAAAAGAAATCCAAGATTACATTTTTTCACCAAATTAATCCACTCGAATCATCTTATTTTCTCTTGATTTATATTTGTTTAGTACATTTAATTTGTTAACCGAAAACTTCTAATTTTATCCATACATCTCTTCT
Organism: Hippophae rhamnoides; assembly: GCA_033030585.1. NCBI lineage: Eukaryota > Viridiplantae > Streptophyta > Magnoliopsida > Rosales > Elaeagnaceae > Hippophae > Hippophae rhamnoides. Next base: position 57,915,086 of record CM065430.1, read on the forward strand.
GAGCTCCATATAGACACACCTCGTTAAATTAATTCACTATATTCCTATGAGAATTAAATTCACCAAGATTCATTACGTTCCAAGTTCTCAAATGGCCACACATACAATTAGGGTATATTCCTATCCTTCATCATACATGTCATTCTATCCATGAGCAATATACACAAAAATGCCTCTTCCAAGTTTATTTAAGTGCCAGGATCATTTGATAAAATTCGTAAATAATCAAAAGCATTAAGCATAAATAGAATAAACAAATCGAACGTCTTGTAAATCTTTCAAAAATAATTAAATATAAGCTTCATAAATTTAGATAAAATGCAACCCTAGAAAAATTAAATTACTTCATAAATAAAAATTAAAATTATAGCAGTTAAGGAATATCAGTTACAGAACACAAAGAAAATTAAAAGTTCATCTCCCCTTAAATATTTGGTACATGTAGAACACAATAGAAGCCAAAAATGGCTTCTGCGTGTTCCACCGTCCAGCCCCAAACACTACCAAAACTCCAAAACTCCAAAACTCCCTTCTTCAGTAATAAATCACCTATTTATAGCTAAACAATACTCTACAATAATACATTTTTTTTGGACATGTGGGGAACATTTTCATCGAAAAATAAACACACGCGTATCGATATTTGATATCGAAATTGTTATTTTAATTCACGCGTGAGAGACAAAGCAGAGGGCACCGTTTCTAATTTTTTTTAATTAACACTGCCACGTGTCACGATATGATTCACTGCAAGATATAGTGGGACACGTGGCAGCTTTTAATTGGTGGGATGAAATGGTTGCATGAGATTGTGCCGCACGAAATCATGGCGTGCGAGACATGTGGCAGACAATGCGCGTAGCAGGAAACGTGCGTCGTTTCTGTGCTTTTGGTTTACCCAATACGTGCCATGTGTCAGCTTTTCATTAGCTGCAAGAGTATTGGAGACACGTGGCATTGTATCATCTATTAGATGGATAGGCGCACAAAGAATATGTAGACTGCATCGCATGGGATCAAGACCTTTTGGCAGATGCGTAAAAGACACGTGGGTCCCACCATGCACGCCGGCCTGCGTGGCTAGTGGGCCCCACTGGCGTACCGAGCCATGCACCTGATATCCTGCGTCCAATCTCTTTGTCGCGTCTAGTCTCACGCGTCTCATCGCAGCCGTTCGTTACCTGATTGCACAGTTGGTGTTGCGCGATTGTGATTGAGCGCGTGGCCTCTTTTTCCTGTGCAGAAAATATAAATTTCCTTAATTGCATTTTAGCCCTCCAATTTAATTCAAATTACATTTTAAACTTTATTTAATTACAATTCAACCTTTTTCTAATTTAAATTAAATTTTAATCTTTTAATAATTAATATTAAGCCCGATTTTAATTTAAATTGTATTTTAGCCTTTTTTAAATTGGAATTAAGCACTCTTTTATTTGAAATTATATTTTTGGACATAAATTTGCAATTAAGAACGTTTTTGATTCAATTTATTTAATTTTCTTAAAAATATACTCCTCAACAAATAAACAATAAATATTAATTTATTTAACTAAAATTAACTAAAAATTTTAAGAACATAGCAATTGTAATTAATAAAATAGATGAAAATAACTATATAAAATACAATTATCACTAGCCTCTAAAAATTTCACATAATCAACTATGTTAATTTTTTCTCAAAGATTTTATATTCTCAATTCCAAAATAACTCGTATGATTATCATGCGAAATAGTTTCATCATGCATAGAATCTTGTGTTAGAAATGCAAGTGTGAATTTTGGGGAATTTTTAACATTGTTTGGTCGATATACCAAAGGGTCTCGATCTATTGAGCCATGTATTTCAAAAATCTAATGATTCCTTAATCTCATTATGTGTTCCAAAGTAATTGTCATGAAAATCATCAATTGTGTTAATAGAATTAGAAATCACAAATTCTAATGGATCACTAGGATATATTTCAATATGCACATTGTTGGCTAATCTATCAATAAAATCTATGCTAAAACAATCATTGACATTATCATTATAGATTCTAAAGCTCAATTGATCCAACTAAAAGTAAATATTATCTAGGATTTTTCCTCAAGAGATGATCAAATAGATTCTAAAGCAAAGAAGAATCATATTATATAAATTACTCACACTGAATGTTTTCCAAATAGACACATCAAACAATCAATCACATGAATTGTTCATGTATAATGCATTATTTTAATTATAAATAAGCAAGCATACCACATGGTTAATATAATCATTACAATAGTTATATGTTAGATTCATTATTATCGTTAAGACAACCATTTCTATCATTGAATTCATGCATCTCATATCAAGTTACTTGTATTTGGTTTCAACATATTTATCAATTTCAACCCATATACAAAAACAAAACATCCTAAAAATAAAAAAAAATAAGAAGTTAAACAACATAGTAACTAAATTAAAGATGATAAATTAATAGCTAAAATAGAGAATGAAATTTCCTCCCAACACATGAGCTACACATTATCCCAAATGTGCAAATAGTTAATTAAAGTAGTGAAAGTTAAAGAAAACTTCCATGATAGTACCACAAGGTACATTATCACGAAAGCTTTTCTAAGTATTGTGTCATTTCCCTCTACTCTTTATTCCCTACAAAGAAATAAAAAAATAAGTAATAAAAATGTTGGGTTGTGTCCCAACAAGTGCCACATTTAATGTCCTTAGCTAGACAAATCCACAAGTTTCTATGGTATATCAACTAATGTGATTGATGCTACTTCCTTTACTCGAGGAGCTCAATAGTAGTGCTTCACTCAGTGCCCATTGACCATAAAATTTTCTTTCTAATTGTTTTGAAGTTCAATGGCTCCATGGCTTGTGCACCATAGTATGACATATGATCCTTACTATCTACTTTTAAGTTGTATATAAAATAACTTGAGTCTTGAATTGAATAGCAATACATTTTTTTACAACTTAAATTGACGGTTTCAAATGTATTTATCATGCAATTATTTTTCCTTTTCCTTGTACAATATATCATTTTTGTAGGAAAGTTATCATAACACGTCAAGTTCATCCAATTGGAGCATTTTCTTCTCACTAGGATGTTCAATGGCATATTCAAATTTTTCGTTGCTCAATAGGATTTATGTTGCAACATTACCAATAGATGGAAAAATTTCCCAAAGATCAATCTATAAGGAATTGTGCCAATTGGTGTTTAAATACAGTTCCGTATGCCTATAAGGCTTCATCTACCCTTGCTTCCCTATCCTTTCTAAATGTGCTTACCATTTTCTACAAGATTTTCTTCACTTATCTATTTAAGACTTCCATTTGGCACTTGTTTGAGGATGGTGAAGGGTAGATATTTTATGTTTCACTTCATACTTAGCTAGTAGCGAACTAAAGGTTGTTTTGGAAAAATGACTACTTCCATCTCTAAAATCCATGTAGATGATTACTTCAGTTCCTACTAAGTAGGTGATGAGTGCTAAAAAAGCACTATTATAAATGATTTATTTTCATTTAAATGAAATAAGTAAATTTAAATTTTCATGATTTTATCATTATTTAAGAAAATATATTTTTTCATAATCACAGGAACATTCTAATTTTTTCATGCATATTTGGCTTCAAAATTGATTCAAAAGATCACCACTTGAAGAATCATACCTGAAGGACTCATTTTCAAATTAGAATAATAAAATAATAATACATGTAAAGCTTACATGTGATCTAACATATTTGTAAGGGGTAAAACAATAAAGAAAGTGAAGAAAAATAGTTTGACTTGAACCATGGCATAGAAGAGTGATGGTCGTGACATGATCTTTTCTAGAAAAATTTGGGCAAACCAAGACAAGATGCAAGCAGTGGCATGAATAAATATGAGCCATGACATGCTAAGATTTATCCCTCATAATCAACTTTTCTCTCATATTTTCAACTATAAATAGAACTCATTTTCTATTATTTCAACACACTAGAATCATAGAATAGAATAGAATATTTTTGTAGTTTGTAATTGCTTTTCCCTTACTATACGTAGGAGTAGTTTTAGGGTAGATTTTAGTTTAGCTATCCAATACCATGTAAAGATATAGAGAGAAAACCCTCCAATTGTAAGATGATCCAAGGATTTGAAGAAGATAGTGACAACCCATTTAGAAATCTTGATTATTTTAATCAAGAAGAGGTAACTTTATTGTTATAACTTTTATTTCTCTTTTTAATATATATATATGGAATTTTAGTCTCTACTTCCAATGAATGGAAGAATTATTTTTTAATTCAAATAAATATAAGTTTAGATTTATTTTGTTTTCACAATCTTACTATCTTTAATCATAAATTAATGATACGCCAAGTCTTGGTTTATGATTAAAGAAATTATTTTAAAACTAAGCATTAGATACATCATTTGTGCTTAGTTGTTCAAAATGAATAAGTGTCAATTTTAATTTCATTGATTTGTATTAAATGGGATGGTTGAAAAATAACTTTAATTATAAAGAATGTATCTATCTTAGGTTTATCAATTTTTAATCTCAAGCTTGACCAAGGGAAGTTATCAATTAATTAAATATCTTGGTATGTATATATATATCATTAGTTTACCAATTAATCAATTTCAACCTCAGTTAAGGAAGAATTGAATAATTGTTTATCATTGGAAACTCACCATGATTATAAGGATTTTTATTTAAAAATAAATTAAACTAGTATAATCTAACTTATGTTTATATCATTTATTTTTTATGCTCATAAAGATTATGCTCGCTAAAATCTCATACATATTCATCATCCTAGGCTTAGCTTAGTTTTATTGCTTTTATTTATCGCTTTAATTTATTGGTTTAATTTATCTACTTTTTATTTACTTGCTTCTTTTGAATGTTAATTTAATTTATAATTTACATTTATATTCTTTCAAACCATTAATTTGTTAGAATATTTAGGAATTTTTCCTAATTGAATTAGAAATTTAATTTAACTTTTTAAAACCACCGTGATTTCTGAAAAGACTATCTTGGGAGTATACTTATCACCTATTACAAGTCATTCGTGTACTTGTAAGCTTTTTATAAATAAAAAATTTGATAATCAAATTCCATCATTTACATCACTTATCGAGAAATGAACCTGGGTCATCTGCATGGTCAATGTAAATTCTAGGTTGAGAATGGAGTAAAAGTTACAATAATTTGGGAAATTTTAAATACTTTTACTATGCATGATTTGCATGTATTTTCTTTTACTTAGTTTATTTATTGGTTTCTCGATAGCTAGGTTCATTTTTAATTTATTTACAAAACTATCATGTCTTTAGTTGATTGAAAGTAATTAATTGAGTCTTTTATATTGTTGGATTAATGTCTTAAATATGTCATAAAATATTGTGATAATTAGTTTGTGTTTCATGCTTGAATGATTGAGATTCGGGTAAACCCAAAATAGGTGTTTAGGAATCAAATAGTGGACATTACCTTGTGAGAATATTTTGAGCCTATAATCTTTTCATTCTTATTGATAATATTTTTCTACTATTTTAAATACTCTTTTTATTAATTCAAATTGTTAGTTGATCTCTATAGATTTTGTATTGAATATTAGAATTTTTAACATCTAATTAAGTGTCATGTATTTATTTTTATTGCTTAAATTGAATTAGTTGAGTAAAATTTAAAGTGTATGCCTATTTTTTTCATGCATATATATCAAAAAAGATATATATTTTGGGTTCCCTAAAGCCAATATAAAAAGAGCAAAATTAGTCACTCACTAAATCATAAAAATATGCACAATATGTATATGGATCCACTCCCTATATGTGTGCGCGTATAAGAGTAGGTAAAAAAAGAGAAAAAATGAATAGTATAACTAAATACTATAACCCCAAAAGTGCTTCAAAGTTATGAAAATGGTTATTACAAAAGAAAGATAGGAAATAAATCCCTCTTCATGTTATTGTATTTTCATTCATCTCTAAGGCACACACTTAAAAACTTTTCTTGATAATTTTGATTGATGCATAAAATAGTATGTGATTTCTTCATAAATCCTTTAATTTTATTCTTTTCATAAGATAAATATTACACACTATTTTGAGCTTTTCTTCTTTAAATATATGCCAACCTATTAGATCATTTATTTTCATAACATTTATTTGCATATAAATTTTTTGAGTGCTTGAACCCATAGGATCAAAGTAATATTGAGAGTATAACTTGTAAGTATTAAAGTTAAAGCACTCAAAAAATTTACATGCAAATAAATGTTATGAATGTAAGTATTAGAGTTAAAGCGAATTCGGATTTTTAACACAGAAATTGAGTGAGTCAACATTGATACATCGTTTTTATGGAATATGAATTTTTGATTTACAACTAATTTTTAGAATAAATTATGAATATTCGTGATGTTAATTTAATTTATACTTTGGATTTTAATTATGATCTTAAAAGGGCACTACAGTAAGAGAAGTTTTGTTATTTTACTTTTTATTTTATTATTATTATTTTTTAGTTTTTACTTTATTAATTTTAGTTTTTATTTTGTTATTTTTTTGTTAATTTTTTGTTTTTATTTTTGTTATTTCATTTATTTTTGCATTTAGTATGCCATTTGTTGGTATCATCACTAAAGGCCCTTACGAGATTTAAAATCCTCCACTAATACAACCTAGGTATTTAAAGGTTTGTTGCAAATGCTAAATGCAACTATGTTAATCTACAAAAATTATTTAGGTTATTTTAATTCATTTAGTTTTTGGTTTTAGTTATTTTATTACTTTCCTTACTAGGATCTAGCAAGAAGTTAGTTAGAGATTGTGATGAGTGCTTAAAAAACACTATTATTTCATGATTTATTTTCCCTTAAATGAAATAAATATATTTGAATTTACATAATTTAATAAAATCTATATTTTCATAATCACGAAAAATTTTCTACTATTTTTTATTTATTTTTGGAATTGATTCAAAAGATAAACACTTGAAGAATCATACCTGAAGTATTCATTTTTCAAATTAAAAGACTAAAATAATAATACATGTAAAGCTTACATGTGATCCAACCAATTTTTAAGGGGTGAAACAATAGAGAAAGTAAAAAAAAATAGTTTTACTTTAGCCGTAGTATGGATAAGTGCTAACCATGGCACTATCTTTTCTGGAAAAATTTAGGCAATCCAAAACGAGATGTGGGCCGTAGCATAGATATAAGTGGGCTATGATGCATGAAGATATCTCCCTCATGATTCACTTTTCTCTCATATTTTCAACTATAAATATGACTCATTTTCTATTGTTTCAACACACTATAATCATAGAATAGAATAGAACATTTTTGTAGTTAAATTTTTTTTTCTTAAGCCATTAGTAGGAGTAGTTTTAGGATAGATATTAGGTAAGCCATTCCACCACCATGTATAGATATTGAGAGAAAGCAATACAATTGTGAAGAAGATTCAAATATTTGAAGAAGGTAGTGATAGCACATTCAAAGATTTGGAATCATTTTTATCAAGAAGGGATAATTTTATTATTATATCTTTTATCTCTCTTTGTAATCTATATGTGGGATTTTAGTCTCTACCTCCTATAATTGGAAGAATGGTTTTGTAATTTAAATAAATAAAAGTTTAGATTTATTTCTCATTCATAGTTTTTAGATCTTTAACCATAAATTAATAATGGCCAAGTCTTAATTTATGAAGATAGAAAATATTTTAGATTTAAACATTAGACATATCATTTGTACTTAGTTATGCAAAATGAATAAAAATCTATTATAATTTCAATGATTTCTATTAAATTAGATGGTAGAAAAGTAACTCTAATTATATATTAAAGATGAACCAAATCTTAAGTTTATCAATTTTTAATCTTAAGCTCGACCAAGGGTAGTTATGAACTAATTGAAAATTTTGGTATATTTATATAAATATATATTTCTTTGCTTTACCAATTAATCAATTTTAACCTCGGTCAAGGAATAATTGATTAATTGATTATCATTAAAAATTCACCATGATTATAGGGAGTTTTATTTTAAAAGAAATTAAACCAATAAAATATAGCTTATATTTAAATTATTTTAATTGTTCTGTCCACACAACTACAATAGTGGTATTTGGTCTTACAAATTTAGCAATCTTTTTAAAAAGGGAGGCCTTAAGGTTTCGATCACGGTCCAATAAAACCCGTGACCATAGTGTGTACATAGCCTCAGTTTCTATCAATAACTATGTAAGTTAGATTGCAAATATTACTTAAAAATAAAAACAACTTATAGCCACAATTATTAAATAAAATTAATCTAACTAAAGTGATATAGTCACAGTCTATTTAAAATTGAGACCAAATAATATATTGTGTATATTATTATTAAAAAATAAAAAATCACTTTACAATTTTTTTATTTCCTTTCACGATTTTATTTTTCATTTTTCACAAACTTACTCTACAATTTTTTTTAATTTCCCTCACTATTTCCTTCTCAATTTTTCATTTCTAATTTATTTATTTAGAAAGCTCAAGCTATGCGATTCATCTATCTCCCTAACTTGCCCTAGCCTAACCCTAGTCGCATGCCTATAATTCTCAACCATCTATCGACAACCTCCAATTTGACCTATTCATTTGGCCTCCATAAAGCAAATGATGAATGAGTGCTACACTAATTACTTCATCCATAAGGTTACTAACTTGAATATTTGAATTCAAGTGAGAAGTATTCCCTCTTTTGGACTCCAAATCATATATGTTTCCCTGCCAAGCAAGCTCCAACAATTAATCACTAAGTTTCACTCCTTATCGAAACCCATCGACCATGTTAAGTGGTTTATTGCAATACTCGAGTCTTTTGCCACCGTTTGATGAATCATTTCAAGTTGACTCGAAGCGGGTCATAGCTTGCACTGCCCAGGTGTGGTTGGAGGTAAAGATGGATAAGGTAGTTTGAATAAGGTTTGCTATAGATAGTTACTTAGAGATAATCAGAGGGTTTTGCTCTTGTTTGATTTTTATGCTTGATAGGGTTGTACCAAATGAGGTGTTAAGCGTTAAGACAGAGGATTTTCATGGTGCTTAGTATTCAAGAGTCAACACTTGGCATAATGCTTTGATTATTATGTAGAAATAGACTAAAGCTTTGGTGGCTGAAAAAGTAGGAAAAGTTCTTTTTGATCCACTTCCTTCCTTGGTTATTACTACTGATGGAGTTCAGGCCAAGGGTAGCTATATTGAAGCTCAAGTTAGCATTGTTTTTGAATAATACAGACCAAGTTTTGAGGTAATCGACTGCCTTGAATATGAATGTTTGGACATATGGACCGACCTATAGTTCGCCCTAAGCCTAAGTGATCAGCTTGAACCCAAGTGCAAAGCTCCTCCTAAGCCCGAAGTAAGAAGCTCGTACTACCTTATCAGATAGAGCCTATGCGAGATACCCTAACCATAAAGCAGAATTCCCTAAATGATGTAGCTAACCCTACATTCTTGAAGCACACCAGCAGGTAACACGTCAGTCCTAGAAGACCATTCTCCCTACAAGGTCAACCACTAGCTCGAGCTAAGGTTGACCTCAATACATAGAAAATTGTATGTTTTATACCAATTGTATCCCTCTAACACCCCTATATATGTACCAATTATATTATCGGCATATGTACATATGATGTTCTATAAATAGAGGAGCCTCTTCTGGAATCCACATTCAGTCAATTATCTTAACTTCTCTCAAAGTTTTCTCTCTGTAAATCATATCAACCCCAAAAAATTTGATGCCACCATGGGCCTCAAATTTTTAGGTCAAGCTTAAGTTTCTAACCCTATACTTCTTAGGATTTACTCCGAGTCTTGAAAGGAGCTTGGAAAATCTTTCGTGATTTGCTCAAAAGATGCACCTAAGACCCAAACCATTTGACACACATCAATATGGTGGGAACATGTGCTAGTAGATATTCAAAATTGGCCTACAAGGAAATGAGGGCAACTCATAAAGATGTAGCACCACCCTTCGATGAGGTTAGAGCATAAGAGAACTTGAATCACTAAGAGATGGCTTGCTAGCTCCTAGAATTAAGAAAGGAGCTCAAGGAAACTAGAAGAGAAAATAGGGCACTACTGTCCCAGTTAGAGGGAAAGTCCCTAGATGACCAAGCAGTATACCCAATTAACAAAACAATAGCATAAACAGGTCAGCCAAAGCCACCCCACTCAAAGTAAGAGGATGAAAGGAATCCCCTTTCTAGCTCGGCAAGACCTCGTAAAAAACAATGGGTTCTGGAATAAAAGAGTTGGGAGGAACAATTTCAATCATTGCATAAAGCCAATAAGAAGCAAGACCAAGCTTTGAAGGTAACCAATGAGAAAAATGAGAAAGGTATAGCTCCTTATGATATGGACAAGGATTGTGAGCAATTGTGTATCTCCCTATTTTGTGATATAGAAAAATGGCGAACTTCCATCCAAGTTCAATGCCCTCAAATTCCTTGATTATTTTGGTACAAAGGACCCAGTAATGCATGTGTAACACTTCAAAATATCCATGGATCCCATAAGCTTAACATAGGGAAAATGAGATTCTATGATGTGCTAACTGTTCATAGCTACTCTATATGAGAGTGCCCAAAAATGGTTCAATAACTCGGCACCCCTATCCATAACCTCTTTTCCACAGTTTTCCAGGCTCTTTATCACAAATTATGCTTGTAACAAGCCCTTGAGAAAATAATCACACCACCTTTTTTCAATTGTTTAGGATGGGGGAGAATCCACCGAGGAGTACATGAAGCAATTTTGAGAGGAAAATTTGGACATCTCTAATTTTTCTAACTCTATATCTATAAAAGCCTTCCTAAGAGGTTTCCCAAAGAATTCTGATCTATTTTTAGAATTAACCCAGATATTGCCTCCTACTTTGGAGGAAGCTTATGGAAAGGTAAGTAAGTTTCTCAACATGGAGAGAGAGCTAGGCCCGGTCAAATATCAGTAAACTAATATGGAGGTGATGCCAGACAAAGAGAAGAGAAGGATAAGTCTAGATAGGGAACATCAAAATAATAAAAATAAATGCTTCACATCAAATAATAGATTGGCCGAACAATGGTAAAGAAATAGAGGACCTCTAAGAAGGTAACTTTCTCCCTTCAAAGATCATCCCTTGAGAGTAAATCTTGTCCAAGTTGTGATGAGAATGGAGGAGGAACCCAACTCCAAGTGACCACCCAAGAAGAAATCCTCCCTTAGGGACACATCTAAATGGTGTGCCTTCCATAAATATGTGGTCCACAATACAAAAAATTGTAGACACCTTAAGAAGGAGGTAAAGGAGTTACTAGCAAGGGCATATCTAAAGGACCTCGTCACAGAAAAATGGAGACTGGTGAAATCACCAAAACATGCGAAAGGTTCCAAAAACAAACCTAATAGGTAGTGGAAAATAGTCCCACAAAGAAATCAACATCAAAGCCATACACACCATACATTGAGGTACAAGGATTAATGGAAGTTCAAATAACTCTAGCAAAAGGTTTTCTAGAGAGTTGCGTAGTGCTCCCTTTGCATACACATTGAGAAAAAGAAGACCTACCATTGAAATCATTTTCAATGAGAAGAATGAGACCTCGTCTCATCATGAGAACCCTCTGGTGATCACCTTGAGGATTGGATCTTGTGACATTTGTAGAATAATGATTGATATGGGGAGTTTGGTAGACCTCCTTTATATAACCATTACAAGATAGAGCTCTCTCTTGTATGGTTTAATAGCAGTACTACATATGCCAAAGGAATGGTAGTGCTACCTATTTTGGAAAAAACGAATGATAGTAATGACCATTTTCATAATCATTGATGTCCTAACTCATTACAACACCATCTGGGAAGACCTTGGATACATAATATAAGGACATTCCCATACACCCTCCACCAAGTAATCAAATTTCCCATTGATTGAGGGTGAGAAATGATTAAGAAAAGACCAGAAGCTACTATCACTCAACTATGAAGGAAGTGGCTTACAAATAGCAATTACCATGAGGTTTCCCTCAAAATAAGCCAAGGAGAAAAGGCCTTATAAAATCAATCAACTTAAATAAGGTAAGGGACCTCCCAATAGAGGTAAAAGGTAAGAGTCACCCCTTAAAATTGGGTGAAGACTTGACAATGGAGCCAGAGGCATAAATCTCACACTTCCTTAGGACTAACTTGGACGTCCTTGCATGGACTCTAATTGTTATGCCTAGAATTGTTCCCATAGTCATATCACACCAACTAAATATCTATCTAAAGGCTATCCCTGTATAGAAAATAAAAGAATATTTCCAAGAGAGAAGATTGAGATCATCAAACACCAAGTGGCTTCCCTTAAAGAAGCATGGGTCATAAGGGAAGTTAACAATCCCTCATGGCTATCAAATGTGGTCCTAGTCAAGAAAGCATATGATTCATCTTGTACATGTGTAGTTTTTCACATATTTAAACGAGGCATGTCCACTACTACAAAAATGATCTTTTAAGTCGGTTATTAACCGACCTAAAACAGATTTTAAGTCAGTTAGGTGATTAAAATAAGGGTGCATAAAATTTAAAGTCAGTTCTACCCATGAACCAACTTTAAATTTTGAGTCGGTCCTATATGTCAATCGACTATAAATTTTAAGTTGGTCCTACTTGTCAATTGAATTTAAATTTTAAGTCGATTTACCGGTAGAAATGACTTAAAAATTTTAAGTCGGTTCACTTGTAGAACCAACTTAAACTGCCATATTCCCTTTTAAAACTATTTTGGTTATTTTTTGCTAGCCTCATTGCATGTTTTTGATCACTTAATAGCAGAAAAACCAAAATATGTTTAAAATAGTTTTTAAATACACTATGTTAATTAAAAATTTAAATATTAATTAATTACTTATGAACTAAATTTATAACAAAAACTAATTTATATACAACACATACATATATATATATATATATATATATTTAACTTAATTATAATATCATTAAATATTATAAGATACCTATATTATTCAATATAATAATATTCTTCTTCTAATTCTTCTTGTGATCTTATAATTTCAAGCATATGGTCTACACATTCTTGTCATAAATCATCAAAAATTTGTATATCATAACCTAACTTGCTCCAACCAAAGAACTACATATATTTAAATTCAAAATAAGAATGTAATATCATGAATTCACAAAAAATAACTTATATATGTTAAAAAAGTATATTAGTAAAAGAGATCACATCGACACTAGCATGATATAACAATAACCCCATCCTTTCAAAATCATATTAGCGTCGTATTAATTTTTTTTTTTCTATAAAATATGAAGCTATCTGAAATCAAGCTAGTATTTTTAATGCGATAATGAACTCTAAATATGAAATCAAGTGTAACTTTGATTTTTTAGTTGGGTTAGTTGAGTTTGGGTGCCAATAAACTAATACTTTTGTATTTCCTTAGGGTGAAACAACAATTAATCTTGAAGATATGATGATTCTTGGTGGGTTTCATGTACATGACTTGCCAATGACTACTCCCATAAATGACTAGAATGATCACGTCCAAATGCATAATATATCTCATCTTTCCTTGTTTATTCAATTATTAACCCCTGTTTATTTGTTCTTAAACTATTCTCTATAAATAATAAAGTAACAAAATATATCATACATTATTACATCAATATGCAAAAATCCTAATAAGGACTTTGTATCAAGTTAAATTACTAACCAACTTATTGAGTTATTTTCTCCTCGTTTATTCAAGGACTTTATATTCATTAAGTGGTTCCGAGTATGGCATCACATAATTAATTTCTATCCAATTTGAAAGTTTTGTATTCCTTTCATGACTTGTTTGCAATTGTTTATCCAATTATCGGAGACTTTAAAATGATTATGTAAAAAACACATTTTAGAGTAGATATAATACAAAAAGGATATAATTTATGTAATTAATTATAAAAAAAGACATTTACATAACTGATTTTCCATATCTTATACTTTTCAGCTTCTTTAACCTTATACTTTTACATTTAACACATGGGCATGGAATCATACTAATTTTATTATTATTATTTCTACAAGAAAATTCCAACAAAAGTTTCAACTCTAGAAATATAATCCCGCTCAATTCTACACTTTGACATCCAAGATTTGTCATTTTCTATTGATGGCATTAAACATATTAAATATGTTTCCAATTAAATATAATTATATTAATCACCAATATATTTCAAATATTATTATACATGAAGTCATAAATTATTAGAATATCCATCAAAACATCATATGAAAATAAATACATAAAATCCAAATAATTAATAAATTCATTATAACACTAAAAATAATAATATTGACAATATATAATATATAATAATTTATATACATATATAAATTCATGTAATGATAATAAATATTAATAAACTCATTATACATTATATATATATATAATATACATGTAAATAATTTTAAAAAAATTTAAGTTTAAAATAAATTAATATATATGAAAAATATAACATAAAATTATTAAAATAAAAAAATAAAAAATACCTTCTGCTCTTCTAAAGCTTTAATAAAAAATACACAGCCTATATAACACAAAAATATACACAAATAATAAATAACACATAATATACATTAAAATAAAAAATATTAATATTAAGTGTAAAATAATTTATAAAAATACTTACAAGAGTAAATGAAGTGACAAGATGAAGGAAATGAAGAAAAAAAAGTTTTTGGTAAGTGACAAAGTGAAGAAAAATAGGTATAAAAAATTTGAGTATTATGCTAAAAAAATAGTGGATCTAGAAGAGAAATTAGAGAGGAAGAAAACCAAACTAATAGCACCAGAAATGGTGGTCGAAAGTGGTGGAAAAATGAAAAAGAAAATAGAGGTAAGAGACAATTTTTCTCTATAAGGGAAGAGAGAAACATAAGTTAGCACTGTCGGTAAATTGGGGTGAGAAGAAGATAAAGAAAAAAAGGTAGCACCAAATGACATGTAGAACTGACACCACATGTAGAATTTTAAGTCGGTTTTTGGTGTTAACCAATGCTACACATGGTTTGCCCTCAGAAAGCTCATCACAGATAATGGGAGACAATTCGTAGGACGAAATATCACAAAATTCGCACTTAAGTACAACATTAAGATGTGCCACTCCATGCCATGTTCTCCTCAAGCCAATGGTCAAGCAAAATCTTCCAACAAGCTAATTAGCTTATTAAAGAAGAGGTTGGAAAGTGCAAAAGAAAGGTGGGTGGAAGAGGTTCCTGGAACTTTGTGAGCCATAAGGACTAGTCCTCGAGGAAGCAATAACGAGATGCCTTTACCCCGGTGTATGGGATGGAGGTAGTAATACCAACTGGGGTCATAATAGTCACTACTAGATCGGTTTTAACGAAGGAGAAAAAATTGGTAAGCAAAGTAAACAAACTGACCCTTATAGAGGATAAAAGGAAAGAGACCCTAAGAAGGATGACCTAGCAAAAGAGGAAAATATCATATTACTACAACCAGACCGTGTGCTTCAGAGCATTTTCTAGTGGTAATTGGGTCCTCAGAAGGGTCTTCCCTAACAAGAAAAAGTGGATGGTCAGAAAATTGGCGTTGATTGGGAAGGACCTTACCAAATAATTGAAACAACACTAGGAGATGCCTATCTACTGAAAAGCATAGAAGGGATTGAAGAGGGCACAAGTTGGAATGTTAGGCACTTGAATGTATAATAATTTACCATTTTTATGTAATATTGGCACATACATATTAATAGAACTACATCATCCCACACAAATGGATCATTTTTTTAAGTCTCCCACCATTATACATCATAGGATGATCACCTTGATTAAGAACCAATTAGAACACCCTGACATATGCAAAAGTCATGAGTTGTCCACCTCGGTGAGGAACTAAGTTGACACTTTGAAACTAAAGGGAAAGGTGAGTAACTCATTCAGGAACTAGATAAAGCTCTCTATCCCACCATTATACACCATGGGCTGATCACTTCAGTCAAGAACCAGTAAAGCTCTCTCTCCCACTATTATACATCATGGGCTAATCACATGGGTTAAGAAGCAGGTAGAGTGCCTTAACACATACAAAATTCATGAGTTGTCCACCTTGGTGAGGAACCAGGTCAACACTCTGAGACTGAAGGGAGAGGTGAACACTTTGGTTAGGAACTAGGCAAAGCTCTCTCTACCACCTCTATACGCCATGGGTTGATCACCTCGGTTAAGAACCAAGTAGAGCACCTTGACATGAAAAAGTCACGATTTTTCCACCTTAGTCAAGAACCAAGTCAACACTCTGACACTAAAGGTAGAGGTGAGCAACTCGGTTAGGAATTAGGTAAGGCTCCCTCTCCTACCATTATATGTCATGGGTTGATCACCTCTGTTAAGAACCAGGTAGAACATCCTAACACGTGCAAAAGTCATAAGTTGTCCAACTCAGTTGAGAACAAGGTAAAGCTTCCTCTCTGACCATTTTATGTCACATGCTGATCATCTCGATTGAAAGCCAGATAGGGCTCCTTAATAATTATACGCCTCATACCCTAGTCAAAAAAATCAATACACAATGTTAGAGTATCACGAGTACATGCCATCAAGAATACTTTCATTATTTAGAATTAAAAATCTTTTGATACTTATTAATACAAAGCTCGGCCTTCTCATAAGGTTAAAAACTCTTTAAACACTTGGACACACGACTAGTATCTAGATCATCAATTTCTTCCACTAAGAGCAATAACTTGGACTGAATCACATTAATTTTCTTCTGTGCATGGGTCACAGGCTTGGGGTGAGCTGACATCATCATGAGCATGCCTCACTCCAACACTTCAGTAATCTTCATCACCTTAAGGAATTCTCTTTCAGATTGCTTCATATAGAAGCTTGCCCAATAAGACTCCCTATCTACAAAAGTAGTCATATTAGCCAAGGTTCTCCTCACTCAAGATTTAGTTTGGATTAACTACTCCTTACAGTGAGCTCACAATTGATCTCTTTTCATTACACTCAAGTTTAACCACCTCGGTTTTAAGTGCCCTAACCTCACCCTTAATCCTACCATTTTCAACACATAAAACTCGAATTGAGTGTCTACTGGTTCGATCAGAATCCATAAAATACGACCCAAAAAGTTGGAAAAATTGGAAAAATCCTTAAATTCATAGATTAAACAAGTATTCTTGATGATGAAGGTTGATGATGAGAAAAAGGAAAATGACACAAGTTCCCAAAAATCAAGTGGGTAGGTCAACATCATAAATACACAATAATTTAGGAGAATTTACTTTCCATTAATAAAGAAAGTTGATTTTTGTATTTCACAATGTAAGAATTTACAAGTTTGAGTTCGCGACCACATAAACAGAAGTGGCATCGAGCTCAAAAAAATAAATTAGATCTATCCCTTTTAAACTTCAATGATCCTTGTGTTGTGCCTCTACACTCACGATCTCAGGACTGTCCCCACCCTTAGAGGAACCCAATTCTTCTCCTTCTCCCCCGCCATAGAAGGATCCTGTATGCATGGAGATATGACTTGGATGTCCAAAATATGATAATAATACTTGCCCAAATCATTTTTTTTGGCCTCTATCTTGAAGGATTCATGGCCAACTGATACGCTCTCTCTACACTTGACTCGAGCTTCTGAGCCATGGCATCCACATTAGCCTTCACCTTACGGGCCTTATCGGCTCTTCTCTAGGATTCCCTAGCCTCCTCCTCAGCTCACCTTTGAGCCTCTTTGAGCTCAGTTATGCTTTAGGTATACTCATTATCATGGAGGCATCTCTTTTCAACTTTTCATCCTTAACAATTATCTCCCTTTCCCACTTATTTGACTTAGCTAGTAGCATGGCATTTCTAGAATGAGTATACACTTGGTTTTTCTTCTCCTACACTATATTAGCTTTCAAATGACCCACGTTGCGAACCTTGTCAAAGTCATAGAGCAGCACTAGCTAAAATAAAGCAAAATTATGAGGTCAAACAAATAAGTATCGAGCTCACACTTTGCATAAATGATATTCATAAATAAATACAAAATGAGAGATAGGATGACCTCATGAGAGTCTACACCTTTGCAAATAGCCTTGAGTTGCTTCTAGTATGTGTTAGTAGAAAGGTAGCTCAAACAATGATCAAGGTGCTCTGGCGCTAGGCCTTGATTCAAAACTATCTCATCTGCATTAGTAGTGAGATCATGGATGGCCTCCCCCTTCCTTGAATCCCATATAGGATCATCAAATTCTTTTAGAACTTAAGCAAGGAGTTGGAGTCATATGCTGCTATTATAGTGGGGATAGGGGCGGGTAGACATTCAAGGGCTCTAGGCTGAGGGAAAGCTCATTGACCACCACCTTCTTCTTCTTATTAAAGGAAGTGAGGTGACCTTCATGACTAGTGGACTTTTTCCTTTTCTTACCTATAGAAGATCCCCCCAAAAGTAGAAGTTGTACCCACTTGAAAGCTCGCCCCTGTAGATGCAAAATTTCTCTTCAAGTAGGATAAGATCTGGGCAACGGTATTATCCATAGGATCTGCAAAATAAGAGTGAGATGTTGTTAATCACATTGCACTTAAGAACCTAAAAAATAGAAAAGGAAAAGTCTTAAGAATAGTTCACCAGCATCAACCACCACCTCAAACCGACCCCCGAAGTCTATGGGAGGGTTTTTGCATTTAGGCGGAGCCTTGGGTTTACAAATGATCCTAAGGGAGGGCTCATTTTCCTCTTGTCTAATCAACCCACATGCAACAAAGCACATGTTGTTCAAGAAGATCCTCTAGTTGGTTTTTTCAAGAAGATACTTTCGGATATCTGTCAACCGTTGCTTTACGTCAAGACTCAATGTTATGATTAAGGAAGACATATTACTTATCACGACCTTATTGTCATTCTAAATGCTCCTTATTAATCTGGTGTCACTGGTAGAAAACTCTCACCAGCCTGAAACATAGAAAAAGTACATTGTCTAGTATTTCTCGTTCTAAGGAAGTGACACATTCATCCCTTAATCCTACTTCACAAACATATATACCCTCCTCGGATCTGTGGGGTTCTGCTTCAGGACATAAGCCTCACTAAATTTGGCTATCTCTGCATCCAACCCAAGTTCTTGATGAATCAATGTCAAGTAGAGCAGATACCTCTACCCATTAGGCATTAACTGCCACGGGGTGAGATGTGTCCTAACTAAGAATCTCCTAATGAAAGGGTATAGGGGGACCTTACCCTTAACCATATGGCCTTTTCATGAAACACAATCCAACTAGATGGAGGTTGATCACTATCATAGGCCCCCTCTAGAGGAATTATTATCTGAAATGATGGAGGGATATTGTAGGTTTTTCTTAACTTTTCTTCATCATAGGGCACCAACCCATAAGTCTTAGACATAATCACCTAACCCTTGATGTGACCTATTAGTCCCCAGATCCTATATTCCTCATTTTCTTCCTACACGTTCTAGCCACTGAGATTTCAGTCTGGGGTATGCTCAATCTAATTATGGGAGTGAACTGAAGGTAAGGGTTAGAGGTAGAAGGATGAGGTAGAGATCGAATCATACCACTAGAAGAAATCGATCCAAAAGGCCCTGAGTCATCACTAGCACTAGAATATTTAGAGCTTTCCTAGAAACCTGAGCTAGAAATTAAGGTCTCTTCTCTATGTATTCTATAAAAAGCTACAAAAACATAAAAAAACAAAGGGTAAGGTATGAGAATAAGGGATAACCAAAGGTCGAGTTTGAAAATAAAAGAAAGTGATTCTTTAAAAACCAACCCGAAAAGAAAGTAGAAAAGCATTAGGTTCTTGACGCTTGAACTCTAAAAACTCAAACAAACAAAATTATAGTCTGAGTAGAATTCTTACCACCATACAGACAAAGCCTATGCGATATACCCTATCCATAAGGAAGAATGCCCTAAATGATGTATCTGATTCTATAAGCTTGAATCACACCAGCAAGTAAGAGGTCAGTCCCAAAAGAGCACTTTCCCTGCAAGTTCGACCACTAGCTCGAGCTAAGGTCAACCTCATTACATAGAAAATTATATGTTTTATACCAATTGTATCCCTCTAACACCCATATATGTGTACTCATTATATGATCGACATATGTACATGTGATGTTCTATAAATAGAGGAGTCTCTCATGGATCCACACATTAAACCAATTATCTTAACTTCTTTCTAAGTTTTCTCTCTGTAAATCGGATCAACCTCAAACAATGAACTTATTTAAAATTTAGTCTTGTAAAATGAAAATTATTGTTTCTCCACCAATTTGTTAAATTTTGGAGTTTTTGTTTTTGTTGCTTAGACCTATATGAATTTAGATTTCTATTTTTTTGGTTTAAAAATATAATTTGTTTTGGATTTTTTAGATGATTTTGTGATGTTGGATTGAATTGGTATAAAGGTGCATATAATATCTTGTATGACAATCTGTTCTCTTATCTAGTTTATACTTGATTTCTTATTTAATTTTTAGGATAGTTTTTTCTGTTGTCTTATCTAGTTTCAGTTTTTACATTGCAATAGTTTTGTGCTTTTTGATATTTGCATGCTATGCCAGTTTGTGATACCATCTAGATTTCTCGGTAGAATTGGCTGATTGGTTGAAGATTGAAACATGTAACATGCTTGGATTTTTTTTAAAATACTCACTCTTTAATTGGCTTATTTGGCTAGTGGTAGCAATAGTTTATGTGCTTAGATTTTTTTATACTAATACACTATATTATTCTTTCTTCCTTGGTATTTGTCTATTTGATGCTCATTGTAGATCACTTCCCCTCTAACATGCTTGGATTTTTTTTAAAATACTCACTCTTTAATTGGCTTATTTGGCTAGTGGTAGCAATAGTTTATGTGCTTAGATTTTTTTATACTAATACACTATATTATTCTTTCTTCCTTGGTATTTGTCTATTTGATGCTCATTGTAGATCACTTCCCCTCTATTTTTATGGATGTTTTTTTATGATTTGAATCTTATTGCTTTGACATTCTTCCCAGGTTGTACCAAGTTTGGATATAAAGGGATTTGTTTTTTTATTTCAAGACATGGAACAAATATGCTTCAAGTTCAAATCCTTCCAATGTAGGGTTGTTTCATTTGCAGAAGTAATTCATTGGTAATTTCTTATCCTTGGAGATTTTCTTCTAATTTCCTTTGTTAATTGCACTTAGTGATTTGTTACTCTTAAATAATCACTGCAAGAGCCGTAATGCCAGTAAATTCTGAGATATGTGTTGGATCTTTAGAGCATTTCTTTCGGTAGATATTCATCCATTCTTTTTAGTATTTACTTTTTTCTTCTCTTTATAAATTTTTCAACTAGGATAGTGGGGGAATCTTATTATAATTAATATCTAACAAAATGTTTTTCTTTAGCGCATTGCCGATACAACATCAAGTCAAAATCATCTTTTGGGGTATTAGCTTATGACATTGATTTCTTGTGTGTTTCCATATCTAATACTTTGGTGTTTCTTTAATCTTGTTATTTTTACCTCATTGTAGTGCTTAGTCTGCCTATTTTATTTTTGAATCTTTTAATAACCTACTATATACATAATTAAGTTGAGTTTGTGTAGATTGTTTACTTATCTATTATTACACTTTACTATCACATATAATGGGTACATCATAGAAGTGGTCGAGTAACAATTAGATGAAGATTTGTGAAATTCTTTCACATTTCAATGAGATAACTGTTAGTAAAGTGTTATGGAACCCCTGGGTGACACTATCATCATCTAAGATATGTTTGTTTTTTCCTGGATCAATATTTTGTTGTTGCTTCCTATAGTTGTGCCAATATTTTCTGCAGTTGTTGTCCTCACTTAATGTTTGTATACTTCTAAAGTGGGTATGTGATATAAAAACTTGTAAATTATCCAACATCTCTTACTACACAAGTCTACATGTGTCTTATAACCATTTTCCTTGAACTTTCATATATATGGGCTATCGGAGCTATTATGGTTGAATTGTTTACTCTTCGATCTTTATTTTCTAGTGCTACGTTTGTGTATCCATAAACCTATAAAAATGCAATGATATTTTTATTGGTTGTTCAAGTTGGATAATAAGATAGTAGTTTCTCAAAATTCTCCCACTTTGTTTTTATAGTGAAGCAAATGAGATCTACAAAATATGTAGTGTGATAGGTAGTCCAACTAAGGATTCCTATGTCAATATTTAATACTTCTCATGAAACTTTGCTATATTTTTTTAATATTAGAGGTAGTTTAGCAATGTTGATCTACCATACTTATATAAAGTGTTAAGCATGTAGACAAGGTTCTCATGCATTTATCGTGATTTCCACTATGTTTGATATTCCCTTTACTTTTACTATCACAACTACCAGGCATCCATATGTCTGCCCCGATTTCATCTGCTAGTGATGATGCACATAGCCTTATTAAGGTAAGATTCATGGCCTACGTGTAATCTGTAGTGTAGCAAATGTATGTTATGTTGAGTAAAATTTAGAATGAACAATTCTAAATTTATTAATATTAGATCCAAACAAGTAAACAAATTATTTATATTATACTCACTATAACACCTTTCAAAGGCAACTCACAAATTGAAGAGAAATACAAACACTCAAAGAGAAAGCTCTCAACTCACACTCAAACTAGGAATACAAAGACTTATTTGTTTTTGATGGAATGATTAAACCAAATGCAAGGTAGGCTATTTATAGTCCTCACCATGCAATCTACACCACATAAATATAAAACTAAGAAATAATCCTAGCCATACAAATCTTAACTACACACTTCTCTTTTCTACAACCTTCAACCACTTCATTTATTTCTACAACCTTCAACTACTGCATTTATTTCAACAACCTTCAACTACTTCATTTATTTCTACAACCTTCAACCATTTCATTTATTTCTCTACCTCTTCAACCACTTCATTTATTTCTCTACCTCTTCAATTATTATTTTGGTGTTGATTTTCAACACTCCCCCTCAACACCAACTCTCACTATTTTTATTGTGTCAAGCTGATGGCGAAACATTTCGAACTTGCCAACGCTTAAGCTTTTTGTGAACAAGTCTACAACTTGATTATCTGTCTTGATTTGCCTCATTTCAATTTCTTCTTGCAGAACCTTTTCTCTGATAAAGTGATAGTGTATTTCAACATGCTTAGTTTTTTCATGAAAGACCGGATTCTCTACCAAATGAATTGCTGGTTGATTGTCACAATACAATGGTACTGCATAATCTACTGATTGATGTAGATTATTCATTAGCTGTATCAACCATGTACATTCTTGAGCTGCCATTGCCGCTGCTCGATACTCAGCTTCAGTGGTTGATAATGATATTGTTGGTTGTCTTTTGCTACACCAAGAAATTGTTCCATAACCCAGCTTAAACACATACCCAGTTGTTGATCTCCTGGTGTCATGATCTCCTACATAGTCTACATCACAGTAACCAACTAACTTGTTGTCTCCACCTTTCTTGTACAAAATACCATAGTCAATTGTACTCTTCACATATCTCAATATTCGTCGAACTGCTTCCAAATGTGGCTTCTTTGGATTTTGCATGTACCGACTCATTACACTAACTGCATAAGAAATGTCAGGCCGAGTTAAGGTTAAGTAGATCAGACTGCCTACCAATTTTCGATACATTGTCGCATCTTCCAAATCTTTTCCTTCATGTGCACACATGTTGGCATTTGGCTCCATCGGAGTCAAAATTGGTTTGCATTCAAGCATTCCGAACCGCTTTATCAAATCTTTGGAATATTTTTGCTGACAAAGAAATATTCCTTCTTGTGTGCAATCAACCTCTAAACCAAGGAAGTGCTTGAGTTGGCCAAGTTCTTTCATCTGAAAACGGACTGACAAATTCTCCTTTGTCCAAAGAATTTCTGGCTCATTATCACCAGTTATGATTAAGTCATCCACATACACTAGCACAATAGCTAGCTTCCTTCATTGTCTTTAACAAACAAGCTAGAATCTGTAGGTGTTACTGAATAACCACTTTGTGTTAGAAATTCAGCAATCTTACCATACCATGCCCTGGGTGCTTGTTTCAATCCGTAGAGTGCTTTCTGCAACTTACACACATATTCAGAATGATCTTGGCTTTGAAAACCCATTGGTTGGATCATGTAGATCTCCCGATCCAGCTCTCCATGAAGAAAAGTAGTCTTCACATCCATTTGCCACAACTCCCAATCTTTGTTTGCTGCAAGTGCAAGTAGGACTCGAATAGTTGTAAGTTTTGCCACTGGACTAAACATTTCATCATAGTCTAGTCCATACTGTTGAGAGAAACCACGAGCTACCAATCATGCCTTGTATCTCTCGATTGACCCATATGGTCTACGCTTTATCTTGTAAACCCATTTGCAGGATATGGGTTTCACATCTCTTGGCTTTCGCACTAGATCCCAAGTTTGATTTTGCTGAAGTGCATCGATCTCTTCTCTCATAGCTGTCATCCACTCAGATCTTTGCGATGCTTCTTCAAACGTCTCAGGTTCTATTACTTCTTCAATTATGGCTGCATTGGCATATTTGGGATTTGGCCTTCGTGTTCTTGTTAATCTACGGAGTTGAGATTGTGGAGTTAATTCTTCTATTTCAGTAGGCCCACCTTCTTCATTTAGTTATTCATATATGCCAGTTTGCCAAGGATTCTGAGCTACTCTTTGTTCAGCACCATCATCATCTGGATCTCTGGATTCATCTAAACTTGGTTGGAATTGAATAGTATGCTCTCCCATCTTTTGTTGCAGCTTATCTCCAAATTCTCTTGATTCTGGCAATGCTTCCTTCTCTGAGGACCACCAAGAAGATGCTTCATCGAACACCACATCTCATGAAGTGTAGCATTTTCCACTCATTGGATCACAACATTTCCACCCTTTTCTTTGGCTTTCGTATCCCACAAAGATACATCTAACAACTTTCTTGTCAAATTTGCTCCGTAAATGATCAGGAACAAATACATAACACACACACCCAAATACTCGAAAATAGCTAACTGTAGGTTTCATATTCCATAGTTTCTCAAAGGGTGAAACAAATTCTAACCTTGGTTGAGGAAGTCTATTGATCACAAAGGTTGCAGTCCTCATCGCTTCAGCCCAAAACCTTCCAGGTACATTCTTTTCATGTAGCATACTTCGAAAAATTTCTGCAAGATGTCGGTTCTTTCTCTCTGCTAAACCATTTTGTTGTGGCATGTTTCCACAAGTGTATTGATGACGTATACGACATTCCCTTAGGTATTGAGAGAACTCGCTTGAGCTATATTCTCCGCCATTATAAGTGCGCAAGCAACAAATCTTCTTTCCAACTTCTCCTTCAGTTGACTCTTTAAACTCTTTAAACTTTGATAATACGTCAGATTTTTCTTTCAATAGAAAACCCACACATACCTTGAGAAGTCGTCAATGAATTTCACCATATATCGCATACCGCCAATTGATGGTTGCTTAACAGGACCGAATACATCAGAGTGAACTAACTCCAATGGTTCTTTTGCTTTAAACTTTGATTCCTTATATGGAAATTGGTGAGCTTTACCATATTGGCACTCTGCATAGGCCGTGTCTGTACGCACGTCTAGTTGAGGAATCCCTTTAAGCATCGACTTCTTCACCATCATATTTAGCTTGGAATAGCTAACGTGACCTAACCGCATATGCCATAGATCTGCTGTCTCATTTCTTCTTGTCTTGTCTACATATGCAGATTCTGCTGACATCACGTAGACTGATTCCAATCGTTGCCCCTCCATTGTTGGTGTTTCTGAGATTTTGAGATCACGATACACCTTCACGTCTCGGGGACCGAACAAGACATAGTGGCCTGATGATGTTAATTGAGCCACATATAGCAAATTTTTCTTCATTCCTGGGACATGATAAACATCTTGAAGTGGTACTTGGTTAGTACTATATCGAGGCGTAACTATCGTCTTACCGATGTGGGCTATCGGTAACCTTGAGTTGTCAGCTGTCACCACTACACGACCTCCCTTGTACTTAGACATGCTTTCCAACTTATGTTTATCACCTATCATATGATTTGAGCAGCCCGAATCTATGATCCAGTCATTCTTGTAGTCAATCTATTTTGATGTTGTCACTGTTGTCTCTTTTAGGAGAGCATAAAACGTGCCAGCATACACAGTCACAAGTAATAAAGATTTGTAAGTAAGTTATCGTTCCCACGGAGATTTGTTACTATAGTTTGTTGATTACTAAAATTATTTCTCCCTGATTTTATCCAAAACAATCGTTGATTTATAAAAAAAAGTTAAAGAAATCTAAGATTACAATTTTTCACCAAATTATTCCACTCTAATCATATTATTTTCTTTTGATTTATATTTTTTAGTACATTTAATTTGTCAACCGAAAACTTCTAATTTTATTCATACACCTCTTCCGAGCTCGGTATAAACACACCTCGTTAAATTAATTCACTATATCTCTATGAGAATTAAATTTAATAAGATTCATTAAGTTCTAAGTTCTCAAATGGCCACACATACAATTAGGGTATATTCCTATCCTTCATCATACATGTCATTCTATTTACGAGCAATACACACACAAATGCCTCTTCCAAGTTTATTTATGTGCCACAGATCGTTTTGATAAGATTCGTAAATAATCAAAATGAATTAAGCACAAAATAGAATGAACAAATCGAACGTCTTATAAATCTATCAAAAATAATTAAAATCAAAGTTTCATACATTTAGATCAAATGCAACCCTAGAAAAATTAAATTACTTCATTAATTAAAAATAAAAATTACAGCAGATGTAGAAAAATCAGAAGAAGAAGAAAGAAAATTAAAACATCAAGTAGAAAAAATATTTGGCATACGCAGAACACAACAAAAGCCAAAAAATGGCTTCTGCGTGTTCTGCAGTCCAAAACCGAACAACACAAATAATCTCCCAAATTAAACTCTAAAAAAAAACTTCTAGACTCTATCATAATATCACCTATTTATAGCACCAAAAAAATACATTAAAAATATTAAAATATCATACATGCATAAAAATTTGTATCGAAAATAAACCCCAACATTCTCCTTAAAATCCGCGGCCACGCGAAAATCTAAACCTTATTTTAATTCACGCGTGACACAAGGAGCTATTTCTGTATTTTTTTTAATTCATTGTGCGTGACACGTGTCAACACCTTATTCACTGAAAGAAGTGGTGGGACACGTGGTAGTAGATAATTGCATAGCAAGGACGGGCTCACGGAGAATTGCCACACCGGATTGCGGCGCGAAAAAGGTGGAAGACAACGGCTGCAATACGGGCTTGATCCTACGCTTTCGTGCTCATTGTAACATGCCGCGTGTCATAAAATGATTCACTGATAGTTAAAATGGGACACGTGGCATATTATGGTTCGTGGAATAACCGGGCGCACGTGAAAAAGGGCACATGAAGGTAGGGGACAGCAACTGGACGCATCAGACAGGTGGGTCCCACCAGCATGCCGGCCTACACGGCAGGTGGGCCCCAGTCGGGCGCCGAGCCACATGAAAAATAAAGACCTGCACCTACTCGCTTTGGTCGGGTGTGATAAGAACGCGCGAATCTCAACCGTCTCTTCTTAGATCGGACGGTCCACGTTTCACGCGTACAGATTGGTGCGTGGATTCTTCTCACCTGTGTAGAAAATTAAACTTTAATTAATTTCATTTTGGCCCACAAATTTAATCCAATTACATTTTCAAACTTTCTTTAATTACAGTTAAACCCTTTTCAAAATTTAAATTAAATTTCAAACTTTTAATAATTGAAATTGAGCCCAAATTTAATTTAAATTACATTTTCAACTTTTATAAATTGTAATTAAGAACTCTATTATTTGAAATTATTTTTGTGGACATATATTGGAAAATAAGTACGATTTCGATTCAAATTGTTTAATTTTATTAAAAATGTATTTCTTAACACAAAAAGCTAAATATTAATTTATTTAACTAAAATTAAACAAAAATGTCAAGAACATAGCAATTATCATTAATAAAATTGACGAAAATAACTATATAAAATACAATTATCAGTCACTATAAGAGCCAATTCTTCTTCCTATGTAGCGAATAATGCTTCGGCATCCTAACCATCTTCGCTATGCTCCTTAGAACTGGAAGTAGTTGTATTGCTTTCAGTAGGCTTTTTCTTACTCCAACAATCTTTTGCCATGTGACCCATCTTTCCGCAGTTGTAACATTCACCGTCAAATTTTCTATTGTTATTGCGGTTCTTCCAAGCTCCCTCTGGACGAAAGCCTCCCTTTCCTTGAGGAATTTTTCCTTTATCGCCATCATTTTTATATCAATTTCCATTGTACCGCTTGAAAGTGCCTTTGCTTTTGCTAGTGTAGAGCGTTTCTTCTTCACTCTTCAGTTGGACTCCTCCCATTTGCTTAGCCATAGCTTCTTGACCGGCTAACAGATTCTCAAACTCAACAAGAGATGGTTGTGTCGGCCATCCTTGTATAGCGGTAACAAACCCTCGATATTCGGGTCTCAAACCATGAATAATTATTCTCTTTATCCTTGTTTCCCTAATAGGAGCTTTTGGATCTAACTCTGAAATTTCGCGACATAATGACTTTACCTTGTGAAAGTATTGGGAAATCGTCATTTCGCGTTGCGCCATCGATAGTAACTCATTCTCTAGAAGTTGCAATCTTGTATCATTCTTCTTTGAAAAGAGCGTAACAAGAGTGTCCCATGCTTCCTTTGGTGTTTTTTCATCCCGAATATGCTCCAACATTTCTTCTTCGATTTTGGTCTTCAAAGCAAACATCGCTTTTCCTGCTTCAATTTTCCACTTCCGCAAGATGCCATTTGCATCTGCCACTATTGGTTGTGTAACTTCATCACCACCAACAACCTCCCATAAGTCTTGACCTTGTAGGTAAGACTCCATACATGTTGCCCATGTGTTATAGTTTTGTTGTTAAGCTTCTTGATTCCTCCAACTACTTGAAGATCACCCATCGTGTCGGTAAGACTTCAACTATACCGAACAAGCTTGAATAATAAACTTGGAGAGTACCAAACTCCTCACGACTCAAGATAACTCCACTAAGAACGATCCCTGACCGTCCCGCTCTGATACCAATTGTTGAGTAAAATTTAGAATGAACAACTCTAAATTTACTAATATTAGATCCAAACAAGTAAACAAACTATTTGTATTATACTCACTATAACACCTTTCAAAGGCAACTCACAAATTGAAGAGAAATACAAACACTCAAAGAGAAAGCTCTCAACTCACACTCAAACTAAGAATACAAAGACTTATTTGTTTTTGATGGAATGATTAAACCAAATGCAAGGTAGGCTATTTATAGTCCTCACCATGCAATCTATACCACACAAATATAAAACTAAGAAATAATCCTAGCCATACAAATCTTATCTACACACTTCTCTTTTCTACAACCTTCAACCACTTCATTTATTTCTACAACCTTCAACTACTTCATTTATTTCTACAACCTTCAACTACTTCATTTATTTCTACAGCCTTCAACCATTTCATTTATTTATATACCTCTTCAACCACTTCATTTATTTCTCTACCTCTTCAATTATTATTTTGGTGTTGATTTTCAACATGTTATTCATTCAATATTCTTTTAATGGGCATTCTCCAGTTGTTTTCTTTATACACTCAAACACACACACATAAATACATGCATACATGTTATTTGTCATTAGTTGTACATTTTCTCCACTAAAGAAAGTCATTTAAAAGATTATTATTGTGGTTTTCTTCAAATAAAGTATATTGCCTAAAGCTCATTCAATTGTATTTTTATTAAGGATGGAATTTTGGGTCATCCATTAAATTAATAAATAATGTTTTCTATACAAACCCTTCCCTAATTTTGCCCAAATTGATTAATCTGGTTTGCTTATCATATGAACTGCAATCATCTTCTAGTGTTGCCTTTTCCAGCATGCTTAAATATCATAATCAAGATGCAAAATTTATTTGCATGCTCCTTGGCTACCTTTGGTATTATGTATTTCATTTTTTGAGCTTTTTTCTCCATCCATTGTAGTTAGATTTATCTAATTTCATTTAAGGAACTATTGAATTACTCAAGCTCCTAAGTTCAAAAATATTTATATTTTCAATCTCCTTCCTTGTAGAGACTGTAAACAAAGTGAAAATCTTCAAAATCATACAAAAGATAAAAGACAAGGTTGCTTCTCTGTTAGTATTAACATGTACGATATGCAAAGTTTTGCGTAATTTTAAATAGTTAAGCTGCTTTTTTTTGTGCAAATGCATTTTAGGATCAAGCTCGGAGATTTATCGTGTTCTCAAGCTTATACCTATGTGGTCAAAGAATGAAAGATTGCCTATACAATTTTTCATGTTATTTTCTTGCGTATTTTGTTTTCCATTTCCCATTTTTCTCCCATTTTGTTAGCTGCTTTTTTAATGTGTGATTGTAATTTTGTAACTTCGAGTATACTAAATACACTATTTCAAATAATATAATATATTGAAGCTTAAGTTTAATGCATATGTGGATCTCATTGAAATGAAATGTAGCTCCAATATTTAGTTGATTCTATATTTGTATGATATTGTCTTCAAAAATTCAGCTCGTTAATATCTTCATAACATTTCAGGTTCAGAATTGGAAGTTTTTATTTGGACCATTGAATGAGATGTTTGTAGAGCCATTAAATGCTATTCTAGTTAGGTTTCTAAGTCATACCAATAAACACTTGGCTAAAGGTTCTGATGTAGTCCTTCATCACATTTGATTAGTATTGTTATTGGTAAATTTTTTACATGTATTTTATATTTTGGAACATTTTTATTAGCTATATCTAGTAAGGTTTTATTATGTTTTGGTGCATATATATAAACTCTCAAATATAATTACACTCTTAATTTTAATATATTATGAATTTTAATATTATAATTGATAAATTTATTGTAATTTATATTAAAAAATGGGGTTAATTGAGATGTATATGGTCATGGTTTAAGTGTAATCAAGACAATAGACATACCATTAAATCATGGTCTTATAAAAGACTGAGGCCATAGACATATAATTTTTTCTTGGTCTTATAAAAGACCGAGACCAAATGATAGGTTTATAGCCTCGGTATTTTAAAGATTGTGATCAAATGGTATGTCTACAATCTATAAAATTGTGACCAAATGATATTTCTATGACCTCGACCTTTTAAAAACTATGACCAAATGGTATGTCTATGGTCTCTGACCAAATGATATTTCTATGGTCATTGTCTTATAAAAGACCCAGACCAAATGGTATATATATAGCCTCGATGTTTTATAAAATCATGACCCAAATGATATGTCTTCGGCCTCAATTTTATAAAATACCATAACCAATTGGTACCAAATGGTATGTCTATAGCCTTAGTCTTTTATAAGACTGTGACCAAATGGTGTGTTTATGATAATGGTCTTATAAAAGACCGAGGCCAAATGGTATGTCTACAACCTCGATCTTATAAAAGACCATAACCAATTGGTATGTATTTGGTCTCAATTAAAAACCAAGACTATATGTAAAATTCTATGGTCTCTTCCACTCAAGCCTCAGTTTTTATAACTGTGGTCATAGATCTACGATTAAGGTTAGAAACCGAGATTATATATCAATTTTTTAGTAGTGCCATGAAGGGTACTCACTAAAATCCTATATACATCCATCATTGCAAGTTCGGCATAGTTTTATTGCTTTCATTTATCTGGTTTCATTTATCACTTTTATTCATTACTTTCATTTATCTACTTTTATTTACTTGTTTTATTTAGATATTAATTTAATTTAGAATTTTTATTTTTATTTTTTCAAATCGATAATTTGTGAGAATGTTTAGGTTAATTTTTCTTAAATAAATTAGAAAATTAATTTAACTTTTTAAAGCCACCGTAGTTCATTGAGACAATCTTGCGAGTATATTTATCACTTCACAAGTGATACGTACACTTGCAAGTTTTTTATAAATATAAAATTTGGAAATCAAGTTTTGTGCATCAATAGGCTCTAAATTTTTCAAAAGCAAAGACTCCTAAAGTGGTGTATTTAATTTGGGCATCGTCCAAGGTCTACTTAGCATAATAAATGGCATAGATTACTTTATCTCTTTGCATCACACATTAATTGAAATGTTTTTCTCCGATCCAATTGATTGATGTCATTTTAAATATATATATTTTTACATTGATTCCCAAATATTTACAATAAGTTAGTGTTCCCTATACATTTTATGTGTTTATTTTATGTTATACGGGTGATTGGTGTCGAATGTAGATAAAAGTGATTGAATAATGTGTTAAGAGCTTAAATAGGGAACTCGATCGATTGAGATCGATTGAGCACCCTCCAGTTGAAAATTGGAACAAAGTAATCAATCAATTGAGCTTCGCTCAAGATAGATCAGGGGTGTAGGACAAGAATAAAAGAGCGATTGATTGATTGATAAGGGTATCAATTGATTGAGATATAGGTAGATCGATCGAGCTTTGCTCGAGTTCTCTCAGGTTGAAAATTGGAAATTGATCTAGTTAGGGCATGAATTTAATGATTTTTAGTACCAACTTCTAATCCTAGCCATTGGATCAATCATAATATAATCCTAATCAAATCAAGATCAAAATTATGCAATATAAGCGGCTAAAGGGCTCATTAATCACACAATTGCTACACGAAACACAATAGATCAAGAGCACATCTAAGGGAAACTCTTGAAGGAGATTGACAAGAAATGATTGAAGATCGAAGAGTTTATTTTAGCTTCATCGTATAATTCCTAAAAATTTCTTATTATTTCTTTTATTATTAGTTTTCATGATTGTAATGTTGAATTATTTAGAATCCATGCCTAACTAAACTTCTAATGTGATTATGGGTAATTCCAAGTTCTAGACTATAATTTAATTAATATAGTGTCACAAAAAATTTTAATTTTAGTTCTTCATATTTAATGTGTTTGAATTTTTGACTATACATGCTATGAATTAGGTGTACAACTAATTTGTTACATCAATATATTTATATCCAGTCTAAGATGCTAACACATAATAGTTAATATTGTTTTTGAAGTGGTATATTGTGGCTATTGTTATAAGTAGGATTGAATACCTTTATTAGAGGTTAAATGATTGTTTTAATCTTATATTTATTAGTAATCATATTTTTAGATCTAAGGCAATGAATAAATTTAATCTAGTAAGTGTACCTCTAGGTTTTTAAGGATATAGGTATGCTAATAGGCGGACCTTTAATCAATTGCACGGTAAAAAATAATAAGAAATCTTAAGTGGACGTAGATTTCTAAAATTAGAGTTAAGGACTCAAAAACAATTCTAAATTATGAAATTAATTTACATTCATGACATGTTTAATAAAATTGTAGGCTAATGATGAGAACAATGTCATAATCACATAACTCTAATAATTGTTTTGCAACTTCCTTTATTATTAATGTTATTTTATTCAAAAGCAATTCCAAATTTCAATTTGATAATTTTAATTAACTCATCAACGAACTAATAAATAGTAGTAGAAATTATCACCGATCCACGTGAATAAGACAATGTTAGTTTCTAAAATTACTTATCACTTGAACATGATAATGTAAGTTGGCATGTTCTAAGTTGTGTCAAAGTTTTACCATCATTGTTAAAGTAAAAGTTGGAAAAGATTAGCAATTTTAATTGGTTCTAATGGTAGTTTTTTTCTTTTAAGATGTGAAATACCTCTACGCACTTGTCATCAAATTTAAGTGGTAGATATTTTTCCAACAGATTGCATAGAGATATGGAGATTTTGAGAAGTCTTTAATGAACCTTTAATAGAAACCTGCGTATCCAAGAATTGAGTTTATCGAGAAATTATTAAAAATAACACCCGTAAAATTTATAACAATAAAAATAAAACCTTGATAATATTGATCGAATGAGGTTTAATTGGACAACATTTGATATTAAATGGGTATAAATGGTTGTAACTCAAGTTAAATGATATCTAATTATATAATATTTAAAATAAAATAATATATCAAAACTCTTTTTAAATAGAAAAAATATATGAAGTAAACATAAAAGATACTATTTTTATACTTATAAGTTTTAGAGTTAATATTTTTATTACCTTTTCAAGATTATTTTTCATTCAACATTTTTTATGTTATATAACTTGCAACAACATGTTTTTGTTATTTAGATTATACCATTTTGATGATTGGTGTCTGATTTTCGATCATTTTGCTTTTGGATTGGCCAAATGGGAAGAACGGTTTATGAGAATTTGACAACAAACGCAATCCTGAAGGATTGCTTTACTTTGTTAATAGTTTTCTCCTGTGAGACCTTTGAAATATTTCCATGAACTGCGTAACCTGGAAACATGAGTACAACACTTCAAAAAATTAAATGAGAAACCAACAAAAAAAATATATATATCTTCAAAATTTCTAAGTATAAAAATTTCAATCTATTTTTTATATTTTTATTATTAAAAAAATTAAGATTATTTTATTTTAAATATAGTTAAAATTTAATTATGGTTATTTAAATCTATTTTATATTAAATATTATTTATTTAGATTTCGATGTTATTTTAATTATAATAAATTTTAAATTTTTTTTTTAATTTCTCAAATTAAATTAAGAAATCAGTTAAAAAAAGGGAATAACATGAAGATCGTGAATCTTGTAAGTTGTTATTTAACTGAAAAGCAACTATTTCGAGTTAATAACGGAAAAGATTCGGTCTTCAATCTTAATTTCATAAGTAATCATTTTCCAACGTTACTGTCATAAAACCGACACAAGCTATTAACCTCAATGTTTTTAGGAAAATGTTTTTGAGAAAAATATCATTTTACTGGAGATATATTTTTATTAATAAAAGAAAATTTAATACATTATTTTATATTAAATCGTTATTTAACATAATTTCTAAATTAAAATACAATTATTTAAATTCTTTTAATATTAATAACTATTAAATTTAACTAGTTAAATATTTTTAAAATATTATTTATTATTATAAATTTTAAAGTAATTTTTTTTAACTTCCCAATATTATTTTCATACAAAACAATATTCTGTCAGGGTTACTTCAACATTCAATTTTCCCAACTAACATCCGATATAAAATCCACAAGTAATTTAATACATACAATAGATTAATACATAAAAAATTAGTCATTAACATTTTTAGCAGTGAGATGTTGCCACCTAATTTGTGAATTCAATAATTTTATGATAAATAGCATTTTCCAAGACTTCAGATTAAAGCATAGTAACATATAAGTATACTTCAAAACTATGGAGCAAATTTATGTGGCCAGAGAGCAAAAATCTGAAAGCAACTATAGAATTGCTCACACAAAAAGCGTTTCGGTTGGTATGTCAAACAGTGATGTTTTCGGAGTCAGGGCATAAATGGTACCATTTTTCTTAAACAAATGCTATTTAATCACATAATTTTTTAATTAAAACACGTAAAAGGTAAAATAGATTTATTCCTATAATTAATAAAAATGTCACTTTATTATGATATGTTTTTGAAATGAGATGGTCCCATTTTTTTAAAACAAATGCACATTAATAAGATAACTTTTGAATTAAATATTATGAAAAATGAATACATTTAATCATATAATCATTAAAAATATCACTTCAGATCCTATAATTATTCAAAAAAATATACCTCTAGTCTATCAGGAGATCAAACTTTACACTGAAGGACAAAACTTTCATACTGAAGACAAAACATTCGTAAACAACAGGAATAAAAATACCCAAACCATTACTCTTTCTTTGGATCACACTATCACCAAAAAAAACAAAAGAAAAAAAGATTCTTGGAGTCGAACTTGTGTGACTTGAACGGTAACGAGAAAGAGAGTATTAACCAACAGTTCACAAGCACAGCAAACAAGTATTCTCTTAAAGCAAAATCAGCTGTAAGTTTCTTTTTGAAAAAAAAATAATTCATTGCTAATGTTTCTAGGCTGGGTTTTAACGAGAAGCGAGGGACCAAAAGTTCAAAATAAAAGATGGACAAACAGTAAACCAGCTGATAAAAGCCATAGCTGTAGCAGTCTCAAACCTAGTGCAGTGGTTCAGAGCACATTTGTTTAGATCATTGGATATGAGGACAGTTATACCAGCAGATGCGCATGCAGCAGCAAATGTAAGAGTGGATGTCACCTGCAGAAAAAACAAAGATGATTCCAGTAAACTAGTGATTAACTTAATCAACCTGAAATTGAACTTGGTTCATCCCTATGGGATTGTAATAGGAATGATATTATGTAATGAAATTAAACTGAATGGAAACAATATTACTTTGAATATGTTTGGTTTGAATAATTGAATCAAAATGAAGGTAAAATCCAAAGCAAATTTTATTGTCTAAACTTGAATAAACATGGAAAATAGCAATTAATATGTTTCAAATAACGAAATATGGTTGAAAAAAACAATATATATAAACAAATAAGTAAAAGAAATATAGTAATGCAATTTATGCTTTTGGTTGGTGGATTGAAAGAATATTACAGCAAATGGTATAATTGATTCTTTTCTTTTTCCTCCTAAAATTCAAACCAAACAAATCAACATCCAAATTTTCAATTATGTTACATTACACTCCTACCCTCCAAACAATTTCTTAGCTATCTTTTCCAAACATTGGATAAGTGCTTAATTACAACGAAACAAGAAACAGTGAATAACAAAAAAGAAGACAACCACAGCAAGTTTTCTCTTACGAGAAATAATATGGTAAAACCACAAACGTCGTATGAGCTCTAGCAACTCAGGCAATGAAAGGCCGTTGGAGCACCAAAAAATCATGTTATGCCTCCAAAAGAAGTTTTGAAATGTAGATATTGCTTTTGAACATGTATTTAAATAAGTTTTATTTTTGAACAAGTATTCAGTTTTGTATACAAATTGACTAAGGGGTCAAAAATAAAAGATAATGTACAATGGGTCAAATCGATAAATGCTCAAAAAGAAACAGCATAGAGACAAAGAATGTGAGAGACGTAGCATAGCTGGTGAAGCACATACATACTAGAATTTAAAAAAAAAAAGATGCAATTACAATTACTAACATAGTAAAAGCAACTTCCACGTCACAAACAAAATTAAAGAATGGTGCCGAAGATACCAAGAGCCCATTAATAAGGTTATAAAAGAGTTTTGCAATTTCGTTCTTACCCCATCACCAATAGTGAACAAACTGACAACGCTGTAGTTTCGCAAACTCCGCTTCACTAAAAGGGCATATATATCGATCATTGCTAATGCGAAGCTCCACAAACATTGCAAGCTAACAGCAACTACAAGGTAACTGATGCAGTAATATATACACAAACAGTTATCAACTTTGACTTGTACACTAGAAAATAAATCTAAAACAACAAAGTTCATTGATAAAGACAACAAGTAGTAAAACATCATTCACAACCCAAAAATGCCCATAACTTTCAGGAAGATTTTCGAACTCCACGCCATCTCTGGACAAAACAAACATCTCAGTTTAAAAGAAACAGGCAAGCTATTAGGGAATAACTAAGGATTCAGAGCCATATCTAATCTTGACTTCTCTCCAAGGGGCAATGATGATTCTTTTCTTAAATCTGCATTTGCGTTTGAACCAACATGATACTGTTGGTGAGATTTTGAAAATAAACACGACTCTGTTTATAAAGCTTCTCTCTATTTGTTTTTGAACAGCAGAAGATCTTGCTTCTACCTTAAAAAATCAATTACTCTAAATCGGTCTACTCGGATGCCTCAGACAGCAAAATCTTCATAGAAGCTTGAGTTAGAACCGTCTCGTTGAACGGATACGGCAAGTTTCTGACTTGTTCTTGGTCAGTTCTAGAAACTTCTTGGCCTTCTCCATATTTTCTTCACCATGTTTCATTGCATCTGCGACGAGTTTGTGAAAGAATTGTGATACGAAAGTCAACAGAGCTGAAATCATTGAAGAATCGAAAGGCTAAAAACAGAGAGCATCTTAAGCATATCAACAATGGCGTTCCACTTGATCTAAACAAGGTTGTGAGCAAGGTCATCTTCATCTTCTATTCACGAGAAT
Source organism: Hippophae rhamnoides (assembly GCA_033030585.1). Lineage (NCBI taxonomy): Eukaryota > Viridiplantae > Streptophyta > Magnoliopsida > Rosales > Elaeagnaceae > Hippophae > Hippophae rhamnoides. Next base: position 57,953,318 of record CM065430.1, read on the forward strand.
CAAAGAATCACGTTCGGATTCAAATTGCTCTTGATCTACCATCACCATCGCAGCAGCTTTTTCTCCTTGGTGTGAACTACAGCCCCACCGCTACAGTATCTCTGTTTCCACCACCATCAGATGATTTGAAATTCAATTAGAATCTCCTCATCTCCTACAATAAAGCCATTTTAAGAAAACATTGTTTCATCTGTTCATCGCCTTGCCTTTTTCCTCACTATTTTTTCAAAACTAGTTTCCTGTTTTCTACCTATTACTTCTATGGTGTATATGTTCTGCGATGTTATTGCTGGTTTGCTTTGGAGGATTTTGATACTATCTCTTGCTTGCAAGATTCGATCTATTCTATCTCTTGGTCCTCTTATAGTCTTTTTATGCTGGTTAAACTCCCTTTTGTAAATTTTGGTGAAGCTATGATTTACAAAAAAGATTTTTTCTCTGGCCATTCTGTTATCTTTATCTCTGCATCATACTCAAGGTGTATGTGAATAAGAGGTTTTGGATGATAATTATGCCTTTCTGCTGTGATGTTTTGAAAGTTTTGGTAGCAGTTGCAGTATTGCAAATTATTAGCACAAAGAAATCGGTTTGAGATCCAGTGAAGCCCGGTTGGTTGAGTGTTAGTCATACAGCTGGAAAGGTGGTGTTGAATCTTGATGTTATAGGCAATAAAAAGTTGTTTGGGATCCAGGTAAACTTGGATGGATGAGCCTCTCCTCCATCTGTTTACTACTTTGGATGGTTTTGACTTCTTTTGATTTGTTTACGCTTTATTGTTTGGATGTTGATATTTGGTGGTTTGTTGTTTTGTTTGATTGTATGCTCCATAGAGTATTGTCAGTCTTTTGTTTTAGGTTATATTTTGTTAGTTATTTTTCCTCTATCATGGTTGTCATTTGTCTCCTTTAACTGGCTTAGTTAGCTCATTTTCTTCTAGTAGGACGGCTAAGAATGCTTCTGATATTGCTTTTAAAGACTTTGATTTGATGAGTATGGTCTAGTAATTTCTTATTCATTGTTTGTGTCCATTTCTTGAGATTGTTTTTTCTCGAGTTACCTAGTTGGATTGTTAGGGAGAGGGAATTGTTGTAGCTTATGGTTTTTGGATCTTGCTAGTGGTGTTATTAGTAATTTGTTTAGCTTTATTCCTCAATGAGAATTCCATATACGAAGTTCAATTATTTTTCTGATTCAAATAAACAATCGGAATATAGATGAGGGGTGGAGATGCCAACCAATGAAATCTTTTAGCGAGCTTTACATCATTTTTGGCCAAACCAACTTCACAAATGTGAATTAAGAAAATAACATAGCGGAAGTACAAAACAATATGTTGAAATTCAACACAGAACAAAAATTACCAACAATAAGAAAGAACAAACTGCCATAAATGCATTAGTTACAATATACCTCGTAGGCTCTTATCCAAGCTAGTAACATGTATAAGCAAAGAAAACATGACACCGCATGCAAAACAGCTATATATACTGAAAAACTATAAAGGATTTTCAATCACTTCAAAACTTCATGTGCGAAAACATGTTCGGTAAGGAGAAAGAATCCGACATCTAATACACAACCAAAATAAGGAGATATTGACTCTTTAAAGACTCATATCAAACTCACAAGTAGTTAAAAGGCAAACGCAATATAAATTAATTAGAAAGCAAGAAATTTAATAGAAAGGAAAACAATGAATAATAGAAAACTATAGGTATGCATAATAGAAAGGAAAGAAAACATGCGGCAACATATAACAGATATGTTTTCTAATCAGAGTCTACATTTAGTATGTTAATACATACACGATAGAAACTCAGATTATACTAACACATAATCTGATCATACCTAACTACATTGAAAGAGTCCAAGACCAAACACAATCAAGTTAAAAAGATATTGACTTCTTAAGGACTAATCCCAAACAATCAAACAACAGAAAGAAAAAAACTTGACAGAAAGCAATGAATGCATTAATCACAAATAGCCAGAAATAAACAGCAGATAAATTATGTGGAATTTAGATACCAAGAAATAAACAATAAAAGCTTTCTCATGAAAGTTTAAATTTCAATATGTAGAGATATACACAATTTAAATTCTGATTGTACTAGCCAAACATTAGAGCATGCATAACACTAAATATAACAAGATAAACCCACATAAAATCCCTACCTATGTGATAACATCTTCGGATTGCTTATGACAATCATTACAATTCAGATAGAAATAAAACCTCTATTACTATTATCAATTGGGACCTCTATCCGAACTACCTATTGTTGCTCTCACTTACTGCCTCCGCAATTGATGACTCGTGAAAGTAAAATCATTAACGTACTTTTTTACTTAATATTTATTTGTTTTATTCAATAAATAGTATTTTTAGGACTAAACATATTAAAATACAAACTTTTTAGTGAAAATGGGTGAAAATATAATTTCTAGAATTTTTTGAAATTTTTATGGATTTTTTGGGCAAACCACGTAGACGCCACACAAGCTAAGACAACAAACCATCAATTGCCGCGTATGAGGAGGAACGCAACGTATGATACGTGTCAACACGGCATTCGATCCGAGTTCAGAGCGCGGTTAAACAACACTGACACGTGTCATCACACGATTGCTCACTGCGATCCACCAGGGCGTCACGCCATCTGCATCTGTGAATGACAATGCACCGCATAGCGCTGGCTCAGAATGCATTGACTTCGAACAGTCTCCATTGCCATGCGTTGCGCTCTAATTCGCCTAATAATTTTTTGTGTGCCACGTGTCGCATTATGATTGGCTGACGCTATTAATTTTGATTGTTTTGATTTGAGCTCTTGATCTGAAGTTGTTCTGACGATCCAGATTGTACCTGAACACTATTTAAACCTCTAATCACCCCATAAACCCTAATGAACCACCATTAGCATAATTTTGATTAGTTTTTGAAGCTAAAAAGAGAGAAAAATATTGAAAAATTCAAAATGAGATACAATTTTGGTGGAGATTTAAGATAAAATTAGTACTACAATTCAAGAGATTGTTGTATTTATTCTTCTACTCTTTTCTTTTATCAATTTTTATTTCTTTCTTTATGAAAAATGAGTTTTATGGACAAAATTATGTCTACTTAATTTATTAATCTAGGGATCTTATGAACCCAATTTTTACCATGTGATGATCTAATATTTTACCCCAATTATAATTTTAATTTAATTATATTATTCAATCTGACTTTTATGCTATTAATTGTTTGACTAACAATTTATCTATAGAGATAATTAATTAGATTTGAGAGAATTATTGATTTGTTTGTCTTGAACAACTAACATGCATAATTTTTAGACATGGATGTATAATTCTTATGTATGTGATCCATAATTGATGAACTTAATGGATAGTATGCAATTTAATTGGCATGAGAGTGTGATTAAATTAATTACTATATGGTGTATAGTTTACTTGAGAAAGGAATAGAAGCTAAGTTAGATTCAATTGATCATGTAATTAATTGATAATTATATTTGGAGAATTTTAGTTATTCACATGTTTAGAAAATTGGGGAATTAAATATTCCTAGATATTTTCTCATATATCTTCTTAGCTATCAAATATGATTTAATTAATTATTATTATTTACTTTTAGTTATTTTAATTTTCCTTAAAATATAAAAAAACAAAAAAATTTATTTTTATTTTTTTTAGTTTTAAAATTAGTTTATAATAAAAAAATCTATAAGGGAACGATCTTTTTTATCATTATATTACTTATTACGATACGTATACTTAAGTATTCATTGCACACACAATTTGTGTGGCGATCAACAACAACATGGTCTAACGCACGAATCTAACTATCCTCCAAAGCCAACACCACTCGATGTGGTGTGATCAGTAACCTTAGATTAGTACTGTGAAGTGACTAATTAAACATGATGACTTCCCTCAATTACGAACACCGAGCAACCACCATAGGAACCATTTTCAACCACGAATCACAAATCGTATACGTGAGACACACAGTCAACCATCTATCGCACACAATCAACCATCTATCGCACACAGCCAACGATTTGAAAACAATGATATTAGAACTCAATCAATTCAATCGAACTTACTCTCATAGAGTAGTTCTTAGACAAGAAAAAGTTGCATCCTAGCAACTTCTAGCCCACACAACTCAGTCACACAGGCTCCTCATATAAGAAAAAGTTGCACAAAGGCAACTACCAGTCGACGTATAGCTCACAACCATACAGACTCCTCACATGAATCCCACTTGTAAACACCGCCTCGAGTACTTACCACTCAAAAATACGGTTTTTCTCACACAGTCACAAATCATTAATACCAAGCAACACTCAAGGTAATAGTAATCTGAAAACTTAAAATGAGATTTCAATTTGGTAGAATTTCGCTACGATTTTTCTGGATAGGAAACAAGAAGATGTATTTATAAAACTTACTCAAGCTTATGGAAAACCTTGCTAAGGCCTCTTCGTGGGTCCGTCAAGGGTCCACCAAGACCCTTGTCTTACCTTTTTAAGGTGCCAAAAAACACATTTTTTTTATCCAAAAGTTGGGTACTAATTTCCATAAATACCCACACCCAAATCAAACAAAAAACACAAGTGACAACATGGTATGCATACTAAAAAAACTATCCCATGGTATGTGTATAACATACTTTCATACAAAGTGTACCTAACTATATACGTGTGTTGGTCGTCAGTAACCATCCTTACATAGAAGAAGGCAAATACACTACTTAAAAAACAAACTCTGTATTTTGTTAGCTTCCCGTGTGCAAAACACAAAGGACTATGGTACTTATAGTTAGGCTATACGTTACGTATAGCTGATGTTAGAGTTATTAGATTGTATTTTCTTCCTTTTAATACATCTCATTTCTAACGAAAAAAAAAAGAAAAAAATGCCCAAAACTTCTAACATCCATTTTATAGCTAAAGCTATATATGTTATAGTTCCAACAAATAGCATAAGCCAACAATATCTAGCTTATGATTTTGTTGACAGTTTTACATAACAAAAAAGAAAACAAAGAGCAAAAGAAAAGATAATCATCATCTATAGTCATTCTCCTATCGTATTTACATTTACCCATTTCAATCTCATAACCTCTACTTTCATAATAATCAAATCATTGCACCAACTTAATACAATTCTATTTTTTTAATAACTACACTACTCACACACCTATTACTAGGACTCAAATTCCAGATCTTTTACATGCTTAAGTGGGCCATATGCCATTGAGCCACAAGTTCATTTGCACAACAGCTTAATACCCCTCCAATACATAAATGACCTAGTTATTTAACTAATTTTACTTTTATCTCTCTCAGTAAAAAAAATTATATATATTCATTCTCCTAAATATTAAAAAACATATATTCGTTTCATTATATGAAGGGATTATACCATATAATTAAACCTAATACAAATTGATGACAGATTTAAGAGTTATGCAAAAAATGCACCAAGTAAGACATTTACAAGTTACAAGATAACAACTTGTAATTCCTCTGAAAAAATTTCTAAACTAAAATTTGTGACATTCTTGAATTGGTAAAGGATTAAAAGATTAAAAGGGTTTATTTAATCAATCTATAAAGGTTATGACTTAGGAGGAAGGTGAGAAGTTTAGACAATCAAGGGTATATAATTTTTCTACTTTTATTTTTAACAAAAACTTGTGTAACAAGGCAACAGCTCCGAATTCCGATCAATGAATTACCCAAAAAAAAACAACTTTTAGCAACCAACAATTACTCCATCATTCAATCCTTAAATTCCAAAAAACTAGAGAACCCTATAAAGGTTTTCTTGGACACAGAATTTAGTTTACCTATTAGGAATATCAACAAATTCAGACTCAAAAGTATCTGCTGAATTTCTACCTAACCCAACCAAATTCACACAAAAACGATCAAAGTAATTGAACAATAAAAATCTAACATAATAAACACAATAACAAAAGAAGATAAACTTACGAAAAAGCAGTGACGGAAGGGAAATCAGAGGTTGTAGCCATGACAGAGAGAGAAACGGCAGCAAAAACCAATTGAGAGATGCGAAGGAAAAGGCCACCGGGAGTCCCGGGCATACCCTGAAGGTCCTTCATTCTGACTCTGGGAGCATAATGGGGTGGTTGGTCCCTCAAAGGAGGGGCCTCAACTGGGTGGACCGAGGGTCGGCTTGAGCTCATCGTCTTTCTCAGTCTCTCCACTCTCTCAAATCCATTAATTCAAATTACTTGTTTAATTTTTTGGGGTTTTGTTCAGAGGAGAGTTTTATGGTGTTCTGGGTTGAGTGATTGGTTTGGAGAGGGTGAGCTTGTGGTTAGATTGATTGGGCTGCAAGAGGAGAAAAGGAAATGCCGAAAGGCAATCTAGTGGAGTTGAGAATTAATGTACGCCACGATACGAAAATGCGATATAAAATCGATACAAACACAGAATTATATAACACAACTTTGACTCAACATGCATAACCTAGCTATTAATGTGTCAAACATAACAAAATCCGATAACATGACCACACGACAAAATATAGTAACACAACCTACGACACAATACCATAAGAGACGATAACAAGAATTAACATTTTTAATACATATTTTAATTATAGGCTAAAGAACAACTATGATCTCTTACATTTTATCAAAACTACATTTTGGTTCTCTCACCTTTGTTTTTTAAAGATTTGGTGATAACTTTTTCATTTTATAGGATTTAATTCAAAAAGATTAAATATGTTAAAAGTTAAATAACTAAATCTTAATTAAAAAATTCATTTTTAATATATTAATTATGATTTTTAAAATGAAATTTCAATTTAATTTTTATTTATGCATTAAATATATTAACCGAAATCTTAAGTAATCAAATGTTGCGAAAAAAAAAGTGATAAAAGTGTATAATTCATAAAAATTAGGAGATTATAAATATTGTTATGCATTATTAATATGTAATGCAAAAATGACATGTTTGAATATAATAATAATACTTTTTATTACTTAAAGTAATTGCTGTGAGCCCAATTAAAACATATAATAGAAACTATTGAATTATTTCAAGTTTTATGTAAGGTTGTCACAGGGTTTTGCAAAGCTATGTAACACTGTTATGTAACTAACTGTAAAAGACTTCAAAAGGAGTATCTTGATCTAATGTGTATTAGTGCATGAGAGCCAACTCGAGGTGTCTATATATAGAGTTGGGTCACCGTTACAGTTGATTCCATCATCATTATGAGAGTCTTGGTGAGTAATATAATTGGAGGATCATATCTGAAAGGTGAGAGTACTTCTTTGACTAAGTGAGGAGTTTTTGTAAGTCTCAATTAAAATCCAGTGAGATTTTTGATGTACAAACCTTTCATGTAATCTGATAGTTTCTAATAAAGGTGGATTGGAATTGGCTTGGTTCCAAGCGGATGTAAGCTTCATATATTGTGAAGACGAATCAAGTTAAACATTGTATACTATTTTATTTATTAATGTTGTCTATCTTGTATTCTCATGTGTCATAATTGATGTGTTAAATTGAAGCGAGAAAACTATTAATTAAGCATTTATATTTAAGAAAGTGGTATCATTCTTGAACAAATAAAGATACTTGGGCTTTTATGAAAATGAATATTTTGATAGTTTGATGTTAATCGTTAAAATATTTAACATAATAACAACAATGAAGTATAAGATTGAAAATTTTGATGAATCTTGGGACTACTCCTTTCAAGTACTACTTTGTGATAACGATAAGTGTTTGACTAGGATTAGTGACACGAGTGGTCTACACAACATGAAGAGTGTAAGAGATCATTTGTCATAATCATGGTTGATTCTTCTTCTGATAAGTTCAAGAATGCTATTCAATTGGAGATTGGGCTAACTATCCTTGAAAATGAAAAAAAAAACACTTAAATCCTTATTCAATAACAAAGAAGAAGAAATTAGTGCTCTAAGAAAAGATTTGAAGTAAAGAATAATAGAGTATGTCTTCTTGAGTTTTGCTTAGTAAAGAAAGCAAAGATGGTTTGATCTCTTTCAATTAAGCATCATAAGATTAAAATAAATATTACTAAAACAAGAGAAATTAATCAAAAGTTATCTTTAGGTGCTAAACATCTTGATGAGATGTTAAAGATAAGAAAATATCCTGGTGATATGAGAAGCCTTTGTTATGTTGACGAGTTGGTTACTCATTCTCTTTCTCCCACCTATTTTGTCCATCTAACTATTAATGAGGGTGAAGCACATCATGTCATTTTTTTTCTAAAGACATTGATGTGACTTGCATGTCTTTATCTCCTTCTTTTGACTTTGATTCTTGTGATTTTTGCTCTCTTTCACCTTCTAAAATAGGAGATGCTCGGCATATTGAAGATTTCTTGATTCATTCCACTTGTCTTATTAATGATGCATTGGTATTTCAAAGTCAAGTTGTTAAGTGTTTAAATGATTTCAAGTCTTCTATGATAGGCTTTAGTGTTATGGTGAATCATAACTATAATTCTATTTATACTGTAATGAAAGCTTAAGCATTTGGGTGTTAGTGTTTCAACAATGGGTGTTCAAGACATATGATCAAATATTAGTCTTTCTTCACAGCATGGTTAAATTTAATGAAAGGTTTGTTACGTTCAAATATGGTAACAAAGCCAAGATTTGTGGAAAAGGCATGATTTGTGTTGGGAGTCACTAAACTTAAAGATGTAATTTTGTTTGATGGTCTTAAAGTAAATCTTATAAGTATTATTCAAATATGTGATGATAAGTGTTTTATGAAATTGACTCATAAAAAGTGCACAATGTTTAACAACTTTGGAAAAGTTATGGTTAAAGGCAACAAGTTATATGGAAACTTCTATTGTGCATGTTCTTATCCTTCCATTCTTTATAATAGAGCCAGTTTAAGCAATGAGGAGTTGTGGAATCAAAGATTGGATCATGTGAATTATATTGTGTTGAAGAAGCTGACAGTGTTTGAATATGTCAAAGGACTTTCTAATATCACCACCAAACTGGATCATATTTGTGGACTTTGCCAGTTTGGCAAGTGTTGTCTCTTTTGGAGAAATAAAAATGTGCAAGTATACACGGTCACAAGTAATAAAGATTTGTAAGTAAAGTATCGTTCCCACGGAGATTTGTTACTATAGTTTGTTGATTACTAAAATTGTATCTCTCTGATTTTATCCAAAATAAACGTTGATTGTAAAAAAAGGTAATAGGAAAATAAAAGAAATATAGGATTGCAATTTTTCACCAAACTAATCCACTCAAATCATATTATTTTCTTTTGATTTATATTTTTTAGTACATTTAATTTGTCAATCGAAAACTTCTTTTTTATTCATACATCTCTTCCGAGCTCCGTATAAACACACCTCATTAAATTAATTCACTATATCTCTATGAGAATTAAATTCACCAAGATTCATTAAGTTCTAAGTTCTCAAATGGTTACACATACAATTAGGGTATATTCCTATCCTTCATCATACATGTCATTTTATCTACGAGCAATATACATAAAAATGCCTTTCTCAAGTTTATTTTTATGCCACAAATCGTTTTGATAAAATTCGTAAATAATCAAAAAGCATTAAGCGCAAGATAAAACGAACAAATCAAACGTCTTATAAATCAATCAAAATAATTAAAATCAAAGCTTCATAAATTTAGATCAAATGCAACCCTAGAAAAATTAAATTACTTCATAAAATTAAAATAAAAATTACAACACATACAGAAAAATAAGATGAAGAAGATGGAAATTAAAACATCACATATACAAAATATTTGGCACACGCAGAACACAACAAAAGCCAAGAAATGGCTTCTGCGTGTTCTGCAGTCCAAAACACAAATAACACAAAAATTACAAATTCTAAACTCTACAAAAAATAAAAACTTGCGAAAATCCAAAACTAAAAACTACTCTACTCGAACACAACTTAAACACTCCAAAAGACTCCTTTTTTAACTCTAAAATACATCCCCTATTTATAGCCTAAAAAATACATCAGAAATATTACATTTTTTATTTTATTTTTTTTATCAAAACGCGTATAAATTTTGTATCGAAAAACAAAAATTACGCGAATCAATTTTCGTATCGAAAAATGTTAATTAATACACGCGTGAGACAGGGTGTCGATTCTGCATTTTTTTAATTCAAAGTGTATGCCACGTGTCATTGTCTGATTCGTTACAGGAATTAGTGGGACACATGGCGGCTTTTCATTGGTCGTAGGAAACACAGGCGAATGATTGCGTGTCGCACGGGAGCCAACGGCTGCAGCGAGGGGTTGATTCAGTGCGGTCACGCTCATTGTAACATACCACGTGTCGGAAGATTATATGCTGAAATATTAAGTGGCACACGTGGCAGATTATGGTTCGTGGAATAACCGGGCGCACGTGAATCAACCGCACTGGAAAAGGCGCACGCGAAGGTGGGTGATGAGTGCTCAAAAAGCACTAAAATAACCATGATTTTATATACATTAATTGATTAAAAATATATATATTTATATGTTTTATCATATATTTATATAAATTTGTCTTTTTCGGAATCACGGGTATTTTTATTGTTTTTCAGGTATTTTTGGCTTAAAAACGCAATTTAAAGACTCAAAGAGGAATACTTGAAGCAATACATCACAAATATATTAATAAATAAGTGGGAAAAGGTCAACAAACATGGAAAAATTGGACAAAATGGGTCGAAAAGGTCAAAAATGTCAAAAAGACGGAAATCGCGACCCGGCGCGGCCGCGCGTCCCGGCGCCATGTCACAAGGCAAATAAGGCTTAGGCACTTGTTCACGCGCGCCGAGCTGCGCGCAGCCGACAGCCCCGCGCGCAAGATGCAGCGGCCTCCGCGCGCCCAACGCCTTTTCGCCCCATTTTTCACGTGCAGCCGCTCCCATGAAGTCATACTGACGTCATTAATGACCTCAGCATTTCCATTTCGCGTTTTTACATTTTATAACATGTGTTTACTCATTTTTTCTCTCCATCCTCACCTATAAATACCCCCCTTTTCTTCACTTCAAACGACACCTCAAAACACACTTCTCTCTTCTTTCTTTCTCTCCATTTCTTAGTTTTTAGGTTTTTTTAGTTTTTCTTATGTTTTAGCTAGTTTCTCTTAGTTTTAGAGTTCTTCCCTCTTTGGGAAGAACTAGTTATGTTTTTGTAATTTATTAGCTTTTTGATTCAATAAATGGGAGTGCAAATTCTGTTTGGAGGTTTTCTAGCAACGGGAATAGCATCGAAGTACTGTAAGGATTTTATTTTCTTTGCAGTTATTTTTTATGCTTTATTCGTACATGTTATATTTAATTTGTCTGTGATTAAATTTAACTATGCTAGCTATTTGTAAACATGATATAATAATAACGTTGTTATGCTTGCGAAATATTAAATAGGTAAAAATCTCTAAAATAAATTGATTTTATTTTTATTCAAGATTTTATATTAAGAATGTTAGAGAGAAATATATTATTTTTCATTACAAACTTAAATCTGAAAATTAGATTTTAAGGTTTAGTTATCGATCGATTTAGAGTAGTGCTTTCTTTTATTTGTTGGTACAATCGCCTAGGTAGTTAGAGTGAAGCTCTATTTCAAAAGTTTTTATAAGAATTATTATCTGAAAATGTATTGACAACATGTTTTCGGTATTAGTTTTAAAACTTGAAAGTTAGTACTCGGATAACTAAATTCTTAGGTTTAATTTGGACACCTTGAATAAAGTGTAAGCTGTCTAACTCACCAAAGGTGGCATTTAAATTGTTCATTTTCAATCTCTTAGAAAAAGGAATTAATTTAATTAACCAAATTAGTTATCAACCCCACCCATAGGTGTTAATTGATTTGTTTAGTTAACAAAGAATATCTAACCCCACCAAAGGTGGTATTCATACAAAAAGGGAGAATCAATAAATATCAATTCATATCTTTAATAACCTAGATAATATGAGCAAGCATAATTAACTTAGTTATTATATCCATAAATACTCCACTATTTATAAAAGATAAAATTTGCATGAATGTTTATTGAATCTATGTTTAATTTTATGTTATTAGATTAAAAACACAAAACCCCAAAATATCGTGACAGGATGTTTAGGATTTAATTTCGTTTTTAAAAGTTTGAATAATAAATTAAAAACCACATACATTCCTTCCTTAGATCGACCTTGGGAGTATACTTATCATTTTCTACGAAATGATTCGTGCACTTGCGAGAGTTTTATAAATATAAAACCAAAGTATTGGCAGGATCGGCGATGCCGGTTTTCGCTCATCAAGTTTTTGGCGCCGTTGCCAGGGATGACTCCGTTGCGGGGATGGCATCAAAGTTTTTGGCAATCCCGATTCTGCTCATCAAGTTTTTGGCGCCGTTGCCGGGGATCGAACCCGGGTCACCCGAGTGACAGGCGGGAATGGAATAGCGTTTTTAATTTATTTATCAAAATTTTAAAAATATTTTTGTGCTGTAAATAATTGTGATTTTTTTTGTTTTTGTAAAAAAATAAAAAAAAATTAAACATTTAATCAAATTTCAAATTTCATAAGAAATAATAAAAAAAATTAAATTAAAAAAAAATTATAGCGTGAATAGTACAATAATTTAGAAATTTGAAATTTGAAGTAAAAAGTTTTTACCGTTAATGAATAGTAAAAATAAAAAAAATAAAAAAAATTTTAGCGTGAATAATAAAATAATTTAGAAATTTAAAATTTGAATTAAAATAAAAAAAAGTTTTACCGTTCATGAATAGTAAAAAACAATTAAAAAAAAATTTTCAAAAATTTTAAGTTAAAAAAATAAAACAAATAAATATATAAATAAAAAAATAATAAAGACAAAATAATAAAATAATAAAATAATAAAAAAAACCAAAATTTTAATTTTTGAGTTTAATTTTTACTATTTTTTTTATTTATTTTAAATCATAATTTTATTTATTTTTTCTTTTCTATTACCTTTTTATTATTTTTTATTTTTCTTTCTTTAGCTATTTTTTTTCTTCTTGATTTTTATTTAACTTACTTAACTTAGTTTTTTTTTTACTAACTTAATTAACTTAGATTGTTTTTAACATTAACTTAGGTTTTTACTTAAATTTTCATTAACTTAATTATCTTTTTTTTTACTTCACTTAACTTAATTAAATTTTTTTTCACTTAACTTAATTAACTTAGATTTTTTTTACTTCACTTAGCTTAATTAATTTTTTTTTACTAACTTAATTAACTTAGATTTTTTTTAACTTAACTTAATTAACTTAGATTTTTTTTAATTCACTTAACTTAATTAACTTCTCGTTCATGCATGACTGCTACAAAAAAAAAGAGACATATCTGGGGTTACCTAAACCAAGATCAAACAGAAAAGCCACAAAATTAACCACTCACCAAAATCCAAAAAAAAAATGTACAATCTGTACATGGGTTGACTCTCTAAAATATATATATTGAGAAATATCTTTAGAAAAAAATAGAGAGATAAATAATATATAGTATAATCTACATACTATAACCCACATTGCCTACAAAGTTGTGAGTAAAGGCTAATTATAAAAGAAGGATATAGGAAATAATTCCCTAAAAAGTCATTACACTCTCTTCGTTTATAAAAGGCATATATCTTGAAATTCTTTCTTAATGATTTTGATTTATGCATGAAAATAATTTTTATATATGATATCTTTATAATTTATACATTTGATTCCTTTCATGAGATCAATGTTAAAATAACACTTTAAGCCTTTATTGTTTATACATATGCGAACATATTAGTTCATTTCTATACATCAACTCTTTCGCATATAAAATAGTATGAGTGTTTGAACCCATAGGATTCAGTGTTTCGAGAGTGTTGACTTGTGAGGAATAGAGTCGAAGCGAATTCTGATTCATGACACTGAAATTGGGTGAAATTAAATTGATACATTTTTGACATGAAATATGAAAATGATTTTCGACTAATTATTATAATAAATCATGATTGTTTAAAGAGATTAAAATAACTTATGCTTGAGATTTTAATTATGATCTTAAAGGAGATTAAAAAGTATGACACATTTTTGTGATATGTTGTTTACTCTTATTCTTAAAAATTAAATTTTGATTTTGTTGTAATTTTAGTTTTTGAGTTGATTGTTTTTATTGTTTCTTTTGATTTTTACATTTAGTTCAATGTTTGTGGGTATCATTACTGAAAACCCTCACGAGACTCAAACTCGTCCACTAGGGCAACCTAGGGGTTTAAAGGCTTGTTGCATAGGCTAAATGCAACCGTGTCAATCCACGGAAGTGATTTAGGATAGATTAATTTTTAGTTTTTATCGCTTCTCTTGCTAAGGGACTAGCGAAGGCAGTTGGGGGTTGTGATGAGTGCTCAAAAAGCACTAAAATAACCATGATTTTATGTACATTAATTGATTAAAAATATATATATTTATATGTTTTATCATATATTTATATAAATTTGTCTTTTTCGGAATCACGGGTATTTTTATTGTTTTTCAGGTAATTGGCTTAAAAACGCAATTTAAAGACTCAAAGAGGAATACTTGAAGCAATACATCACAAATATATTAATAAATAAGTGGGAAAAGGTCAACAAACATGGAAAAATTGGACAAAATGGGTCGAAAAGGTCAAAAATGTCAAAAAGACGGAAATCGCGCCCCGCTGCCCAGCGCCCCAGCCCGCGCGCCCCAGCGCGCTGGGCACTGTTCACGCGCGCCGAGCTGCGCGCAGCGACAGCCCCCCTCCGCGCGCCCAACGCCTTTTCGCCCCATTTTTCACGTGCAGCCGCCCCCATGACGTCATGCTGACGTCATTAATGACCTCAGCATTTCCATTACGCGTTTTTACATTTTTTAACATTTGTTTACTCATTTTTTCTCTCCATCCTCACCTATAAATACCCCCCTTCCCTTCACTTCAAACGACACCTCAAAACACACTTCTCTCTTCTTTCTTTCTCTCCCTTTCTTAGTTTTTAGGTTTTTTTAGTTTTTCTTATGTTTTAGCTAGTTTCTCTTAGTTTTAGAGTTCTTCCCTCTTTGGGAAGAACTAGTTATGTTTTTGTAATTTATTAGCTTTTTGATTCAATAAATGGGAGTGCAAATTCTGTTTGGAGGTTTTCTAGCAACGGGAATAGCATCGAAGTACTGTAAGGATTTTATTTTCTTTGCAGTTATTTTTTATGCTTTATTCTTACATGTTATATTTAATTTGTCTGTGATTAAATTTAACTATGCTAGCTATTTGTAAACATGATATAATAATAACGTTGTTATGCTTGCGAAATATTAAATAGGTAAAAATCTCTAAAATAAATTGATTTTATTTTTATTCAAGATTTTATATTAAGAATGTTAGAGAGAAATATATTATTTTTCATTACAAACTTAAATCTGAAAATTAGATTTTAAGGTTTAGTTATCCAGTCTGATTTAGAGTAGTGCTCTTTTATTTGTTGGTACAATCGCCCGGTAGTTAGAGTGAAGCTCTATTTCAAAAGTTTTTATAAGAATTATTATCTGAAAATGTATTGACAACATGTTTTCAGTATTAGTTTTAAAACTTGAAAGTTAGTACTCGGATAACTAAATTCTTAGGTTTAATTTGGACACCTTGAATAAAGTGTAAACTGTCTAACCCCACCAAAGGTGGCATTTAAATGGTTCATTTTCAATCTCTTAGAAAAAGGAATTAATTTAATTAACCAAATTAGTTATCAACCCCACCCATAGGTGTTAATTGATTTGTTTAGTTAACAAAGAATATCTAACCCCCCCAAAGGTGGTATTCATACAAAAAAGGGAGAATCAATAAATATCAATTCATATCTTTAATAACCTAGATAATATGAGCAAGCATAATTAACTTAGTTATTATATCCATAAATACTCCACTATTTATAAAAGATAAAATTTGCATGAATGTTTATTGAATCTATGTTTAATTTTATGTTATTAGATTAAAAACACAAAACCCCAAAATATCGTGACAGGATGTTTAGGATTTAATTTCATTTTTAAAAGTTTGAATAATAAATTAAAAACCACATACATTCCTTCCTTAGATCGACCTTGGGAGTATACTTATCATTTTCTACGAAATGATTCGTGCACTTGCGAGAGTTTTATAAATATAAAACCAATGTATTGGCAGGATCGGCGATGCCAGTTTTCGCTCATCAGTGGGGGACAGCGGCGAGATTTGTCAGACATGTGGGTCCCACTCTGCACGCCGATCTGCGCGGCAGGTGGGCCCCACTCGGGCGCCGAGTCGCGTGAAAAATACAGAACTGCACCCACTCGCTTTGGTCGGGTGTAATAAGGACGCGCGAATCTCAACCGTTTCTTCTTTGATCGAACGGTCCATGTTTCACGCGTGCAGATTAGCGCGTGGATTCTTCTCACCTGCGCAGAAAATCAAAATTTAATTAATTGCATTTTGACCAACAAATTTAATTCAAATTACATTTTGAACTTTCTTAAATTATAATTAAGCCCTTTGCTAATTTTAAATTAAATTTTTAAACTTTTAATAATTATAATTAAGCCCAAATTCAATTTAAATTATATTTTCGATTTTGATAAATTGTAATTAAGAACTATATTATTTGAAATTATATTTGTGGACGTAAATATGAAATTAAGTACATTTTCGATACAAATTATTTAATTTTATTAAAAATGTATTTCTTAACACATAAAAGGTAAATATTAATTTATTTAACTAAAATTAAGCAAAAATGTAAAGAACATAACAATTATCATTAATAAATCGATGAAAATAACTATATAAAATACAGTTATCAGCAAGCAAAGTAAGAGTCAACATAGAAAGAATCAACACCTTACCATTTCAAGACCTTTGAAGTTATAACACATGGATCTTATGGGACCATCATTGGTCAAAAGAATTATATCAAGGTGGTTGTTGACAACTTTTCGAGATATGCTTTGGTTATCTTCTTAAGAGAAAAATATGAAGCATTTGAAGGCTTCAAATCCATGTGCATTAAGTTACAGAATAAAAAAGTTAATCTTTTGAAAGCATTATGTAGATCATAAGTGATCATGGTAAAGAGTTTAAGAACTCTAATTAAAGAGCTTCTATGATGATGGCAAGATCCATCGTGGATTTTCCACCCTTAAGACTCTTAACAAAATGGAATTGTTGATAGAAAGAACAAAGTTGTTCAATAAACGGGGAGACTCATGCTTACTAGGAAGAACTTAACTACACACTTTTAGCTGAGGCCTTTAGTATAGGTGATATATAGGTAGTCTTCATTTGAATAGTTTCATGATAAGAGACCAAACATCAAGTACCTTAGAGTTTTTAGAAGTACTTGTTATATTCTTAGAAATTGAGAGAATTTGAATAAGTTTGAACCCCATAGTGATTTGGGTAGAGATAAGACTTTCTTTGTTCAAAAAGAAAAAGGAGAAGTTGTGGTTGCTCATGTTTATGTTGATGACATAATCATTGGGTCTACAAAAGATGAACTTGCTTAGGATTTTGTGTTGACTACACAAAATGAATTTGAGATACGCTTATTTGTAGAGTTGAAGTTTTGCTTGAAAAACACTAATATTTTTTTATTTTATTGTACTTAAATGTAATAAATAAATTTGATTATACATGTTTTTATCAATATTTATGTACATCTATATATTTAAAATCATAGGTATTTTTTGTTATATTCAGGTATTTTTTATTTCAAATATATAATTAATCAACACATGAAGAGTAACTCTTGAAGCATTCATTTACACCTTAAAAGCTTAAAGGAATAAGACATGTAAGCATCAAACATATAAGTGGTGTAAAGTAAGAATTAAAGTAAAGTATTGCATGCCGTAACAAAGAAATAGTGGGCTAGGATGCACTCCTCTTTACAGTTTCTATATCGTGGCATGGATTAAGTGGTGCCATAGCATGATTTGTTCAAGATTGATTTGGGTAAACCTCTATGTATCTCTGACCGCAGCACGGAAAAGTTGGGTTGCGGCATGCATTCATTTAATATGGCCCAAAGCTTTTGCTTTAGTCTCAGCTTATATATATGTTTTTGTATTCATTATATCAAGAGTCATAGAAGTATAGTCAAAAATGATTTTTATTTATTTTCAAAGCCATCAAAGCTCTATTCTTTGTTTTATTTAGTTTAGTTGTAGTTTTGACAATGGGCCAATAATAAACAGATCTTTTGGAGGTTTTTTAGATCATATTAAATACATAATGTATATTGAATAATACATTGCAAATCAAGATCATAATTATAGGCAAAAACACATTTGTGTATCTTTAATTGATATTGTAGATCTTATTTGTATTCATTTATTTTAATATAAAAATTAATCCCTGAATATTATTTTTAATTTATTGATCATTTATTAAATTTGAGTATGTCTAGCTTATTATTAAAATAAAAAATTAGTTTTGTTTCCATATTTGTGAAGATTAATTTAGGTGAATTTTTTAATAAAATAAATTGAGATTATTTATTTATTCAAGATTTTTACAAAGTCTATTATTGATTAGTATATTGATGATATATTTTTCATAATAGATTTAAAATATAAAAGTTAGGTTTTAAAAATGTCATCTAGATCTAATTTTGATACTTTGAATAAGAGGTTAAATTATATACTCTACTTAAAGTTGTAATTTAAATAATTTTCTATTTTCATAGAAATAAAACATAATTTAATCTATCAATTGGTAATCCCCATCTAAGAAAATTAATTAATTTAATTAATAAAAAATCTAATCCCAGCCTAATTAACAAAAAATTAATTCTAAATAAGCATGATTAATTAACTAATTATTCTCATAAATTCTCTATTGATTGTTAATTGCTTATGTGTCTTGAATTGTTTAAGTCGACCCAATTTCTACCTTTTCTTATTTTTTAATAATATTTTATTAAATTAGAATTTTTAAAACTAAATATTATAATAGAGTATTTAGATTTATTTTTTGTATTTTATTTTAAGAAGTTTAACAAATTATTTAGAGCCAAATAGTTACTCTTTATACCAACTTTAGAAGTATACTTATTGTTTCTCATAATTGATTTGTGCGTTTGTAAGCTTATTATAAATTTACAAAATTTAACTATTAAATTTTTATACATTAAGCTTTTTGCCTCGTTATAGGGAAGGAATAATGTTTTAAATTTTTATTATTAAAATTCTTAAAAAAAATGTAAATATTTGTGATTTTTCTTTTCATGATATGTTTGTGAATGTTTATGAGTTGTTTAATTAAAAATTTAATAAAATCTAAAAATAATTAAAAATTCAAAAAAATATTTTTATTTATTTTTATTCTAACTTCTTTTCTTTTAGCAACTTGACTCTAATTACTAATTTTATTTTTAATATTGTAGTATACTAATTTTTATTTTTTTGTAATTTCTATAGTCCTTTGTCTTTTGTCGGTATCTTGTATGCAAAATGCGGAGTATATGTATTTTACTTAATGTATCTGTCTTTCTTTGTGCAATGTTTGTTACAAATGATCAGTAATGCACTCACACACATACTTAAGTTTACTTTATATGTGAACATATTTACGTATACCACGTTATTTGTTTTTGTAGTATGTATGCTAGATAGTGCGTTATTGGTATCTATGAAAATCACTCAATATTTTAGGAAACAAAAAATGGAATTTTTTGGTACCTCTATGAAGCCCTCATTGAACCCTTTATAGGACCCTCGATGAGGACCTTCAGTGAGGCCATGGTGAGGTTGGTTGTTGTACTTGGGTGAGTTCTATAAATACTCTCTTCTCTTCTTGTTTCTTATATACAAGTATACATATCGTAACAAGTAATATAATGATAAGAAAAGATTGTTCTCACGGAGATTATTTTATTAGAAACTAATTTTTAAAACTAAAAAAATAAAAATAAATTTTATTGTGCTTTTATATTTTAAGTAAAATTAAAATAACTAAAAGTAAATAATAATAATTAATTAAATCAAATTTAGTAACTAAAAAGATATATGAGAAAATATCTAGGAATACTTAATCCCCCAATTTTTTAAACATGCGAATTGCTAAAATCCACTCAATATAATTATCAATTAATTGCATGGTCAATTAAATTTAATCTAGTATGTATTCCTCTCTCAAGTAAACTACACACCATATAGTAATTAATTTAATCACACTCTCATGCCAATTAAATTGCATACTACTTATTAAGTTCATCAATTATGAATCACATACATATGAATCGTACATCTATGCCTAGAAACTATGCATGTTATTTAATCAAGACAAACAATTAAATAATTCTCTCAAATCTATTTAATTGACTCTATAGATAAATGTTTGGCCAAATAATTAATAGCGTAAAATAATTAAATTATAATTATAATTTGGGTAAAATATTAGATCATCATATGGCGAAAATTGAGTTCATAAGATCCTTAGATTAATAAAT
This sequence comes from Hippophae rhamnoides, assembly GCA_033030585.1. NCBI lineage: Eukaryota > Viridiplantae > Streptophyta > Magnoliopsida > Rosales > Elaeagnaceae > Hippophae > Hippophae rhamnoides. Next base: position 57,973,842 of record CM065430.1, read on the forward strand.
TAACTACACATAATTTTGTTCATAAAACTCATATTTTTTATAAGAGAAGACATAAAAATTGATAAAGAAAATAGTAGAAGAAGAAATACAATCAATCTCTTGAATTCTAGTATTAATCTCCTCTTGAATCTCTACCAAAATTGTGTCTTATCTTGAATTTTTATATATATTCTCTTTCTAGCTCCAAAAATTGACCAATCTTATGCTAATAAAGGCCACTTAGGGTTTATTGAGTGATTACAGGCTTAAATATAGCTTAGGTGCAATGTAGACAGTCAGATCAGCTTCAGATCAAGGGCTACGATCAAAATAAGCAAAATTGATAGCTCGACATGTGGCATCAGAAATTCACTCGGCGAATTAGAGTGTGACGAGTGGTAGGGAAGAGTTGTCAGAGTCAATGTTCATCGAGTTAGTGCCATGCAGCGAGATGTGATTCACAGAAATGGATGGTGTGGTGTATGGGTGGAACGTGAAAAGGAATAGGGTAGCGACACGTGGCTGTGAAGTTTGACCACACTCCAAACTCAGATTGAATATCATGCTTACACGTGGCATGTTGATGAGTGCTCAAAAAGTACTAAAATTACCATAATTTTATGCACTTATATAAATCTATCTTTTTCGGAATCACAAGTATTTTTATTATTTTTCAGGTATTTTCGCTTAAAAAAGTAACTTAAAGACTCAAAGAAAAATACTGGAGGCAATACATCACAAATATATTCATAAAGTAATTGAGGAAAAGTAAAAAAAAGATGAAAAAATTGGACAAAATGGGTCAAAAATGTCAAAAAAGAGGAAATCGCGCATGCAACTGCCCACCCGCGTCGGCCAACACACGTAGCACGCCTAGTTTGTGCATGCCCCTACTCCATTCCACACACGCTTGCTCCCATCTGCCCCATCTGCACGCGCTGCTACACCCATCTGCCTCATCTGTGCACGCCGCCGCGCCCATACCACCATGACGTCAACAGTATGATGTCATAATTCACTACTCCACGTGTTCTCCATTTTTAATCATTTTTTAACCCACTTTTTCTTCCTTTCCTCACCTATAAATACCCTCATTCTCTTCATAACAAAACACACCTCAAAACACATCTTCTTTTCTCTTTCTTTCTCTCAATTACTTAGTTTTTAGCTTTTCTTAGTTAGTTTTTCTTAGTTTTAGAGTTCTTCTCTTTTTGAGAAGAACTAATTATGTTTTTCTAATTTATTTGTTTTTTGATTCAATAAATGGAAATGCAAATTCTGTTTGGAGGTTTTCCAACAACAGAGTTAGCATCAAAGTACTATAAGGATTTTATGTTCTTTGTAGTTATTTTTTATACTTTATTCTTATATGTTATATTTAATTTGTCTGCAATTAAATTTAACATTGCTAGTTGTTTGTAAACATGATATAATAATAACGTTGTTATTCTTACGAAATATTAAATAAGTAAAAATCTCTAAAATGAATTAATTTTGTTTTTATTAAAGATTTTATATTAAGAATATTAGAGAGTAATATATTATTTTTCATTACAAACTTAAATCTGAAAATTAGATTTTAAGGTTTAGTTATCCAGTCTGATTTAGAGTAGTGCTCTTTTATTTGTTGGTACAATCGCCCGGTAGTTAGAGTGAAGCTCTATTTCAAAAGTTTTTATAAGAATTATTATCTGAAAATGTATTGACAACATGTTTTCAGTATTAGTTTTAAAACTTGAAAGTTAGTACTCGGATAACTAAATTCTTAGGTTTAATTTGGACACCTTGAATAAAGTGTAAACTGTCTAACCCCACCAAAGGTGGCATTTAAATGGTTCATTTTCAATCTCTTAGAAAAATTAATTAATTTAATTAACCAAATTAGTTATCAACCCTACTCATAGGTGTTAATTGATTTGTTTAGTTAACAAAGAATATCTAACCCCATCAAATGTGATATTCATATAAAAAAGAGAGAATCAATAAATATCAATTTATATCTTTAATAACCTAAATAATATGAGCAAGCATAATTAACTTAGTTATTATATCCATAAATACTCCACTATTATAAATGATAAAATTTGCATCAATATTTATTGAATCTGTATCTATGTTTATTTTTATGTTATTAGATTAGAAACACAAAAATCCAAATATCGTGACAGGATGTTTAGGATTTAATTTCGTTTTTAAAAGTTTGAATAATAAATTAAAAACCACATATATTCCTTCCTTAGATCGACCTTGGGAGTATACTTATCATTTTCTATGAAATTATTCGTGCACTTGCGAGAGTTTTATAAATATAAAACTAAAGTATTGGTAGGATCGGTGATGTTGGTTTTTGCTCATCACATGTGTTTCGCCCTCCTCACACCCAGCGTAACGAGATTCGTTGTCCTTGCTTGCATGGCATCTGTATGGCTTGCCCAATCAACTCTCTTACTTGTGTGGTAGGCCACGTGGTAGATTCGGATTGGTCCTGCGTTAAAAATCTATAAAAATTCTAAAAAATTCCCAAAATTATATTTACACCCATTTTCACTAAAACTTTTATATTTTAATATTTTTAGCCCCAAAATACTATTTATTGAATAAAACAAGTGAATATTAAGTAAAAAAAAGTGCAGTAATGACTCTACTTTCATAGAGTCATCAGTTATTCAATACTAGCGATTCATGAATGGGTGAACAGAACATTGGACTGGAGTGGTGAGTACTTTTATGAGGAAGCTATATGACTATAAGGCATTTATTGATTGGTAGTTTCTAGGATGCAACTTTTTATATGTGAGTATCATGTATGGTTATTAGTCGTGTGTTAGTTAGTTATTTTTCTCAAATCATTAGCTATGGGCGATACGTGGTTGATTGTGTGCCACATGTAGAAAATTTGTGATTTGTGGTTGAAAGTGGTTCCTACGGTGGGTATTGGTTCGTGATTGAGGGTGGTCCTTACATTTACTTGTTCACTTCACATTACTGATATATGGTTACTAATATCTAGTTGTGTTTGCTTTGGAGGAAAGCATAGTTAGTGTTGAACAAAATTATTACTAAGGCAGTAATAAGCAGTAAGGACAGAGGTCCTGACTGATAGAGATAATGGTAGTTTTATTTCTGTCAGTATTGTATATGTTTTTATTGCTTAGTAGATTTGCTTGCTTCCTAGTGGTTTCCATAGGTAACCCAAGGATGTTACCACATAAGTAGGATTCTATGTGGATTTACCTTGTTACATTTGTTCTTATTCATGATCATATTGTATGTTAGTATAATCTGAGTTTCTATCATGTATGCACCAACATACAAGATTTAGACTTTGATAAGAAAGTTTATTTGTTATATGTTGTCGCACACTTTATTTCCTTGTTATCCAGCATGTCTATAGCTTTCTATTCATTACTTTTGATGTATTAAATTAATCTACTTACTTCCTAATTAATTTATATTGCTTTTTTCTTTTTTCCACATGCATTTTTGGAGTGAGTATCTAAAGAGTCAGTATCACCTTACCCTGGTTATGTATATGTCTATTTTTACTATCATTTTGACTAAATATATCTTTTTGGATCATAGGTACGTTTTGTTGTTTTTAGATATTTTAGCTTTAAAATGATTTATTGATCAAATACTTGAAGAATATTTCCAAAAGATTCTAAAACCTTTAAAGATAACATATGTTCCAAAATATATTAAAAGATGTAAAAAAAATATAAGGGTTCCAAGTTTTCAAAACAAAGTGGACCACAACATAGAAGTTTAATATTCCACGGCACAAGGCAAAAGGATTGAGAATCATGTGTCCCAAAATTGATAGGGATCGTAGTGTGACATGTCTTAGTGTCAGTATAGTAGATTGTGCTCCAAACCGTGTACTACTTATGTATGCCATGGTGTGAAAGATTTATGTGCCGCGATGCTAGTTATGTGATCTATATTTTTCTCTTTTCCTATACCTATAAATAGGACACTAATTGTATTGGAATCTATATCCTCACACCTTCATTCTTTAGCTGATTTCTTAGTCTCTTATGTGTTCTTAGATTTTCTTTTAGCATTTTCAAGTTTTTCTATTATTTGAGAGTTGAATAAATATAGTTTATGTAGTAATTGTAGTTTCAATTTAATAAACAATGTTGACAATTCTATTTGGAGATTTTCCATAACAGAAACAGTAATGAGATTCTGTTGAGCAATATTTAAATATATATTTTTAGACTATCTTTAAGTGTTGCATTTTTTAATTTATTGATTATTTATTAAAATATATATGAATGGCTATAAATAATATGGTATATTAGTAATATGTTTGTGCTTCTAAAATGTTAAAGTAGATTAAATATTTTTATAAAATGAATTAATTTTTATTTCTTCATCAAGATTAAAACATAGTTTGTAAAAAACAAATATTGACAAAGTATTTTTCATAATATACAAAAGAGTTAGATTTAGGTGAAATATTTTGGATCTGATTTAAAGAACTCTATTTCAAAGATTTTTATAAGATTTGTTATCGAAAAATATATTGACGACATATTTTTCATAATATATTTAAAATCTAAAAGTTAGTTTCCAGAGTCTTAAGTCATTTAAGTTAGTTTCCAGAGTCTTAAGTCATTAACCTAATTTAGATACCTTGATGATAGTTTAAATTGATAGCTCTGTCCAAAGCATCAACTAAATGGTTTATTAATTCATTAGAAATAAAGCATAATTTAATTAACTATGAATTACTGATCCCGCCAAAAAAACATTGATTGGTAATTGAAGAGTAACGAAATCGATCCCTATTTTAGGATAAAAAAATCAATAATCTTAATTTATATTTTTAATAACTTACTTAATGTTGAGAAAACATAATGAACTAGCTAATGTATCCCACAAATTTTACATTGTATAATAAATGTTTAATTTCCTAAATGTTTATTGAATCTATCTTTATTTTTATTTCATTTTTTGGATCTTTAAACTCAAAATTTGTAGCAGAATGTTTAAGTTTTATTTTCGTTTTTAATAATTTGTTAAATTATCTAAAAAATCACATGATTTCCATTTAGACCAACTTTAAAAATATACTTATTATTTTTCATAAGTAATTTATACACTTGCGAGCTATTTTATAGTTCATACAAAATTTAAATGCCTAACTTTAGTAAATCAAGGTTTTGGCATCATTATCATGTATATAGATAATAGCTCTAAAAATTAGATAAAATTTGCAAGCATTAAAGTTTTGGCACCTTTATCGAGGAATAATAGTATTTTTAAGTTGTTATTATCAAAATCTTAAAAACTTTTTATGTTGTAAATATTGTGCTCTTTATTTAAAATTTTAAAATATCTAGATTATTAATTAATTTTAGATATTTTAAATTTTAAATTTTCTATTATTCTATTTAAAAACTAAAATAATAAAATATTTTTTTTAAATTCCAATTATTTTCAAAAAAATTATTTTATTTAAAACAATTCTGTTTTTATTTTTCTTTTAATTTAATTTAATTTTCTTTATTTATTAATTCTTCTATTATTTTGTTTTTTATTATTTGTTTAGTATTTTTGTATAATAAATAGTTTCTTGTATAATTTATTTTCTTTTACTAACATATGTATCATTATATTATTTATTCTTTATTATGTATTTAGTATTTCTACAAACAAACATGTATTATATTTTATATTTGTATATTTATTTTATCTTTTTATTTTTCTACTTGACATGTGAATTTAATTTTTGTTTTTATAAGTTTACGTGAGATTAAAGGTCCTTAGAGTACCTTTCTACATCGTATAAAAATAATATAAATAGATCGAGGAGACTGTCAAGAATGATGGACTTTGAGGTCCCATAACTTTTTGTAGAAAAATTTGTGAACCTAACCTTGACCATATATATGAACCTTTAAATCTGGGAGAAAATCCACCACGAAGAGAAACGGTAACAAAAAAGTTTCTAAGGCCAATAATTGGCACTACAATTACCTTAGTCCAACTGGGTGAGGTTAGTCAAAATTATGAATTACGAAACATTCATTTTTTCATGTTACCTTCCTTTCATGGATTTCCTAATGAAGACTTACTGTCTTTCTTTAGGGACTTTTAACCAATAGTCCAAACATTCATCTTCAGTGTACTCACCGAGGATTAAGTTAGAATCAAGTGTTTCCCTTGCACCTTAAAAATAGGGCCCAATAATTGCTCATGTCACTTTCTTTAGGTCTCTTAATGACCTCTGAAGATGTTAATAATAAGTTTATGAGAAAATTCTATTCCTATCCAAAGACATCAAAGTTGTGAGCTAAGATTGTAACTTTCTCTTAGATTGAGGGAGAACCTTTCCATGAAGCGTGTGATAGGTTCAAACTCTTTTCTCACTTAATACCTCAATTACAGGTATCCTCTATAGCTGTAGAACCAATTTTTCTATGATGGATTGACATAAAAATGTTAGTTCATCGTAGATGATGCCAATAGAGAAGCAATGGAAAAAAACTACCTTAGAGATTTACAATCTCTTTGAGGTGTTAGGTGCTAATTCCCAACAAAAGAACTCCTGAGAGAGGAGAGCTGGAGTCCATGAAATATACCATGGTACTAAAGTTTAAATGCATCTTGATCAATTGCCCATGCACGTTATACTTCTTACAAAACATACCATAACAAATAAAGAACAATGTGGGATGTGTAGTACTTTAGTACATGGTGTGGAAACATGGACCTATCAAGGGGTGTTAGTTTTGGACTTGAGTAGGTCAATGCACTGGGGGAATACCGACTAAAACCAAGGTATGATCCCAATGATAATACCTACAATCTTGGGTGGAGGAATCATCCTAATTTCTCCTAGAGGTAGAATAACCCTCCATTTTTCCAAAGCTCAAACTCACCGAGCTAACAATTCCACCAACAAATGCCCAAAAATCCTCCCAATAAGATAAATCTGGAGGAAAACTTGAATTCATTCATTCAAGTTAGTAGAGAAAATCAATCACGAACTGATCAAAGATTGGACCTTATGAAAATTTCTATTAAGAAGATGAAAGTTCAAGCGTACTAGTTAACTGAGCACTTATAAAAGCAAGGCAAGGAATAGCTACAAGGTCAAAAAAATCAATAAAACTCAATTATGAGGGGATATTAGGCTTACAAAAAGATAAAATCCCTTCAGTAACATCTCACTAAAGATGAAAAAATAGTTTTGGATGAAAGGTAAATCATTATTTTATTTTATTATTGCTTTAATTTATTTATTTTCATTTTATAGATAATTGATTTTATTTTTTTCTTTTATTGTTTTAATTATTGTGTCATTATTACAATAAATATTTTTATGTTTATTGTGTTGTTATAATAATAATAATATTAAAAAAGAGGAGCAAATGAGTGTGAAAAATTGTTTGAAGCACATCGTGGCATATGGTGATAGATTTCAAATGGTCTAAATTTCAAATGTTCGCACCGCATCCCATGTTTATTTTCTAGGCAAAAATACATTTTCCCATGTGAATTCTTTCATTTTCTCACACTTTTCACACAACTCCTATTTTTCTCTCCCACCAAATATTTCAAAAACCGTCAAAAATCCTACATTTTTTCAAGGTCTTTCACAAGAATCACTTTCCTAACAATTTCTTACTCATTTCACAAAACAAATTTCAAAAATCTTCATCTTCAAAGAGGAGTATTCTTCATTGTTCTTCAATCCACAACAACATAAGTAACTTTCATAACTTTTTGGAATTTAAGTCTTTAAATTAAATTCTCTAAACTTTTGTGAAATATTTATGATTTTTAAGAGTTCCAAACCCCTAATTAGAACAAAGAAGGGTTAGGAAAAATATTGCAATAAATTGTGTTGTTGTCTTGGATTTTCTGAACCTTTGAATTTTAGATATTGTTAAGTTTTGAAAATAACACAAATATGTCGAGTCTGGGCCCCACTCAGCACCGAACAACGAGCCACTTGAAAACCTGGATCCACTCGAGTATGTTGAGTCTGGATCCACGCACCTGATTGTAGCTGTTGATTGCCTAATCAGACAGTGCGTGTTGCACGTTGATGATGGCGTGAGTGTTTTCCTTTTCCTGTGTAGAAAATAAATTTCCTTAATTGTAGTTTAGCCTTCCAATTTAATTCAAATTAACTTTTAAACTTTCTTTAATTACAATTAAGCCCTTTTCTAATATAAATTAACTTTTATACTTTTGTTAATTGCAATTAAATACTCTTTTCATTTAAATTACATTTTCAGACATTTATTATCTACAATTAAGTCCTTTTTCAATTCAAATTCTTTAATTTTCTTAAAAATATATTCCTTAAGAAATTAATTGTAAATATTAATTTATTCTATTAAAATTAACTAAAAATGTCAAGAACATAGCAATTATAATTAATAAAATAGATTGAAAATACCATTTTTTTCTTAGAGATTGAAAATGAACCATTTAAATGCCACCTTTGGTGGGGTTAGACAGTTTAAACTTTATTCAAGGTGTTCAAATTAAACCTAATAATTTAATTATCTAAGTACTAACTTTCAAGTTTTAAAACCACTACTGAAAACATGTTGTCAATACATTTTCAGATAATAATTCTTATAAAAACTTTTGAAATAGAGCTTCACTCTAACTACCCGGTGATTGTATCGACAAATAAAAGAGCACTACTCTAAATCAGATCGGATAACTAAACCTTAAAATCTAATTTTCATATTTAAGTTTGTAATGAAAAATAATATATTTCTCTCTAACATTCTTAATATCAAATCTTGAATAAAAATAAAATCAATTCATTTTGGAGATTTTTACCTATTTAATATTTCGCAAGCATAACAACGTTATTATTATATCATGTTTACAAACAACCAACAATGTTAAATTTAATCACAGACAAATTAAATATAACATGTAAGAATAAAGCATAAAAAATAACTGTAAAGAAAATAAAATTCTTACAGTACTTTGATGTTATTCCTGTTACTGGAAAACCTCCAAACGGAATTTGCACTTCCATTTATTGAATCAAAAAACAAATAAATTACAAAAACATAATTAGTTCTTCTCAAAAAGAGAAGAACTCTAAAACTAAGAAAAACTAAATAAGAAAAGCTAAAAAACTAAGAAAAACTAGAAAAACTAAAGAAACTAAGAAATGGAGAGAAAGAAAGAGAAGAAAAGATGTTTTTGAGGTGTGATTTGAAGTGAAGAGAATAATGGTATTTATAGGTAAGGAGGGGAAGAAAAAGTGGGTGAAAAATGGATTAAAAATAGAGAAAATGCGGAGTAGTGAATGATGATGTCATACTACTGACATCATGGTGGTGTGCGTGCGGCGGCGCGCGCAGATGGGGAAGATGGCAAAGGCGCACACGGATTGGGCGTTGTGCATGCGGATTAGGCATGGGTACACACAAAATTTAGTAGGTCCGTGTGTGGGTAGGCGTTGTCTTTGGTGCGGCGAAGTCTGTGGCGCGTTAGCCCGGCTGGTTGAAGCGGCGTCTTGCGATTTCCTCCTTTTTGACCCATTTTGTCCAATTTTTCCATCTTTTTTAACTTTTTCTCATTTAATTTGTGAATATATTTGTGATGTATTACCTCCAGTATTTTTCTTTCAGTCATTAAGTTAATTGTTTAAGAAAAAATACCTGAAAAATAATAAAAATACCCGTGATTCCAAAAAGACAGATTTATATAAATATATGATAAAATCATATAAATATATATTTTTAATCAATTAACGTGCATAAAATCATGGTAATTTTAGTACTTTTTGAGCATTCATCAGGTGCCAAAAAGTTACATTTTCTATTTCCAAAAATGCCTAATACTATCCATAAATACCTATACCCAAAGAATGTCAAAAAACACAAAGTGTATCTAACTATATGCGTGTGTAAATTACTGATCCATAGTAATCAACCTTACAAAGAGGAAGTCAAATACCCTAAGTAAAATAAAACAAGCACCGTGTTTTGTACACGAGAAGGTAACACACAGACACAAGTACAATAGGACTTACATTCCCCTCATTTGGCTTTCCATGTCAAAAAACTGCATAATTAGGCATATTTACTCATCAATCATGAAGATTTCTTGAAGTTGATTGTTCCCAAGAATAACACAACACACACAAAAACACAAAAAACACTCCTACTCCAAGTGTATACATCTTATGTGCTTTGTACAACCTCATGAATAAACTCATGGATTCTGACACTCTAAAACATAAGGGTCTCAACATAATTACACACAAAATATCTAAAGCTCAAAGACTTTAGTTTACACTTGTAACCTACATACATGATACAAACATATATAGTGTGAACGTATCATGCAGAAACAACTCGTAGTTAAACCATATAATATCATATTAATCCGACATAGGTACACAATGATAGGCACAAGCACAAGTTAACATGCAAACCTCTCCCTCACCACCCATGAACACACAACATGGCCAAAAACATATAGTTGTGCCCATAAACTTCTCCCATTTTTCAATAGAAGAAAGTAAAAAAACACCTCAAAATGAGGGAGAAAGGCATACAAAAATGAGAAGTAAAGAGAGATTAGATAGAGAAAGCTCAAAGAGAAAGAGTGAATTTTGATTAAATAATGCACTTTATGTAAGCATTCATAGGGCTATCAATCCATGCTTCAATCAAGTAGGAGTATGATTAAAACATTGATTTCAAGCTTAGTATGTATTGTGCAAGACATATTTACTCTATACGACATCAAGAAGAGCTTAAGTGAAACAAGCAAATGAAGAAATATACTTAATTGAACCAAACTTCATAAGTCCACAATTAGCTTTTCTCTCTACTAATGTAAGTGTAACCCCAGAAGAAATCAAAAAGTCTTTCAAAGCTTATAAAGATAGGCTGAGATTTGGGTAGAAGAGAAGGAACATTTTAAGCAAAGGCAAACCTTTATACAGACTTTCACTTCAAGTTGTTAACCATTAAACAAAGAATCTTTTTCTTGTACCTACCAAAATGAATCACTTAAGAACTTTCCCAAATAGGGGAACTTCTTCAATAGCTATTTAGACAAGAGTTAAATGAACCATTTTTTTTGTTTTCTTTTTCTTTCTTTCTCCTACCTTTTTTATAAAAAAAATATTTCTTTGTCCCTTTTTTGTTTTATTTTTCTTTTTTTTTTCTCCTATTTATTTATAGTCTTTGCTTGAGGGAAATAAACCTAGTCCCAAAGTAAAAGCATTCAGCAAGGCAAAGTTGAAACTTGATAAAAGGATTTCTAGGTATATGGGATTTATCATTTAAGCAAGCCAAGTAGGTGAAAAGAGGTATAAAAAAAGGGCTCTAGAGAGGAAACTAAGGTAAAGTAGACAAGGGTTGCAAGAAGGATTAAATGAATCAAAGAAGACCTAAATCATCTTTCCATCTAAGCATCACCTATGATTTTGCCTCAAGAATTACTACACATAGAGTCTAAATCTTGTTAGAGTCATACAAATCATTTAAGCAAGGAAAACACAAACTTCTCAAAAACATTCATATAAATTCATAATGTTAAGACATGGGTAAAAGAAACAAAACAATATAGAAGAATTTAGTCTTACATGAGCTTCAAGAAAAACATATATCTAGATAGCCTTAATGAAATTTAAGACAAAGGCACATTAATCTCAAAAGAACCATGGAACTTCAAAACTAGTTCAAAATGCAAGAACAAAGAAGGTTCATCTAGCAAAAGAAGGTATAACACATAAAAGAGAAGAGAAAAAACACAAGAGAAAAACAGTAAGCAAAGGTCTTTAGGCCTATTAAAATATAAAGAACACAAAACAAGTCTCTCAAGGTGAGAGTAAAAGACCAATAGCTTTCAAGGGATTTAAACCTTGAAAATTCTAGAGGTTTAGTGAAAATATCAACAAGTTGACGATCAATGCATATATGTTGTAGAGTCAATGTGTCTAATTCCACATGATCTCTTATAAAATGGTGATGGATAACAATATGTTTAGTCCTTGAGTGTTGGACATGATTTTTTGAAATGTAAATAGCACTAGTGTTGTCACATTGTAATAGAAGATCTTTAACTTGGATGCCATAATTAGATAACATTTGTTTCATCCAAGTAATTGAAAGTAACATAAACTAGTAGTAATATATTCAGCCTTTACAATCAAAAGAGGAATTGAGCTCTATTTTTTACTTTTTGAGGGGATCAAGGAATTTCCCGAGTAGAAACAACCACCCGAAGTACTTTTTCTATCATCATTACAACATACCTAATCAGTAAAAGAGTAAACAACCAACTCTGCATTAGTATAGGATACCAAATACCAACTTTTGACGTACCCTTGACATATTTAATGATTATTTTGACAACATATAGATGTGATTGTTTGGGGATAGCTTGGTAGCTTTCAAAAAATCCAACACTAAATGAGATGTTTGGGTAGCTAGCAATTGGATATAGAAGACTACCAATCGTGCTCCTAGATAAAGTTTTTGCATCATCCTCACTTGAATAGTCTTGATGGAGTTTCTGTGTTCTACTCATAAAGGTTTGAGCATAAAAGGCATTATCCAACCCAAACTTCTTAACTAGATCCTTGGCATATTTTGCTTGTGAGAGGAAGACCCCATTGTCATTTGTTTGATTTGAAAAACAAGAAAGAATTTTTGTTTTCCAACTGAGCTCATCTCAAACTCATTTTACATGGTTATGGGAAATTTTGAGTAAGGTCATCTTGAGTGGAACCAAAAATAATGTCATCAACATAGACTTGAGAAAAATCCACCACTTCTTGAATTCTTGAGACAAATAAGGTTTTGTCACCACTTCCTTTAAGAAAACTATTATTAAGGAGAAACATGGTGAGATGTTCATACCATGCATGATGAGCTTATTTTATTCTATAAAGGGATTTCTTTAGTCTCATGACATGATTTGAAAAGTATGGGTCTTTAAAACCTTTTGTTGTTCCACTAAAACTTCTTTAATGATTCCATTCATAAAGGTAGTTTTTATATCCATTTGATATAGCTTAAACATAAAAAAGTAGGTAAGATCAAGAAGTACTCTAATAGACTTAAGATGTACAACAGAGTGATGATTTCATCAAAGTCTATCCCTTCATCTAGATATACCCTTGTGCAACAAGAAGAGATTTATTTATAGTAATGACTTCATTTTCATCTTCTTTGTTCTTGTACAACCAAGGGATACCAATAATATGTTTTTCTAGAGGTTTGGAAACAAGATACCAAACATCATTTCTCTTAAATTGGTCAAGTTCTTCTTGCACAGAGTTGACCCATCCACATTCTACAGGGCTTCTTTTATTTGTTTAGGAAGAATTCTTGAAGTGAAGCACATGTAATTCAATGTCTCTTATAGCTGATGTCTTCTCTTAACTACTTCTTCCACATTACCAATGATGTTGTTAGTAGAATGAGCTTTATTTTCCCACTCAGGAAGTGACAAGTCTTCTTGATCACCATATCTTTCATTCTTAGAAATTTTGTGAGGATCAATAGTAATAATTATTGGATGAGTCTCAACATTACCTATGACACTATTTGAAGAACTCCAATCACCAAAAACATCATTTTATCTAATTTAACAATTTTAGTAGCACTAGAGTCATCAATCATAACATTGATTGACTCCATAATGGTATATGCTCTTAAATTCTAGATCCGTTATGCACGACTATTGCTGAAGTAACTTATAAATATTCTAAGATCACTCTTAGCTTTAAACTTGTCTAGATTTTCTCTGTCATTGAGAATATTGCACATGCTAACAAACACTTGATGATGCTTAACATTCGGTCTCTTTTTATGCATGATTTCATACAAAGTTTGACAGGTGTTGGTTCTCATGAAGCATCGATTCAATGTATAGCATGCAATGTTAACTACCCTAGCCCAAAAGTGCTTTGATAGATTCTTACTGGCCAACATCACCCTGACCATCTCTTGAATTACCCTCTTTTTTCTTTCAACAATCCCATTTTGTTGGGGAGTTTAGGAGTGAAGAACTCATGTTGAATACCCATTTCATTACAGAAAGCACTAAACTTAGAATTTTCTAATTCTCTACCATGTTCATTCTGATTTTGATAATAGTATCGATGGTTTCAAATTTCTCATTTTGTAACTTGATATATAACGTATTGAAATGGTTAAAGGCTTTAGATTTTTCTCTAAGAAGCAACACCCAAGTATATCTAGAAAAATAGTCAACCATAACCAACATACACTTTCTTCTTCTCGTGTTCACTAACCAACCCATGTATATCATCCTTTATAAAAGTTTTGAAAGAATTAAACACACAAAGAAGAGGAAAATGACCAGCATCGGAGTAGTTAAGCCCAAACAAGGTGTACCTACTTTGATGCTAATAAAAATTTGTTTATATCCTAATACACTATTAGAGCAAGAAGATACAGACTCCTAATGGACTTATCCCACAAGCAACAAACAAATAATAGAATGAAAGCAGTACATTAAATCGAAGTAGTATTAGTATATTATCAAAACAATAGATATCATTTAGAATAAGAAAGTATAAGTAAATTAAAAGTTAGGTAGAGAGATAAAAAAAATGTTCTATTCAAAGTTTAAATAATCATATTTTTTAACATACACAATTTAAACTCAGATTATACTAGCTCCACAACTAAGCATGCATAACATAAGATATAATGAAGTAAACCCATATAGAGACCATAACTATATGGTAACGTCCTTGGGATGCTTAAGGAAACCACTCAGCAACAAAGAATCCACTAATCAATATATCAGTTACAACTCTGAAAAAAATAAAAACAATATTACCTCTCTCAGCTGAGACCTCTATCCTAATTTCCTATTGCTACTTATGCTTACTAATTCTACAAACCTGACTATCCTCCACCACTAATAATACTTGATGTGATGAGAATAAACTAACGCGACCTTTGAATACAACTCACAAAGTAAATTATTCACTCACCATGTAAAATAACAACTCACACTATTCTATGCTTATACGAACATATCACAATTATAGATATAATTAGTGAATATGAAATTCGAATCAATGGAAGCTTTTTTAGAGTTTTGATAGGATTTTTGAATTAAAATGCAATTAAAGAGAGGGGTATTTACAACCAATGTCCATCCATCTAATTTAGGACCTTATCAAACACCTCACCAAGGTGGTGTCGAGGATGCTAGCGAGGTCCATGGTGAGGGTGGTGGAGAGGTGCAAAAAAGTTACATTTTTTGTTTCCAAAAATGTTGAGTAATTTGAAACATTCCAAGAACCAGTAAAAATGTTGGCTTACTTGCACACTCACTCATCGAAAATGAACGCTCTTAGCCTAGCATGCACACTACAAAAATCATTCCTATAGTATGTGTAAACATGCTCGCATATATAGTGTACCTAACTAAATGCACGTATGAATTTTTGATCCGTACTAACCAACCTTACATAGAGGAAATCAAATATACTAAGTAAAATAAAATAGATACTGTGTTTTGTACACGGGAAGCCAAGACATAGACACAAGTATAATAGGACTTACATTATTTATTATTGAATCTACTCTAGGACACACATTTAAACTTGTGTACCTAACATTTGAGGTATTGGTTAAAAGCATTCGATTTTCTGTGTGACTTAAGTTATTGAAACAATATCGGTTCAAATCTAAACTTTTTTTCTTGTAGAGACTATGATGAAAGGAGAGGCTTGAAATAGATTACTTAGGGGTATTATCTTGGTGGATAGTTTGAGTCCAAGGCTTGTAATTAGACATTATTTTTCATAGTGGAAAATTATGTTGTCTGTTGGACTGGTGGTTTTTCTTTTAGGTCACTGGTGTGGCCTAGAGTGTTTCCACCTAAAACTCTTATGTGTTAATGTTTATATTTCTACATTTCTACATTACTTTATTTACATATGATTGCATGTATGGTTGTTCTACAAAATGTTAATTTGTCATAGTTGCATTAATCATCTATTCACCCACTTTTTAGCTAACCTGAATCGTAGCTAAATAAACTTATCAAGTGGTATCAAAACCAATCACTAAATACACTTAGTGTTCCTAGGACTTTATTATGGATCATTTAAGAAAGATTTTGGCAACAATATATGCACCTTACTTTAATGGGTCTAATTACCCATATTGGGTGGCTCATATGAGAACTTTTCTACGGTCTACAAATGAGAGTGTTTGGAACTTTGTGCTTTGCGGTTGGAATCCACCTATGGTTACCAAAGATAATATAGTTACTCTAAAACCTTGGAAATTAATAGATCAATCAAAATAAAGTCGCTAGCAACTGAAATCAAGGTATTAATGTTATTTTTAGTTATGTGTCTGTTGATGAGTTTTGTTGTATTTCTAATACTGATACTACTAAACATTCTTGGGATATTTTAGAGGTTTCCCATGAAGGTACCACATAAGTTAAATGAACAAAACTTTTAATGCTTGGTAGTGAATTTGAAAATTTTAGGTTTAAAGAAGATGAAACTTTCTCTGAATTTTATGTTAGATTATGTGATATTACTAACACCTATGCCAATCTTTGAGAGAAAATTGATGATTTCAGAATAGTTTGAAAGATTTCCTACTTATTACCATATTGTTTCCATGCAAAGGTCATTACCATTGATGAAAGCAAGGATGTGGCCACCATCAAAATAGAGGAACTCATTGATTGACTTCAAACCTTTGAGATGAGCTTTCAAAAACCTCAAAAGAATAAAGGTATCACTCTCAAAACCACTATGATTAAAGATAGTGACAATGATGATGAAGAACTTGTGCTCTTAATCAGAAGATTGAACAAAATCCTCAATAAACTAAATCTTTAAAACAAAGAACAATCAAGTTATCAAAAGGATCAGAATCTAAGAGAACTTAAATCTATGAGTTCTAATGGCAAGAAATCTAAACCCATTGGACTTAAATGTTTTGAATGTATGGGTTTCTTCACTTCATAGCTAACTATGTAAATAAGAAGAACCAAAATAGAAGAGCTTTCAATGATACACTTACTGACTTTAAAAGTGATAATAACAATCCATTTGAATCAAAAAATTAAGGCACCAACTATAAGGAATTTACTACAATTATTGGTGGACACTTTAATAAGTCTCACATTGATTCAGATAATGAAGAAAGTGATGCTGAATTTTTAATCAATAAATTTAATGTCATTAGTGTTAAAGATGTATTATAAATCAGGTAGGATGTGAGAAAAGGATAGATTGCTTGTAGAAGTAACTAAACTAAATGATAAACTAAAATTCTATGAAAAAATTCCTTGATACTAAAAAAGAAAAACTTGATTTGTCTGAATGTACTAATATTTTGAATTCAAGTCCTGTAGATCTTAAATAAGAATATAAGCATCTTATTCAGAAACTTGAATAGTCAAAAGAAGCTGTTAATAGTTTAACCATTCAATCTGAAAAGCTAAAAAAATTCTAGATTATGGAACACTTGTTGAAGACAAGAAAGGACTAGGCTATTTAGATGATGATTCTATGCCATCACCTTAAAAAAATCTAAGTTTGTAAAACCCTCTAACCTTTCTTCTTTGTAGGCTACACATGGAGATTCAACATCAAATACCACATCTTTAAGGCCTTCTAACCCTACTTGTAATGTTACTTATTATACACAAAAAATAGTTGCAATTGTGATTGAAAAATCTATTAAGTTTGAGCATGTCTATCATCATTGTGGTAGGAAAAGTCATATTAGGCCCAAGTGAAGATTTTTTATTAATGTTTTTAAATATAATAATCATTTTCATGTTTCACATATTAGGACTCATAAACATCATTCATCTATGCATATTGCATCATATTATAGGATGAATGAAAATTATAATAACATGTTCAAATATTTTACTAGAAAGCATGAAGTTGTTGGTTCAAAGAGGCTTGTAATATTCAACACTTGTAATTTTAGGACTATTTACCATCATCCAATCATGTATATTGCATATTCATTTAGGATGAATGGAAAATCTAAAGGTTAGTCCAAGAATATGCCAATGACAACTAAGATAGTTATTTTCCAACCCAAATATATAAAGAAACCAAAATTCAAGTAAGTTTGGGTTAAGAAAGATTGTCTTTTTTTTGTCACCTGATAGACATTTATTATTTACCTAGATACTTTTTTTGATTTCTTAATTGACCCTAGATAAGTAGATTTATTTTTTTTGTTTTTTTTTTTGTTGATGTTTCTTTATTTAAAAAAATAGGTAAAAAAGAGAAGGGAAGTAGATATGCTTTGACATTGACATAATCATTACATATTTCATTTATATTTATTTTGATTGGATATATATTATAAAAAATTGATATTTTGACTTGTTCATTTACATATTTTTCACATCTAGTGATCGATGTTGACATGAACCTATTCAAACACTCTTTGGACACGTATGTATGTCACGCTTGAAGTTTATGATTGATTTTGTGAGATTCAAGGGAACGAGCTAACCTTGAGTGCAAACTTATTTTTGAGATCTATATTTCATTTTCTAAAGTGCTATCATAGAGAGACAACTAGTTATGAAAGGGATACCTACTATGATGTGTGAAGCTATTACAATGAGTAGAGAGGGCTACCTCACAACTAGTATGAAAGTCATTATGCTAGGTTTTTGGCTCATGCATATTTCCTTAAAATAATAATGATAATATTATTAAAGGAAAAATAAAAATAAAAACATTTTGCATGCATAAAAGAAAGAGCCACAAATGGTTAAAGAAAATAAATAACCAATCCTTCACACACAAAAAATTAATACAAAAGGGTATTTTTTTTATGTAAGTATAAATTCAAATGTAATTATTTTATGATAGTGATACTTCTTCCTTTAAATCCTTCACAACCAATTATAAATGAACTAATTGCCATACTGTTGTGGTTTCAATATTTATCTCACTTATGGTTACTATCAATATGTCACTATATGTGTTAGTATATTTGTGTGACCTAGGGTAGGTTCTATAAGATTTAATTGAGTGTTGGCAATATTTGTGAACAAAACATACAAATGTAATTTTAGTTTCATGTTGTATTTTTCAAGAATATTTTCAAGTTGATGAAACTATTGAGCTCCAATGATCACATCTTTAGTATATCTCTGTTCTTATGCACACTAGATTTCATGTTAGACATATAGGAACATTATGCATACAGGCTACTCGATCAATTAGGCCATGCCTAGAACGATCGAGCTTAATTACCTGGCTTAATTAATTTTTAGGAACATTATGCATATAGGCTACTCAATCAATCGGGCCATGCCAAGAACGATCGAGCTTAATTACCTGGATTAATTAATTTTTACATGACCAAATAAATCAAGGAATTAATACTTGAATGATTGAGCACTAGATCGATCCACTTATTTCAAAACGAATTAATTTTTTCACTAGGATTGAGGATTGACTAAATTGATCAAAATATTCAGGGTTGATCGATAGAGGTGGACTAGATCGATCAAGTGGCCTTGTTTAATTGATTGAACTAGTTCTTGATCATCCAATGACCAAATTTTCAAGTTTAACCTAATTTTCACTCATGCCAATTTTTTTAATTACTATATTGTCCTTATATCTTAAAGCTCTTTTAAATATTTTTAAGGGCACATTTGTAATAGACCTTTGACCTAGGTTTTCTACTCATGCTATTTAATCATATCATTGGCTCACAATTTTGTTAACAACACAAGAGCACTATTCTCTTCATCTTAATATTTGTCTTGTTTCGCAAATATAAGATCATAATTCTTTAGGATTTTTTATTCATTCAATCTATCAGACATTGGTGGTTGTGTTTGATTGATCAATAAGCCAAATTGGTTTATAATATTTTGTTCATATGTTCTCATAGTTTCTTCATTATTTTTATTATTGAATTGTTAGATCAAATAATTATGTGTCATATCATAATTATTTGGTTTTGATTATTAATCTTTAAAGAATTTATCTTTATTAAACTTGTGCTTAAACTAATTATTTTGGGTTTCTAGTCGATTTTGATTTATCTAATATATTTATTAAATCTTCTAATTAGGGTAACTCATTATTGAATCTGCTTTAGGACACACATTTGCACTTCTATTATCCTGTTAACATTTTAGGTACTCGTTGAACAGGTTCAATTTCCTATGCGATTCAAGTTATTAAAATGTTGGTCCAGATACATATATATTTCTTATAGGGACTATGATGAAATTAACGGCTTGTAAGTGGACTACTTGGGGGGTATTACCTTGGTGGGTAGTTTAAGTCCTAGCCTTGTAATTAGACCTTATTTTTTATAGTGGATAATTAGGTGATTCGGTGGACCAGTGTTTTTCCTCTAAGGTCATTAGTGTGGCCTAGGTTGTTTTCACCTACAAATCTCATATGCTAATCTTTATATTTCTATATTGCTTTATTTATATGCCATTGCATGTTTGGCCATTCTACAAAATTTTAATTTGTCATACTTCTATTGATTATCTATTTACTTGCCTTCTTGCTAATCTGATCCATAACTAAAAAAACTTATCATGTTCAAATTATTCCTCACTCAATGCTCTTACCATAATTACCCACTGTAGCTACATAACCGATTCTTTGATGATGAAATGACACAACAATGTTAATACATAATTGATAATGTTGTTGGAAGAGCTATGGGAGAAAACATAGCAAGGCATACTAATGAGCTATATAAGATGTTAGGTACTAATTTTCAACAAACGAATGCTAGAGGAAGGAGGGTAAGAGTCATTGAAATTGGCTACAAGAAAGAAATGGCCTTACACCTTAGAGAATTGACTAAGCAAGTGTAACTCCTTATTACTAAGAAAATGTGAAATAAGGAGGTATGTAGAGTTTATGGTACATTTGCGCATAGTGCTAATGTTTGTTCTACTACAGGTGATTCTAATGCAAGCACTTTAGAGGAAGCCAATCTTATACAAGGGTACCATACTAACACATACAATCACCTTAGCTTCTTATGGAAACCAAACAAAAATCCAGCATATACCCAAAATCAAATACAAGGGGCGAATGTAAACTAACCTTGCCGACCAGATCAATCCATAACATTTGAAGATAACTTGAATTCCTTTATTTGAGTTAGTAGGGATAAGCAGATGGTAAATAATCAGAGGTCAGATTCCTTATAGGTTTTAGTAAAAAGGGTTAAGGTTCAAGTTGGGAAGCTAGTGGAGCATATGTAGAAGTAGGAAAAAAAGCTTCCCTATCTAAGAGAATAAGTGAAGGATATCACGGTCTTTCAAAGTGGTAAGATACTTAACAAAATTTTATTTGAAATTTATAATGATTTACAATTTCATGCAGGTAATAAAAAAGGTAAAAATATAGTATCCCAAGAAGGTGAATAGACAAATTCCAATGAAGTAGAAGACAAACTAAAAGTATCTCTTATAATTAAAGAGATAAAAGAGGACTTAGGTGAGGAGACTGAGGGATGCCATGAATTGTTAGATAGTGATGAACCAATATGAGAGCCTAGTACACCCTTAGATGTACCTGGAACCCTAATTAGGGAAGAGGTCACTCCATCTATGCTAAAGCTAAAAGAGTTTCCTAAGAACCTAAAATATATTTTTTTGGTAGATGGGGAGACATATGCAGCTATTATTTCATCCACTGTGACCAAAATCCTAGAAAAAGATCTTGTTAAGGTGATTGAGAAATTCAAGAAAGCAAGATGGTGAAGTATCAGGGATATTAGAAGTATTAGTCTACCTATATGTATGCATAAGATTAATCTAAATGATAATACTAAACTGGTAAGAGAGGCCCAAAGGAGACTAAACCCAGTTATGTAAGATGTGGTTATAAAGAAAATTGTAGAACTCCTAGAAGTATGAGTTATTTATCCAATTATTGACAGTTGGTGGGTTAGTTCAATTAATCTGGTATCAAAGAAATATAGAATAAGAGTGGTTAAAAATGATAAAAATGAATTAGTGCCCACTAGTACAATCACATGATGGAGAATGTGTATAGATTTTAGAAAACTAAATTTGTACACTAAAAAGAACCACTTTCCTCTTCCATTCATTGATTAGATGATAAAAAGATTAGCTGGGCATGAAAAAAAAAATTTTGAATGGTCTTTCAAGTTATTATCAGGTACCCATTGCATCAGAGGTCTAGGAAAAGACTATATTCACATATCCTTTTGGGACATTCAATTTTAAGAGGATGTCATTTAGCTTATGCAATACCCCTACCACGTTTCAAAGATGTATGATGCCAATCTTCTTTGATATGGTGGAAAATTCATTAAGGTATTTATGGATATTTTTTTGTATTCGGAACCTCATTTGATGATTACTTATGTAAATTGACTTTAGTTATAGAACATTGCATTGAATGTAACCTGACACTTAGTTGCAAAAAAAGTCATTTTAAGGCCTAATATGGGGTATTGTAGGACATTTCATTTCTAACAAAAAAATTGAGGTTAGTAAAGTAAAAATCAAATTGATTGATAAACTTCCATCCCTACATCTATTAAACGGATTAGGAGCTTCTTAGAACATGTAGGTTTCTATAGGTGATTTATTGAAGATTTTATAAAATAGTCATTTTTTATGTAACTTGTTGTCAAAAGTTGTCTATTTTGATTTTAATGATGATTTCCTTGTGATCTTTAATACTTCGAAAGATAAATTAATGTCTGCCCCTATTATTATGGCACCCAAGTGGTCTCTTCCTTTTGAAATAATGTGTGATGCTTTTGAATATGCTACATGAACTATGTTGAGTTAGAGAGTGGATAAGCATTTACATGTCATATATTACACTAGCAAAACACTCAATGATACCCAAATTAATTATTCCACTACTGAAAAAGAATTCTTGGTTGTTGTGTTTTCTTTAGATAAATTTAGGTCTTACTTAGTAAGTTATGCATTTTGATTATGTTGCTTTGAGATATCTATTAAGTAAACCACTAAGCCAAGACTAATTAGGTGGGTCACCACTGAAAAAACTTCTTGGTTGTTTTGTTTTATTTAGATAAATTTAGGTCTTACTTAGTAGCTTCTAAAGTAATTGTGCATTCTAATCATACTACTTTGAGATATTTGTTAAGTAAACTGATAAATGTATGTTATACAGTTATTTTATCTATTTTATTAATTATAATTGCTATGTTCTTAATATTTATTGTTAGTTTTTTAAGGAATATATTTTTAAAGAAAATTAAAGAATTTGAAGTGAAAAAAGATTTAATTGCAAATAATAAAAGCTGAAAATATAATTTGAATTAAAAAGTGGACTTAATTGCAAATATAAAAAGTTTAAAAGTTAATTTGAATTAAATTGGAGGGCTAAAATTCAATTAAATAAATTTTTTTTTTCTATGTAGGAAAGGGAGGACCACACACGTCATTATCGATGTGCATCATCCACCGTCAGATCAGACAATTAACGGTAAGGATCAGGTGAGCATGATACAGGAGTGAAAT
Organism: Hippophae rhamnoides; assembly: GCA_033030585.1. Lineage (NCBI taxonomy): Eukaryota > Viridiplantae > Streptophyta > Magnoliopsida > Rosales > Elaeagnaceae > Hippophae > Hippophae rhamnoides. The sequence goes on from CM065430.1 coordinate 57,997,338, forward strand.
AGGCGATTGGATGTGTTTCCTAGATGGCATGCTGCTCGGCGCATAGAGTGGGGTCCATCTATCCGCGCAGGCCAGCGTGCAAAGGGGGACCCACATATCTACGCAAGCAATTTCCCGTGCTATGTGGTCCATCTAACCTACGTGCGCCATTCCATTCCACCAAACATCAAGATGCCACGTGTCTCATTATTCTTCCAGCAAATTAGATGCCGACATGTGGCATGAGTTTTGTAAAATAAAATGCAGAAATGCGAACGCTGTCTAGCCAGTTTTGTGTCTCCCACGAGTGTTTAAATATTATTTTCAATGTAATATTTTGTCCCCTACTTTTACACGCGTGTTGTAAAAAAAATATTTTGTGATATATTTTTTTAGAGAGTTGGAGCTATAAATAGCTGATTATTGCGATAAAATTAGGAGGGGTTGGAGAGAGGACTATGGAACACGCAGAAGCCATTTTTGGCTTTCTGTTGTATTTATGCGTAGGAGAAATTAGAGAACATAAACTTTTAATTTTCTTTTTGTTTTTCTTTATCTAATATTCCTTAAATGTTTTAATATTTTGGTTTTGCAATTTTAATTTTTGTTATGAACTAATTTAATTTTTCTAGGGTTGCAATGTAACTTTTATTATGAAGCTTGGATTTAATTATTTTGGAATGATTTATGAAATTTTTTTAAGTTGTTTATTCTATTTATGCTTAATCTATTTGATTATTGGAAAATTTATCAATTGATCTGTGGCACTGAAATAAACTTGGAAAAGGCATTTTTGGGTGTATTGGTCGTGTTTAGGATAACATGTATAATAAAAGTAGAGGAACTTACCTTTATTGTATGTGTGTTTGAGAGTTTTGAACTTAATGAATCTTGGTGAATTTAATTCTCATAGGAATATAGTGAATTATTTTAGCGAGATGTGTCTATATGGAGCTCGGAAGAGATAAATTGATAAAATTAGTAGTTCTCTATTGACAAATTAAATTCAAGAATATAAATCAAGAGAAAATAATATGATTCGAGTGGATTAATTTGGTAAAACTGCAATCCTTGAATTTTCTTATTTATTGTTATAAAAAATCAGTTTAGTTAAAACTCCATCAACTTTCGATTGTTTGGATAAAATTAGAGTGAAAATATTTTAGTACTTAACGAACACTAGTAACAAATTTTCGTGGGAATGATATTTTACTTATCATTTTATTATTTGTGACCGTGCATACTTGCACGCGTTCATGTTCTTTTAAAGAGACAACATAAACCAAATACTAAACCAAGACTAATCAAGTGGGTTTTAATCTTGCTAGAATTTGACTTAGAGATCATAGATAAGAAAGGTAATGAAAATTTTAGTAGTTGATCATCTATCTAGGTTAACTTTGGAATTCTGAAGTTGAGAGTAAAGAAGACATTTTTGAAACCTTTTCTGTTGAACAACTATTTTAAGTAGGTCCAAACCCATGGATTTGGGATGACCCTTATCTATTCAGAATTGGTCAAGACCAAGTCATCTAGAGGAGTGTGCTTGAAGAGGAGCATGAGAGAATTCTAGCCTCTTTTTATGAAGTTCATTGTAGGGGATATTTTGGTGGTAAGAAAACAACCCTTAAGGTATTACAATCTAGATTTCATTGGCCAACTTTGTTTAAAGATGCTCACATGTTTTGCATGCACTGTAATAGATGTCAAAGAACATGTAATATAGGAAAATGAAATTAACTATCTTTGACATTAAATTCAGTTATTGAACTATTTGATGTATAAGGATTGACTTTATGGGTTTTTTCCCCATCTCTTGGTAATCAATATATTTGGTCGTTGTTAATTATGTGTCCAATTGGATAAAAGCTATAACCACTAAAATGAATGATGCTAACATTTTTGTGAAATGTTTGAAGGATTCAATATTTTGCATGTTCGGGATGTCTAGAGCAATAATAAGTGACGAAGGAAGCAATTTTAACAATAAACTTGATGGGATACTAAGAAGTACAACATCACACACAAAGTGGACACTCTATACCACCTACAACCATTCGTCAAGTGGAATTGAGTTTGATGCTTGCAAAGGTTAACTAGTTTTCAATGTTATTATTGGTTTACCTGCAATTACACCAAAACTTGATGTGCCAAAATTAGGCTACAGATTTTTTATAATTTATAAAATAACTAGCAAGTGCACGAATCACTTATAAAAATGACAAGTATACTTCTAAGGTCAATCTAAAGAGAAATCAAATGGTTTTTAAATCATTCAACAATTTTTTTAAAAACAAAATTAAATAATCTAAACATCCTGTCACGATTGTTTTGAGTTGAGTTTAAAACTAATAATATAAAAATAATGATAGATCCAATAAACAGTTAACCAATTAAAAATTTATTATGTAGTGGAGAATTTATGGGATATGTTAGTTAGTTAATCATACTCGTCCAATATTAAGTAGGATATTAAAGTTATGAATGGAGATTATTAATTCTTTTTTATAGATTTGAAAATATCCTAAGGCAGGGATCATTTTCTTTAGTAATTAAACTTTAACTTGTCACATTTTATCGAGCAAACAATTTATACCATAATTAAATTATGCTTATTTTATAAGAAATTACTCAACCATTTAACTTACTTCCTTTGATCATCACACAATTTAATCTTCATCAAGGCGTCTAAGTTAGGTTTCTAATTTATGAATATTGAACTAACTTTCATATTTTAAAACTATTATGAACGATATGTTGCCAATATATTTTCAATAATAATTCTTATACAAATCTTTGAAATAGAGTCAACTCTAACTATACAGTTGATATAGACAAAAAGATTTAAGAGTATAATGTTAAATCAGATTCAGATAATTTAAATCCTAAATCTAACTCTCTTGTTTATTATGAAACTTTGGTTTAAATATTGATGATGAAATAAAACTTAATTTGTTTTATAAAAAAGTTAAATCTACTGTAATATTTCATAAGGGTAACAACATTACTAATATCCCATACTATTTATAGCCAAACATATATAGTTTAATAAATGATCAATAAATTATATATATTGCATGTAAAATAATACTATAAATATTATGAAAAGAATACATTTAAATATATTTGAATAGAATTATTAGAATTATTTATGGAAAAATTGACAGAATTAATATGCTATTTATTGAATTAAAACTAAAAGTTATTACATGAACTAAATTTTTTCAATTCTTGAACGAAAGAAGAACTTTAAACTATTAAAAGAAAAATTAAGAAAAGCTAAAAAATCATTGAGAAGAGAGCTGATGGGACGAAAGCAATATATTTTTACAAAAGAAATTGGCTCCTATTCATAGGGTAAGGAAAGGAGGAAAAAATGGATTTTTTAACCTAGCGTTGTAGCACATGATTTTTCCACGCCACAACATATGTAGCTTATATACTATTTGAGTACAATCCACTCTTTTTATGCTAGGGCATAAAATGTTTTCATATTGCGGCCTATCATATCTAGAATGCCTTTAATGTTTTCCTTTGGCTAGATGCCACAGTTCACAAAATATTCATTCTACGACACCCTTTAAATTGCATCACTTGGAACCATAATTTCCATGTAAATTTATTTTTTAATTTTTTAAACATATGTATTGTTTTACAAATATTTTCTTTTAATCTTCCAATTCGTAGTTGTAATGGAATGCTTCAAGTAATTTATTTTAAAACAAGAAATACCTGAAAAACAATAAAGTATACCTGTGATTTCAAAAGGATTTATTTGCATAAAATGATAGTAAAACAGGAAAATACAAATACAAATATATATATATATAATCACGATATATTAAGTGCTTTTGAGCACTTATCATAACCTTTAACTAGCTTATTTCTAATCTCTTAGCATGAATGGAAAAAAACTAAAAATAAAAACTAGTAGTTAAACTATCCTATATCATTTCCATAGATTGACACAGTTGCATTTAGCGTATACAACAAGCCTTTAAGCCCTTAGGTTTTCCTAGTGGACGAGTTTAAGTCTTGTGAGGATTTTCATATATGATGCCCATAAACATCAAATGTAAATCAAAAACTATAAACAAATAAATAATACATAAACAAATGAAAATTATAAAATAGAGTAAAAGGATAAAAGAATAAGAAAAATAAAACTTCTCATGTTTTTAAAATTTCTTTTAAGTCTATAATTAAAATCTATGGCATAAGTTATTTCAATATTCTAAACATTCATGATTTATTATAATAATTAGTTAAAAATCATTTTCGTATTCAAATAAAAAATGTATCAACATTAAATTTACACAATTTTTGGGTGTGGAATTTCAAATTTGGTTCGACTTTATCTTCACAAAGCATACTCTCAATAATATTAATCCAATTGGTTCAAGCATTAATTCAAAGGTATATGTGAATAGAGTTTATGTATATAAATGAACTAATAAGTTTATATATGTATAAAGAATAAAAGGCTCAAAGTGGTGCATAAATATTGATCTCATGAAAGGAATCAAATGAAATAATTTATAAAGAAATCACATTATTTTTATACATCAATCAAATTCATAAATAAAAATCTCAATTAATATGCCTTTTAGGAGATGAAGAAAATGCAATAACTTCTTGGGGAATTATTTCCTATTATTTTTCTTTCTTTTGTAGTTAGCTAATTCTCACAACTCCAAAGGATAATAGGTCATAGTATGTCGTTTATACTATTCATTTTTCTCTTCTTCTTTTTTATCTTTATCTCTCTTTTAGAGATTGTGTTTAGAGAAATGACACATCTACAAATTGTATATATATTGTATGATAAATGAGTAGCTAATTTTTGGTTATTTATTTTATTGATTTTGATAACCCTATATGTGTCTTTTTTTTAAAATTGATGCATGAATAAATAAAAAGGCATATACTTTCCATTTATACTTAACTTATTCAACTTAAGCAATAAAAATAAATATATAACACTTTATTTAGATGTACAAATTCTAACATTCAATATAAAGACCTATAGAGATCATCTAATTAATAGAATGGATAAGAAGAGTGTTTAAAGTGTAGAAAAAATATTATCACTCAGAATGAAAAGGTAATAGCTCAAAATATATTCTCATAAGAGTAGTCTCTACTATTTTATTCCTAAATGTTGATTTTGAGTTCATCACAATTTCATCATTTAATCATGACATACTAATTATGACAAAAATTAACTAATTATCATATTACTCCATGAAAAGTTTTGAAATTAATCTAAAAAAAACAAATACTTTATCATTTTCTTAAAATTAACTTAAAAAGATATGATAATTTTGTAAGAAAATTTAAATTGAATAAAAAATTCCTATTTCTATGAAAATAAATAAAAATATGTATATAAATGTAAACATGTAAACAAAAAAATTTCAATTTTATCACATAACTTTATAAATGTAACTTTTTTCTACCCTAACCTAGAATTTACATTTCCCTCAATGTAATAATTATAAATCAATGCTAAAGAGTATATAGAGAAAAATTAACCATTTGCTTGAACTTGTTCATAAGTTGGTATGGAATTACAGGTGCACCCATCAATTCAAACATATGAAAATTACATACATGTGTGCTTCTCACAATTTTAGCAAACAATTGTAAAATTAAAATATCTAAATAATGTTCACAAAATAAAAAATAAAATAATATTACCTATAATAATGAGTTTCCTCCCATCCAGTGCTTATTTTAACGTCTCAACAAAATGAATTTTCCATATGGTGCCTAGGATCATACACCTCTATGGAAATGATTAGGTAATTGTGTACAGTTCATCCTATTTTGATTTCATTTTTCTAGGAAACAATCTCAAACAAGAATTAAATAAAAGAACTTTAATTCTAGGAAGAAAAGTCTTATGAACTAGTGTCTTGTATTTATAGCGCTTTTTACATTCTTTATACAACTTCACATTTTCATAGGCTTCGATCCTAATATTTTCAAGCTCATTGAGTTGGAGCAACCACTTATCTTTTGCTTTATCTAAGTCCAAGTTTAGTTCTTTAGTTTCCCAATAAGCCTTGTAATTGAGTTCTATAGATAAATGACATGCTTTCCTAAATATTTACTAGCAAGGGCTCATCCTAATGGTGTTTTGTATGTTGTGCGGTAAGCACATAAGGCATCATTCAACTTGATTGCCCAATCCTTTCTTGAAGAACACACAATGCATTCCATAATTCCTTTTATTTTCCTATTACTCACTTTCACTTGATAAAAAGTTTGAGGATGATATGGATTAGCCACTCTGTGTGTGATATTATACATTTTCAATATTCCATCAAAAAGTTTGTTGCAAAAATGACTTTCTCCATCACTTAATATTGTTTAAGGCATACCAAACTTGCTAAAAATTGAATCCTTCAAGAATTTAACAATAATGGTAGCATCATTAGTTTTAGTGGATATAGCTTCTATCCACTTGGACACATGCTTTAGAATCCACTAAGTAAGACCTAAATTTATCTAAATAAAATGCAACAGCCAAAAATTCTTCTCAGTAGTGGAATAATTTATTTGCTCATCATTGAGTGTTTTGAATGTATAACATGGAAATGCTTATCCACTCTCTGCCTAAAAATTACTCTGATTGCAGGATCATAAGTATCACATATAGTTTCTAATGGAAGAGACCAATTAGGTGCCAAAATTACGGGGGTAGATATTAATTTAATTTTCAAAGTATTAGAGACAATGCAATCATCATTAAAATCACAATAAATATCTTTGACAACAAATTTCATAAAGAATAACTTATTTTAGAATTTTTTATAATAAATTGAGAAAGAAGGAATCGATAAACATCTTATCACAACAAATTACTATGATGTTTATTGAATTGAAACTAAAAGTTATTGCATGAATTAAATTTGTTCAACTTTCGAACGATAGAAGAACTTTAAACGACTAAAAAAACTAAGAAAAGCTAAGAAATCAGCTAGAATAGAGTTGATAGGATGAAAAGGATATATTTTTACAAAAATAAAAGCATCTAATTTATAGGGTGAAGAAATGAAGGAGGAAGAAATTGATTTTTTAGCCTAGTGCCGTGGCACACAATTTTTCCATGTTGCAGCATATATAGCCTGTACATGGTTTGAGCACAATCCACTATTTTTGCACTAGGGCATACAATATTTTCATGCCACATCCCCATTATATTTGGGGTACATTTAATCATTTCCTTTGGCCTGGCGTTATGGCTCACAAAAAATTTCATATGTAATGTTTTACAAATATTTTCTTTTAATCTTCCAAATTGTAATTAATACTTTAAGTATAATTCTTCAAGTTGATTTATTTTAATACAAGAAATGCTTGAAAAACAATAAAATATACTTGTGCTTCTAAAAAGATAGATTTGTGTAAAATGATAGTAAAACGAGCAAATACAAATCTATCTAATCATTAAGCATGCATAAATTCACTATACATTAAGTGCTTTAGATAAATTCTAGAATGCACTATATGGAATTCAAGTAAGGATTAGGCAATCAAGTTGAATGATGTCTTATGGGTATACTGATGAGCACAACATCAAGTCTCCGACAAAGGCACCAAAAACTTGATGAAAGTAAGACTAGCATAACAATATCGATCTTGAGGATATCCTTTAGTTTTATATTTTTAAAACTCTCGCAAGTGCACTATTGGGAAATTAAAGAGCTAAATATGGATATGGATAAAGTAGGAGAGAAGTTATTGCTCCAACTTACTAGAGATTAGTGGAAAAGCCTATGGAAATGCAAATATATATAAAAACCACACAAAGCCATATCATGACAATGGCCTAGTTCTTAAGTCTTTCTTTCTTAGAATAGAAATTCTTTCATTTAACTCTTGTCTGATATTGTTTCCAGAAAAACTACAATCAAGATGGGATGGACCGTTCACAATTACCAAATTGTTTTCCAAATGGAGCGGTGGAGTTATTGAATTCTAAGACATAAAGAACATTCAAGGTTATTGGGCATATCGTGAAGCCATATTTAAAAGGAGGACACAACACATCAAACATTGAGTCCATATAGGTGTACAAGTATAAGCACCATATGACAATTACAACTTGCTAAGACTTTAAACTAGCGCTTGATAAGAGGCAACCTATCGTTTTAGGTAATATTCTTTGCCTTTATTTTAATTTAGTTGCCTTTATTTTAGTTTTTTTATTATGTTTTATGTTATTTTACATTTAATGAAATTGTTTTATTTTATTTCCCATTAATGTCAACCCATGTTTATTTTATTTAGAAGTGTTAAATTTATAACCATTTATTAACGATGTGATTTATGAAGTACACTACATTTTTTCTGTGTGATAAAGCTGTTTGAGATTATGGATGCACCATGACTTATCACATCACCAATTGATCACATTGAGTTATGGAAAATTAGTAACTTTTCCTTTCTTCCTTTTTATCTTTAATTTAGATTTGATACATTGAGAACAATGTAGAATAGTAATGTCAATACATTTTCATTCAGCTTAAGGCATATACTTGAAATATTTGCTTAATGATTTTAATTGATGCATAAGAATAGTAATGTAATTTCTTCATAAATCCTATCATTTGATTCCTTTAATGAGATTAATATTATGTATTTTTTGAGCATTTTTTGTTTAATCATATGAGAACCTATTAGTTCATTTCTTTACAAAACTTTTATTCGCATATATCTTTGTTAAATGCTTGAAACCATAGGATCAATATAATATTGAGAGTATCACTTGTAAAGATTTAGAGTAAAAGAAAATTCACATTCTTAGCACTAATATCAGGTGAGTCAAAGTTGATACATTTTTGTAATAGAACATGAATTTGTGATTTGTAACTTATTTGAACAATAAACTGTGAACCTTTAAGATATTAATTTAACTTATGCTTGAGATTTGATTATAAACTGAATAGAGGTAGAAGCATGAAAAATTTTTATTTTAATTTTACTTTGTTATTTTTTATTTTTTTTTTGTTGTGTTCATTTATTGTTTGTTTTTATTTTTGTTATATCTTTTTAGTAATAATTTTTTTCATTTTAGGATGTTTGTAGGTAATATCATTGAAAGCCCTAATGAGACTTAAAATTGTCCACTATGATAACCTAGGGGTTTAAAGGCTTTATACATACATTAAATGCAACTGTGTCAATCTATGAAAATGATTTAAATTTGTTTAATTTATTTTTTTTAGTTTTTATCACTTTTCTTGTAAGAGGGTAGCAAGAAGTTGGTTGAGGGTTATGATGACAGCTTGAAAAACACTAATATTTCATAGTTTTATTGCACTTAAATATAATAAATAGATTTAATTATGTATGTTTTTATAAATATTTATGCATATCTATATGTTCAGAATCCTGGGTATTTTATGTTATATTTTTGGTATTTTTAACTCCAAATTTATAAATTGTTCAACATATGAAGAATAACACTTGAAACACTCATTTGCACCTTAAAATATTAAAGGAATAAGCCATGTAAGCCTTACATGAAGAAACTAGCTAATACATAAAGGGATCAAGGCAAGAATTGAAGTAAAGTATTGCGTGCCTCATTCATTGGACACGTTAAACTTTTTGTGTTGTATCATGGATTAAGTGATGCCACGACATGATCTGTTTGGGATTGACTTGGGAAAACATATACATATCTTGAATCATGGCATGATAGAGTTGGGCCATGGTGTGCCTTCACTTAATTTGGCTTCGAGCCCTTACGATAGCCTCAACCTATATATATGTTTTTATATTCATTAGGTCAAGAGTAGTTGAAGTAGAGTTAGAAATAATTTTTATTTGTTTTCAAAGGAGTCAGAGTCAAGCCTTTTGCTTTACTTAGTTTATTTGTAGTTTTTACAATAGGTTAGATTCATAAACAATAATAAGAAAATCTTTTAGAGGTTTTTCAGATCACAAAAAATATAGAAGATATCTGTATATTGAAGAATACATTGATTATCAAGATCACTGTTATATAGCCAAACATGCCCATCTATCTTTGATTGGTATTGTAGATCTCAATTATACTCATTTATGTTTATATTTAGGTTAATCTTTGGGTATTTTCTAAATGTTATTTTTAATTTACTAATTAGATATTAAATATGAGCATGTTTGGCTATTTATCACTGTGGGGAATTAGTTTTGTTGCAATGTTAATGAAGATTAATTTAGGTAAATATTTTTATAAAATAAATTGAGATTATTTCTTTATTCAAGATTTTACAAAGTTCATTATTGATTAATATATTGATGACATAGTTTTTGTATTAGATTTAATTATGAATGTTAGGTTGTAGAAATTCCATCTCGATAGAATTTTTAGGTTTAAGAAATTCCATCTAGATCTAAGCTTTAGGTTTTAGAAATACCATCTAGATTTAATTTTGACACTTTAAATAAGAGTTTAAATTTGTGCTCCACCTAAAGTAGTGACTTAAATGGTTTGTTATTTCTTTAAAAATAAAAAATAATTTAATCAACCAGTTAGTGATCCCTACCTAAGGATATTAATTGATTTGATTGATGAAGAATTTGATCCCCGCCTAAAGATATCTTCTTGAAAAAGGGAAAAATCAATAATTTGGATTTATATATTTAATTAATTATACAAACAAGCAGGGTTAACTAGCTAATTATTCCCATAAATTCTCCATTGATTGTTAATAGCTTCTCTAGCTTGAGTTGCTCGAATCAACCCTATTTCTATCTTTTATTTTTTTAATTATATGTTATTAGATTAGAATTTTTAAAAACAAATATTCTGACAAAATGTTTAGGTTTATTTTTCAGGTTTTGTTTTAAGAAGTTTGAAAAATTATTTAAAATTGCATATTTCTTCTTTAGATCAATCTTATGAGTATAGCTATCACATATTATATAGGATTTGTGCATTTGCAAGCTTATTATAATTTTACAAAATTTGATTATCAAGTTTTTATGCATCAAAGTTCTTCCTTGGTTATCATGTGAAGTAATTGAAATATGTAATCTTTATCTACCTAGCCAAGTATGCCAAAAAGTTGGTTAAGAAGTTTGGTTTGAATTTGACTAAACTTACTCATACTCTGATGAGTACTACAATGAAACTCAATCTAGACTTCTCAAAAAAAAAAAAGATAGAGTAGAAATTGTATAGGAATATAATTGATAGTCATCTATACTTAACTACAAGTCATACTATATCTTCTACAATTTTGGAGTTTAGGCCAGATTTCAAGTTTTTTCCAAAGAGTCACATGTTTTAGCGGTGAAGAATTATCAAGTATGTTAGTGGGACATGAAAATTTGTTATTCGGTATTCTCATGACACAACACTTGAGTTGGTTATGTATTTAGATGTAGATTGGGCTAAGTGTAATGATGGTGGAAAGAGTACTTATGATTGGTGTATCTACTTGGGTAATACGTTGATCACCAAGCATAGTAAGAAATAGAATTCAATGTCTCTATGTAAAGTAGAGGTAGAGTACAATGGAGATGGGTTATGTGTTGCTTCAAACTTCTTTGGATGAAGTAAATGATAAGTGATTATGAAATCATAGTTAAAGACTTGACCTTGCTTTGTGACAACACTAGTGTCAATTGTATTTGTAAAAATCCATTCTAGTATTCAAGAACCAAACACATTAATGTATGACACCATTTCATTCTAGACTTATTGGAGTGGAACACTTTGTCTTTGTAGCATATATGCACTAATCTTCAACCTGATAATTTGTTATCTAAACCATTAGATTCTCTCATATTTGAAACTTTGAGGAAGGCTATTGATGTCAGCATATCCCTATGAGATGGTAGTATGTGTCCTTCAGGTTGTGTGGTTGCTTGAAGTAACTTGTGTGTTATATGTGTCTTGTTTATGTGATGTTAATTCAGTGTTGTTTATGTTATGTTTAACATGTGTTTTATGATTATATGTTGTGTTATTATATGCTTTAATCTTTCTCTGTTGTTGCATAAGTGATTATGATTAGTGCATTTTGTATGTCTCATTTTCCTCAAATAGGGGTATTTCTTTGACTTTTGTGTCAAATAAGGGATAAGTTTTTTTTTTGAATAACACGTTTGATTGTTGCATGGTTTATGAGTGTAGGTTGGACTACATCATTTTTGTCTAACTTGCATACAAATAAGTAAAGTGTAGTACAACGTTGTAGGGTGTTATGTTTTTGTTGTTGCATGTTGTGAGTGTGCTTAGCCTATTAGTGTTTACTAATAAACAAATTTGTCAAAGTATTTTGTTGTATTTTTAGGAATTATGTTTACAATTATTTAAAAAATTCTACTATAAGGGTGATTTTGTCATTTTATAGGTGAATAAATATTTGGGAAGTTTCTACAACTTTTTGAATTTTTTTTGAAATTTTTATGGATTTTTTATCAATTTATGAAGGCTAATAGTTGCATCTATAAGTGTTTATGGCTTCATTGAGTAAAACAAGCCCAAACAAATTTTAAAAAAGGCTTTTGCAACCTTTTTGTAAAGATAATAGATTTATAATGCCTCACCTAATAAGTAAAGTGTAAAGTGTACTTTTGTTAAAAGTAATAGAAATGGGTGACCCTCGTCCTTTCAATAGTTTTTTTAGAGTGTTTAGGTTTATTTTATGAATTTATTAGTTTAGAGTAAACAAGTAGAGATTTTAAAACTATTGTAATTTCGTAAGAGATTGACCTCAGAGCACACTTATCACTAGCATATTAGTGATTTGTACACTTGGAGTATTTAGAATTTTCACATCAAGTTTTGGGTACTATTGTTGGGGTATTTAAGTTTTAAATTCTTTGTTTATTTTCTTATTTTTTAATGTTTTCTTAGGTTTTCCACATTTATTTATATATTGTGCTTCATAGTTTTTTCTTATTATTACCTATTCCTATTTTAGAAAGAAAAAAGAAGAAGAAATAATTCAAAAATCAAAAACAAAATACAATTTGTCAATTTTTTTTAATTATTTATTAGTTCTTTTTATTCAACTAATTTATTAATTAATTTATTATTCTTTTATTCTTTTCTTTTTCTTTACTTATTTTATTTTCTCTTTTTTTGTTTAATTGCTATTTGTTCTTTGGTAGTTTGATAGTTTATATCTTGGTTAGTTTATGTAAGATAGGAGATCTTTTATAAAGAAACTTGCGTCATTGATAGACAACATTCATAGGGTTAAGGACCACTTGAGGAAGTTGGACATTCGGACTAAGGTACTTTTTACATAGGATTACAAGCTAATTCAAGAACCAATAGATATAGGGGATGCTGTTGAGAGATAAAAATAATGAAGGAGTATGCAAGGTCAATGATTGGAACTGTTACTTCATGCATACAATTATGAGTGGTTTCAAAGAATTATGAGCTTAAGAACATGATTATTCTACATTTCCCTCTTTTTATGAAATTTCTAATGATGACCTACTAACCTTTATTAGAGATTTCTTTGTTATTGTTAGACTTTTCCTTTATAGGGACTTAATAAGGATCAGCTTAGTATGATATATTTTCCCTACACCCTGACGGATAGAGATAAAAAATTGTTAATAAACCTTTCCCCTTATTCTTTGACTATATATGAGGAGATCTACAACAAGTTTATGGGAAAATTCTATTCTTATAAAAAAACCAATGATCCATGGGCCAAGATAGATACTTTCCCACAAATGGAAATTTAACCCTCATAAAGCTTGAGACATGTGCAAGCTACTTCTAATTAATGCTCACATTACTAATTTCCACTACATTTATTGAACCAAATTTTCTATGATGGATTGACACAACAATGTCAATACACTATTGACAACAATGTAGGTGAGATAATCAAAGAAAAGATATCATAAGAAACATATGAGATATATGAGACGTTGTGTGCCAACTCCCAACAAAGTAGTAGAAGGGAAAGGAGAGTGGGAGTCAATAAGCTAGGCTCCAATAATGAGATGGCTATACATCTTGTTGAATGAACTAAGCAAGTCAAACTCCTCACTACTTGATAAGTGCTTGAAAAGCACTAATATTATATGATTTATTTTCACTTAAATGTTAAAAATAAATCTAAATGAGCATAATTTTATCATTATTTATAGCAAATCTATCTTTTTAAATTAACTAAGCAAGTCAAACTCCTCACTACACTGTTGTTTTTTAGATTTTTTAGCTTCAAATTGATAAATATGATAAACACTTGAAAAAACATACCTGAAGCACACATTTTCAACTTAGAAGAATAAAAGGAATAACACATATAAATCTTATATGTGTTCCAACCAGTTAGAAGGATGAAAAAGGAAAGTGAAGAAAGGCAACGCGAGCTACCATAGTGGAAACATGAGGTCATGACGTGATCTTCTCATGATTTGATTTAATGCATAGAAAAAGTAACATGAGTCATGGCATTGGATAAAAGTGCATCATGGCACACAGTGATTTTTCCCTCATGATCCCCTTTTCTCTCCCATTTTTAGCCTATAAATAAGAACCTTATTTCTTTTTTTTAGACGCACCAAAATCATAGAGAACATTTGATTTTCAAATAGATTTTGTAGTTTTATTTTTCTTAGTAGCTTGGGAATTTTTAGTTTGCTACAATTTTATCTTTTATGTAGTAGTTTTGATTCAATAATTAGTGTAGGAAGATCTTTTTGAAGGTTTTTCATATCACATATCGGTACTAAAGTTCTATATAATGAAGGATACATTTGAATTGTATTCTATTATTTACATATTAAATTTTATGCATCATTCTTAATGTTATTTTTAATATACTGGATATTTATTAAATTTGAGCATGTCTAGTTGACAATTACTATAGGATATTAGTTAGGTTGTTATGTTTTGTGAAATATTAATTTAGGTAAATATTTTTATAAAATAAAATGATTTTATTTCTTCATTCCAATTTTCTACAAAGTTTATTACTCAAAAATATATTGATGACATATTTTTTATAATAAATTTTTAAAATTTGTTTAGTTATAGATCTAAATATTTAGTTAGTGAAAATATGATAAATTAAACTTTTCTAAGTGGCCAAATAACCAATCACTTTTACGTAAAGTAATGTGGAAATAAAAATATCAACACACGATATTTTAAGTTGAAACAACCAAACCTATACCAATAACCTACAAGTAAAACCACCAGTCTAGCGGACCACCTAACTCTACTCTATGAAAAATAAGTATCTAGTTACAAGGCTTGGACTTAAACTACCCATCTAGGTAATTCCCCCAAGTAACATACTTACAATTCATTGCTTTGATCATATTATCTACAAGATAGGCATTCAAATCTACACCAGTAATCTAACAAACTCGAGTCTCACAAGTTAATAGAACCCAAACCACTATCACCTAAAAAGTTAGCATATAAACACAAGTGCAAGTTTGTATCCTAGAGCATATTTAATAATTAAAAACCCTAACTAGTTGATTGAAATAATATATTAGATAAATCGAAAACAAGTAACACTAGAATAATTAATTCAAAGCACAATAGCATAATTGATATTGTAGGCTTGTTAATCCATCAAATACAACCACAAATATTTGATAAATTAACTTAATGAAAAAACCTACTTCAAAACTTTTAGCAAAATAAGAGAGAGAATAAAAGATGAATAGAATAAGCACAATTAAGCTCTTTTGTGGTTAATTTCAAATGTGTGCTTATGTTTGTATTTATAGAATATTTTGAAGCGTATTAAGTTAAAGTGGAGTTACCATATTGTCTATAAAAATAGTTAAAATACTTTTAAGAAATAACAACAATACTATAAAAAACCAATCTAATTTGTAATGGAATTATGTTTTAAAATCAAATAATTGGCTACTTGATCGATTTAACTAAGTGCTTGATGGATCGAGTGCATTGGTCTATCGATTGAACATTCTCTCAATCGATCCA
Organism: Hippophae rhamnoides; assembly: GCA_033030585.1. NCBI lineage: Eukaryota > Viridiplantae > Streptophyta > Magnoliopsida > Rosales > Elaeagnaceae > Hippophae > Hippophae rhamnoides. The sequence goes on from CM065430.1 coordinate 58,013,260, forward strand.
ATGATTATTTAATTAATTTTCAAAAAGATGGATTGAGTCAATGATTTAACTTGATCGATCTAGTCCTCAATCAATCGAGTACATCCCTTGATTGATCTAGAAATGTATTAAATAAATTTAATGATGTGTTATTGCTCGATTGATCTAGTAACTACTCGATCAATCGAGTAACCCATTTTCACACTATTCCTATTGTATCTAATGTACAATTTAACGTGTACGGGAATAGAAATATAGATAATATGTGATTGTTGAGGCTCGATAGCTTTTTTGGCTTGAAAATATTCTTCTAAGACACATAGAAACTGAATTTAAAATTATATATTTTGTTCATGATTATCACCAATACTAATATAAACTTTACGTATTTAAAAACTGAAAGATTGAATTTATATGGTTTTTTATTTCCTTAGAAAAATATCATAATTAAATTTTATCAATTGGTTATCCCCGCCTTAAGCTATTGATTGGTTTTTTAACAAAGAATCGAATCCCCTCCTAAGGATATTTTCATACAAAAAAAGAAAAGAAATCAAAAACATTAATATATATCATTAATAATTTGACTAATTTTGAGCAAGCATGATTAACAAAATAATATATCATGTAAATATTTCATTGAGTATTAGTTATATATCTTCTAATATTTGTTGAATCAATCTATTCTTATCCTTTAATTTTATGTTACTAGTTTAGACTTTTCAAACCCAAACTAGTATAACATAATTTTATGGTTTATTTTTCATCTTTGTTTACATAAGGTTTGTTGAATTATTTAAAATCACGTAATTTCCCTTTAGACTGACCTTGGATGTATATTTGTCACTTTTAAAAAAGTGATTCGTTCGCTTGCAAGCTATTTTTGCAAATACAAAATTTGTGCATCAAGTTTTTGGCACCACTAATGCACAAATTTTGTATTTTAAAGTCTCTCATGCATAAATTTTGTTTTAAAATCTCCCAAGTGCACAATTCACCTATAATAAGTGACAAGTATGCTCCTAAGGTCGATTTCTCAAGGCATTGCAGTGATTTTAGATAATTTTTTGTCTTCTTAAATACTTAAATGAACAATGAATGGAAAATAAGACCTAGACACTTTATCACATTGATTGGTTTGATAATCCCAAAATAATAACAAATTGCTAAATATAAACTCAACTAAAAAAAATTAAGATAGATCTATAATTATAAATCAATGAAGGATTTATGGGAAGTTTAACCAATTAACTATGTTTGTTTCGAAATATTTAGGTGAATAAAAGTATAAACTTGTGTTATTGGTTTCCTTTAAAATACAAAAAACTCCTATGATTAGGATTATTTTCTTTGTTAGTCATCCAATTAATGTGCTATGATTGGGATGTTTAACTAATTGATTAAATTGTGTCCAAGGAAAATACAATCATTTAAATCAATGCAATGGTAAGTCACTAATTTAAACTCTTGTCAAGTTGTGAAAATTAGATATAAATGATGTGTTTGAAGCCTAATTCTCAAATTTTCAATCTATATATAAAGAATAAATGACCATTAGATCATTAATAAATAAATCTTGTAACAAAATTTCAAAAAATAATTTTTATTTAATTAATTATAAAAATATTCACCTAAATAATCTTAAGGAATCAAGGCAACAAAGCTAAATTCCATAGTTAAAGTTATCCAGACATACATAGATTAATATCCATGATGAAATAAAAATAAGCATGCCTCCAAAAAAATAAGAAGAAGATAAATCTAGAAATAAAATACTCCTAATTAGATCGAAATACCAACAACAGATGGATGTTGTTTCCTACTCCAAGAATGTGTATTCTTGATCTTCAAAAGGCTCTTGAATCTCTATAAATATTATCTTATCTTCTTGGAGGTGGAAAAACTCCTAAAAAGTTGTCTCATATTTGTTTCTAAGTTTAATCTATGTTGTACAAGTGTTATGACACAATATTGTACAAGTGCAACAAACGGAGTCCCATAATTTGTACAAGTGTCATGACACAATATTTTTTCCACCATGGCACACAGCTCAAACTCACTCATACATTGCAACCCAAGAGGACCGTGTGAAAGCAAACTTTTCCTTCTACCATGACCATCAATATTCAATGGCCGATGTAGAAAATCATGATAACTGGCTACTGTGGCATACCGATTCTTTTGCCATAACATACAACATATATGTTAAATTAATTTTGTCCCTTACATAGTGGTTGATTCTTGATGTAAGGCTTACATGTCTAAGTCTTTTTCGCTCTGAGGGTGTTATCTAAATGCTCTAAATATTGTGTCTTTGTGACTTGAAATTGTTTATCTCTTTTGAATCAAAAAACACAAAATATATCAAAACATACACAAGATTTTGAAAAGATAGATTTGTTTAAATAATAAAATAAAATGCTATAATCAAACCTATTCATTTCAAATAAGCACAATAAAATCGTGAAATATGAGTGCTTTTTAAGAACTTATCACAATTCCTAACCTGCTTCTTACCAATCTCTAGGAAGTAAAGCAACCTAAAAACCTAAAATAAAATATAAACAACTAAATTATAATAACCTAAATCATTTTTGTAGATTTTCAGCATTTATTGTATGCAACAAGCCTTTAAACCTATAGGTAGCCCTAGTGGAAGAGCTAAAGTCTAATGAGGGCATCTAGTGAGGATACCCAAAAATAACCTAATATGTAAAAACCAAACATTAATAACAGACATACAAACTTAAATCAACAAAAAATATCATGCTTTAGTTCTTTTTTTAGTTTATAACTTAATATTTAAGCATGAGCTGAGCCAACTTCTCAATGGATCAAGGTTCATCGTGAAAATTAGTTACATATCACAAATTCATGCTCCATTACTAGAACATATTGATGAGAAAACTGACAATACCAATCTTGTGGATAGTTTTGTTTTATATTTGTAAAACTCTCGCAAGTGCATGAATCATTTTATAATAAATGATAAGTATACTCCCAAGGTCGATCTAAGGAAGGAATATATGTGGTTTTTAATTTATTATTCAAACTTTTAAAAATGAAATAAAATTCTAAACATTCGCTCATGATATTTTTGTTTGTGTTTTCTAATCTAATAACATAAAATAAACATAAATATGATTCAATAAACAATTATGAAAATTTTAAACATTCATAACAGTGAAGTATTTATGGATATAATAATTAAGTTAATTATGCTTGCTCATATTATTTAGGTTATTAAAGATATAAATTGATATTTATTTATTATCTATTTTTTATATGAATACCACATTTGGTAGTGTTAGATATTCTTTGTTAATTAAAAAAATCAATTAACACATATGAGTGTGGTCGATAATTAATTTGGTTAATTAAATTAATTCTTTTTTTCTAAGAGATTGAAAATGAACCATTTAAATGCCACATTTGGTGGGGTTAGACATTTTAAACTTTATTCAAGATGTCCAAATTAAACCTAAGAAATTAATTATCTTAGTACTTTTAAAATAGAGTTTCACTTTAACTACAAGGCGATTGTACTAACAAATAAAAGAACATTACTCTAAATCAGACGGGATACTTAAACCTTAAAATTTAATTTTAAGATTTAAGTTTGTAATGGAAAATTATATATTTCTCTCTAACATTCTTAATATAAAATCTTAAATAAAAACAAAATCAATTTATTTTACAGAAATATTTTACCTATTTAATATTTTGCAAGTATAACAATGTTATTATTATATCATATTTAAAAACAGCCAACCATCTTAAATTTAATCACAAACAAATTAAATATAACATATAAGAATAAAACATAAAAATAAATGTAAAGAATTCATTTTAAAATTATACTTCAAAAGAATCCTTAAAGAATTTTGACACTAATTCCGTTGTTGGAAAACCTCCAAACGAATTTTCATTTTCGGTTATTGAATCAAGAACTTGAAATCTACAAAAACATAACTAGTTCTTCTCAAAAAGAGGGGAGAAAGAGTTGAGAAAATTGTGTTTTAAGGTGTATTTTTTACAATGGGAGAGAAGGGTTTTTTATAGGTGAGAAAAAGACTAAAAAAGTGGAAAAATATCTTAAAACATGGTAATAGAGGCCTATTGGACAGGCTGGCGTGCATGTGGGGTGTTGATGCATGCAAATGGGCCAGAGTCATGGCCGAAAATATGCTCATGTAGACATAAATTTGGCATGATGCTCACGTGGATGAGCACAGACTTTTGGCATCATGCTCACACGGATGGGCACAGACTTTCGACGTGATGTGCGCTTGGCTGGGAAGTTTGTTCATTTTTTTCCATTTTTTTTCTTTTCTTCATTTTCTTTCTCAACATATTTGTGATGTATTGCCTCCAGTATTATTCTTCTAGTCTTTATATTATTTTTGAAGCAAAAGTGCCTGGAAAAAATACTTGTGATTTCGAAAAAAGAAATTATTTAAAAATATGATCATATAATTATAAATCTTTTGAATAAATTAAAGTACATTAAATCATGTTAATTTTAGTGCTTTTTAAGAACTTATTACAACCCCCAACCAGCTTCTTGCTAGTCTCTTAGCAAGAGAAGCAATAAAAACTAAAATAACAACTAAAATTATACTATCATAAATCACTTCCATAAATTGACACGGTTGCATTCAAGGTATGTAACAAGCTGTTAAACCCCTAGGTTTCCCTAGTGGACGAGTTTGAGTCTCGTGAGAATTTTCAGTAATAAAACTAATAAACATTTAACTAAATGTAAAAATTAAAAGAAATAACAAAAATAAACAAATCAAAAATTAACTTAAGAATAAAAAAAATGAAACATAACACAAAAATTTCTTATACTTTTTAACCTCCTTTAAGATCATAATTTAAATCTAAAGCATAGGTTATTTTCATCTACTTAAACAGTCATGATTTATTATAATAATTCGTTGAAAATTATTTTAATATTTGAATAAAAAATGTATCAATTTAATTTCACCCAAATTCAGTGTCAAGAATCCGAATTCGCTTTGACTCTATTCCTTACAAGTCAATACACTCAAAAACACTGAATCCTATGGGTTCAAACACTCATTCTAATTTATATAAGAAATAGTTGATGTATATAAATGAACTAATATGTTCACATATGTATAAAGAAGAAAGACTCAAAGTATTATTTTAACGTTGATCTCATAAAAGAAATCGAATATATAAATTATAAAGATATCATTTATATAAATTATTTTCATGCATCAATCAAACTTATTAAGCAAAAATTTCAACATATTTGCCTTTTAAAAGTGTAGGAAAAATAAATGCAATGACTTCTAGAGATTTACTTCCTATAACTTTATTTTGTAATTAGCCTTTACTCATAACTTTATAGGTTATGTGAGTTATAGTATGTAGATTATACTATATATTCTTTATCTCTCTATTTCTTAAAGAGATTTTTCAATATATATATATTTAAAGGGTGAACCCATGTACAAATTGTATATTTTTGTAGGATTTTGGCAAGTGTTTAATTTTGTGGCTTTTTTGTTTGATTTTAGTTTAGGTAACCCCATATATGTCTATATTGTTTTAGTAAAGTAATGCATGAATGAGATAAAAGTATATATATTATCAATTTCTACTTAAATCATTTAATCTAAGCAAATGAAAAATAAAAATAAAACATATACGACACTCTATTAAGATGAGAAAAAAAATCCATACCTTCAATGATAATGCTTATAGAGATCATCTAAAAATTTGAAGAAAACAGAAATGTATTTGGAGAAGAAAAAATATATTTCACTTAGAATAAAGGAAATTAGGCTCAAATTATATCTCATAAGAGTAGTCTCCACTATTTGATTCCTAAACACCAATTTTGGGTTTAATATAATTCCCACACCTTAACAAGAAATATTAGTCATGACAAAAAATAACTAATTACCATATACTCCATGATATGTTTTCAAAAATTAATCTAATAGTGCAAAATACTTAAATATTTACTTAAATTTGATTTAAATAAATGATAAATGTTTGTGAGAAATTTTTTAAAAATAATCCTAAAATTCTAAAAATTACTAAATCATACAATGAAAATAAAATAAAACACAATAAAAATGAGAATGTGAACATAATTTTTTTTAAAATTATTAAAATTTTTGAAATTAAGTATGATAACTTTTCACCACCTCCAACCTAGAACTTACATTTTCCTCAATGTAACAATTCTAAATTAAAGATAAAAAGAAAAGAAAAGAAAAGCTATCTATTTCTTGAGAATATACAAGTAGTGATGGAGAAATTCAGGTGACCATCATGTTCACCATTAAAGTCCAACAGACAAATCGCTATGAACATCTAACATCTTAACAAATATTTTTAGTTTTAACAATTCTAAAATTATTCATATTCAATTGAACTAAAATAAACAAAAAGAAATTAAATAAATAAAATAAATAAAAGAAAATTAAATAAAATTATGGGTTGCCTCCCATCTAGTACTTAGTTTAACGTCTTAGCAAGACGTAACTTGGGGTATTTCATTTTAAGTAAACTCAGTGTCCCTGCATCATTGAGTCAATCAAATCTAAAAATAGGACAAGATTGTCTACCTATACTTTTTTAGTTATGCTCTACGGATTTTCAAAATTATTTTTACGTAAAACTAGGGACATGATTATGGGTGTTAGATAACCACTTCTAGGTGCAAGTCAAATAATGAAGGCATTAAAACACAATTGTACCTAGATCTAACAAAGAAACTATCTCCTTTTATCACAGATTATGATTTAAAAACTTTGAAATTTGGAGATAGCTTTAGAAATTTTTATTTATCTTTTACTTTATTATAATCTCTAAATTAAATAACATAATCAGTACTGACCAATAGTTCTTCCAGGAAAGAATGGTGGGGTCAAGCCTTCTTAAAAAACCATCATCCTAGATAGAGTAACGTTCCCAAGAAAGACTAATGGCACAAAGGTTTCCAAGAACTAGTCTCCTAGACATAACTCCTGTAAATCTTTACTTTTCATGCTATTAAAATCTAAGTTAATTAAGTTAATAAATTAAGTTGATGAAAATATAAGTTAGTTAAGGTAACAAATTAAGTTAAGTTAAAATCTAAGTTAATAAATTATGTTTTTTATAAATAAAATTAAAAGTTAAAAATTAATTATTTTTTTTAAATTAAAAATTAAAATAAAATTCATAATTAGAAAAAAAATTCAAAATTCAAAATTCAAAAAGTAAAAAATAAATGAAAATAGAGACATAAAAAAATTATTAAAAAAATAAATTAAAAAGTAAGATTAAAATAAAATAAATTAAAAGTAAAAATTAGATAAAAATTAAAACTTAAAAACTAAGAGTTAAAAGTTTTTTTAATTTTTTTATAACACAAAATAAATTAATAAATCACAATTATTTAAAACACAAAATATTGTTTTTAAAATGTTGTAAAATTCTTACAGGTACACAAATCATTTTATAGCAAATGATAAGTATACTCCCAAGGTCTATCTATGGAATGAATTTATGTGATTTTTAATTTATTATTCAAACTTTTAAAATGAAATTAAATCATAAACATTCTATCACGATATTTTTTTTTGTGTTTCCAAATCTAATAATATAAAATAAACATAGATATGATTTTTATTATTTATAACAGTAGAGTATTTATCTATATAATAATTAAGATAATTATGCTTGCTCATATTATTTAGGTTATTAAATATATAAATTGATATTTATTGATTCTCTCTTTTTTATATGAATACCACATTTGGTAGGGTTAGATATTCTTTGTTAATTAAACAAATCAATTAACACATATGGGTGGGGTCGATAATTAATTTGGTTAATTAAATTAGTTCCTTTTTCTAAGAGATTGAAAATGAACTATTTAAATGCCACATTTGGTGGGGTTAGATATTTTAAACTTTATTTAATGTGTCTAAATTAAACCTAAGAATTTAATTATCTGAGTACTAACTTTCAAGTTTTAAAACCATTACTAAAAATATGTTGTCAATACATTTTCTAATAATAGTTCTTATAAAAAAATTTGAAATAGAGCTTCACTTTAACTACCGGGCGATTGTACCAACAAATAAAAGAGCACTACTCTAAATCAGATCGGATAATCAAACCTTAAAATCTAATTTTCAGATTTAAGTTTATAATACAAAATAATATATTTCTCTCTAATATTCTTAATATAAAATGTTGAATAAAAACAAAGTCAATTTATTTTATAGAAATGTTTTACCTATTTAATATTTCGCAAGCATAACAATGTTATTATTATATCATATTTACAAACAGCCAACTATGTTAAATTTAATCAAAGTCAAATTAAATATAACATATAAAAATAAAATATAAAAATAATTATAAAGAATTCATTTAAAATTATATCTCAAAAGAATCCTTATAGAATTTTGACGCTAATTCCGTTTTTGGAAAACCTCTAAATAGATTTTCATTTTCGCTTATTGAATCAAGAACTAGAAATATACAAAAACATACCTAGTTTTCCCAAAAAGAGAATAACTTTAAAACTGAAGAAACTAAGAAAAACAAAGAAACGCTTATAGAGGGAGAAATAGCTAAGAAAATTGTGTCTTAAGGTGTGTTTTTTACAATGGGAGAAAGGGGCTTTTTATAGTTGAAGAAAAGGCTAAAAAAGTGAAAAAAAAATATATCTTAAAAATTATGAGAGATGCATATTGGATAGGCTGGCATTCATGTGGGGTGTTGACGAGCGCGATTGGACGGGATTTGCAGTAAAAAAATGCACTGATGCGTGTGGGATTCATAGAGTGGATGGGTGCTGACATAAGTGCTAACGCACGTAGAAATTCGGTATGTTTCTTGTAGAATTACTACATGAATGGAAGTGGCTGCATGTGGACTTGCGGTGTGAATGGGCATGGCTGCGTGATGCGCGCGTGAGCGGTTGGGCATTGATGAGTGCTCAAAAAGCACTAAAATAACCATGATTTTATGCACATTAATTGATTAAAAATATATATATTTATATGTTTTATCATATATTTATATAAATTTGTCTTTTTCGGAATCACGGGTATTTTTATTGTTTTTCAGGAATTTTGGCCTAAAAACGCAATGTAAAGACTCAAAGAAGAAAACTTGAAGCAATACATCACAAATAAATTAATAAATAAGTGGAAAAAGGTCAACAAACATGGAAAAATTGGACAAAATGGGTCGAAAAGGTCAAAAATGTCAAAAGACGGAAAATCGCGCGCACAATAGCGCGCCCGGCCACGCCGGCGCCACTGCCGCCGCGCGTTGATGCATGCTTCCTTGCGCGCCACAGCGCGCGGGCACTGTTCACGCGCGCGGCAAGTCGGCCAGCGCCAGCGCCAACGCGTTTTTGACCCATTTTTCACGTGCAGCCGCCATGACGTCATGTCGACGTCATTGATGACCTCAACAGGTCCAAAACACGTTTTTATTTTTTTAATATTTTTTTAACATTTTTTTACTCATTTTTTCTCTCCATCCTCACTTATAAATACCCCTCTTTCATTCACTTCAAAACACACCTCAAAACCACACTTCTTTCTTCTTTCTTTCTCTCATTTCTTAGTTTTTAAGTTTTTCTTAGTTTCTTTCTTAGTTTCTAAGCTTTTCTTAGTTTTTCTCTTAGTTTTTAGTTCAATTCTCTTAGGTTAAGAGTTCTTCTCTTTTTGAGAGGAACTTGTAATGTTTTTGTAATAATTTAGATTTTTGATTCAATAAATGGAAGTGCAAATTCCACTTGGAGGTTTTCTAGCAACGGGAATAGCGTCGAAGTTCTGTAAGGATTTTATTTTCTTTACAGTTATTTTTATGCTTTATTGTTACATGTTATATTTAATTTGTCCGTGATTAAATTTAACTGTGCTAGTGCTCATAATCATGATATAATAATAACGTTGTTATGCTTGCGAAATATTAAATAGGTGAAAATTTCTAAAATGAATTGATTTTATTTTTATTCAAGATTTTATATTAAGGATGTTAGAAAGAAATATATTATTTTTCATTACAAACTTAAATCTGAAGATTAGACTTTAAGGTTTAGTTATCCGGTCTAATTTAGAGTAGTGCTCTTTTATTTGTTGGTACAATCGCCCCGTAGTTAGAGTGAAGCTCTATTTCAAAAGTTTTTATAAGAATTATTATGTGAAAATGTATTGACAACATGTTTTCAGAAGTGGTTTTAAAACTTGAAAGTTAGTACTCGGATAACTAAATTCTTGGGTTTAATTTGGACACCTTGAATAAAGTTTAAACTGTCTAACCCCACCAAAGGTGGCATTTAAATGGTTCATTTTCAATCTCTTAGAAAAAGGAATTAATTTAATTAACCAAATTAGTTATCAACCCCACCCATAGGTGTTAATTGATTTGTTTAGTTAACAAAGAATATCTAACCCTACCAAAGGTGGTATTCATACAAAAAAGAGAGAATCAATAAAATATCAATTTATATCTTTAATAACCTAGATAATATGAGCAAGCATAATTAATTTAGTTATTATATCCATAAATACTCCACTAATATAAATGATAAAATTTGCATGAATATTTATTGAATCTGTATTTATATTTATTTATTGAATTTGTTATATATGTTTATTTTATGTTATTAGATTAGGAACACAAAAACCAAACTATCGTGACAGGATGTTTAGGATTTAATTTCGTTTTTAAAAGTTTGAATAATAAATTAAGAACCACATACATTCCTTCCTTAGATCGACCTTGGGAGTATACTTATCATTTTCTACGAAATGATTCGTGCACTTGCGAGAGTTTTACAAATATTAAAACCAAAGTATTTGCGAGAATTGGCGATGCCGGTTTTCGCTCATCAAGTTTTTGGCGCCGTTGCAGGGGAAGGAATAGCGTTTTTAATTTATTTATCAAGTCTTTGAATTATTTTTGAAGCGAAAATACCTAAAAACTAATAAAATACCCATGATTCTGAAAAAGATAAATTTATATAAAAATATGATAAAATCGAATAAATAAAAATCTTTTTAATCAATTAAAGTACATTAAATCATGGTAATTTTAGTACTTTTTAAGCACTCATCACATATCAATATTGATTCTTCCAAACCTAGTTTTGAGAATCTAAATTCACTTCAACTCTATTCCTCACAAGATATACTCTCAATATAACACTAATCTTATAGGTCCAAACACTCAAAAAAAATGCAAATAGAAGTTACGTAAAGAATAAAGCAAAGGGGTTTAATATTTATAAACAAGAAAGGCTCGGTATAACATAGATCTCATGAAAGGAATCAAATGTTAGGATTTTGAAGACATCATATTACTAATTTCATAATTCATTCAAAATTATTAAGCAAAAATATTAAGAAGGTGCCTTGAGATGAATGAATTTTTTTTTTACTTCAAGGGGTTATTCCTATTCTTTTTTTTATAATAGTTATGTCACTACTTATAAGAAATCTAGATCATAGTAATTAGTTATACTATATTTTTCCTCTTATTTATTATTTTTTCTTTCTCTTTTTTTAAGAGAGTAGACACATGTATATATATGTATTATACTAAGTGGTTAATATAGCTTATTCTTTTTTCCCAAGGGATTAGAGGCTTCTTAGGACATGTAGGTTTCTATAGGCAATTTATTAAAGATTGTTCTAAACTAAGTCATACTTTATACAATTTGATGTCAAAGAGACATTATTTTGATTTTAATGATGCTTTATTTTTCTCCTTTGATACTTTGAATGAAAAATTAACATCGTCCCTTTTAATTTTCGTGTTTAATTGGTATATTCCTTTTGAAATTATTTGTGATGCTTCTGTTTAAGAAATCAGAGCAGTTTTAGGACAAGGAGTGGATAAGAACTTGCATGTTATATATTAAACTAGAAAAATACTCAATCATGCCCAAATAAATTATTCCAACATTGAGAAAAGATTATTGGTTGTGTTTTCTTTAGATAAATTAAGGTCTTACTTAGTATATTCTAAAGCAATTGTGCATTTTAATCATGCTACTTTATGATATCTACTAAGTTAACCTAATGCTAAGCTAAAGTAGTGAAAACTTATTAACTAATCATTTATCTAGGCTAATTTATGAATTCAACTCTCTTGAATGTGAGAGTAAAGAAGAAATTGTTGGAACTTTTCCTGATGAATAATTATTTTCAGTAGGTCCAACTCCATGGCATACTGATATAGCTAATTATCTTACTATTGATATTTTGAGACCTAACATTTCTTTTTAAGAAAAGAAAAAGTTGTTAAACTCTTGTAGGAATTACTTCTGGGATTATCTTTTTCTATTCAATATTTTTCAAGGTTAAATAATCCGAAGGTGTGTGCTTGAAGAAGAACATAAGAACATCTTGGCCTTTTGTTATGATTTTCATTGTGGGGGCCATTTTTGAGGTAACAAAATGGATCTTAAGGTATTACAATCTAGAATTTATGGCTAACACTATTTAAATATGCTAATATGTTTTGTTATCATAATGATAGATGTCAAAGAACATGTAATATAGGCAAAGCATATGAAATACCTTTGACATCTATTTCAATTACTAAACTTTGAAGTATATGGGATTGACTTTATAGGTCCCTTTCCCTATTCTTGTAGATATGAATATATCTTGGTCATTAGGGATTATGTGTCCAAGTGCGTTAAAGTTATACCCACTAAAACCAATGATGCTAATGTTGTTGTGAAATTCTTGAAGGATTCAATTTTTAGTAGGTTCAGGACACCTAGAGCAATAATAAGTGATGGAGGAAGCCATGTTTATAACAAAGGTTTTGATGAGGTATAGAAGAAGTGAAACATCACACATAAAGTGGGAAATCTAGTTAAATGATTCTTGATGTGCCTACCACATGACTTATAAAACACGCACTTGAATGAGCCCTTACTAGTTAATCTTTGGGGAATCATGCCACTTACCCGTAGAACTCAAACATAAGGCTTATTGGGAAATTAAAGAGCTAAATATGGATTTAGAAAAAGCAAAAGAGAAACGATTGCTCCAACTCAGTGAGCTTGAAAAGATTAGCGATGAAGCCTATGAAAATGCAAAGTTATACAAAGAACGTACAAAGCACTATCACAACAAGAGGGTTGTTCGTAAGACTTTTCTTCTTGGAATGAAAGTTCTTTTGATTAACCCATGTATGAGATTCTTTCTAGGAAAAATGCAATCAAGGTGGAGTGGACTATTCATAATTTTCCAAGTACTTTCACATGGGGTAGTAAGTTGTTGAATCCTAAGACTCAAGGAACATTCAAAGTAAATGGGCATCGTGTAAAGCCATATTTAGAAAGTGAACACAATAAAAAAGACATCAATGAAATATGAATATATAATACTTAGCAATATAAAGCATCTTAATGAAACGTTAAACTATGTGCTGTATGGGAGGCAACCCATTATTATTAATAATATTATTTTATGTTTTTTAATTATTTTGTTTCCTATCATGTGAACATTATATAGAATTTTTAATTTTGTAACTGTGTTGAAATTTGTGAGAAGTACAAAGTTTTCTATTTGTGTAATATTTATACGTTTGGATTGATAGATACATTTACAATTCCACACCAACTCTTGAACTTGATTAGTAAATGGGTAACTTTTCTATCCATTAATCTTTATCTTTAATTTATAATTTTGACGTTTAGAACACTGAAAGTTGTAGGCTAGGGGTGAGAAAAATTATATTATAATATTGTGTTGAATTGAAATTTTCATATATTTACATGTGCACATTTTAATATTGTTTTAATTTTTATTTTTTTATGTGCTTTAATTTATTTTTATTGGATTAGTAATTTTGGTTAGTTATAAAAAATTTATTACAAAATTATTATGTCTTTTAGTTAATTTAAAGAAAATGATTAAGTTTTTGCATTGTTAGATTAATTTCAAAAACTTTTCATGAAGTAATGAGATAATTAGTTATTTTTGTCATAACTAATATTTTATAATAAAATGTTAAAATTGCGATGAACCCAAAATTGGTGTTTAGGTATTAAATAGAGACTATCTTGTGAGAATATATTTTAAGCTATTAACTTCTCATTCTAAGTGATAATATTTTTTTACTCTTTTAAACACTCTTCTTATCAATTCTAAATTGCTAGATGATCTCTATAGGTTTTTGCATTAAATGTTATAATTTTTAAATCTAATAAAGTATTATATATTTATTTTTATTGTTTAAATTGAATGACTTAAGTAGAAATTGAAAGTATGTGTCATTCTCTTCGTTCATAGATACTAAAAAATGTGACATATATAGGGTTATCTAAACTAGTAAAAGAAAAAAATCATAAATTAGTCACTCACTTTATCATACAATATATGTACATTATGTACATGGGTTCTCTCTTTAAAAAAATAACATCTCTAGAAAAAAGAGAGAAAATAAAAAAAATAAATAAAGAGAGAAAAATGAATAGTATAAACTAAATATTATTACGTAATATCCTTCAAAGCTGTGAGAATTGGTTAAATACAAAAAACAATATAAGAAATACTTCTCAAAGAAATCATTTACATTTTATTCATCTCTTAAAGGCTTATCACTTGATTTTTATTTGATGAATTTGATTGATGTATGAAAGTAGTATGTGATTTCTTTATAAAATCATTTCAGTTGATTCCTTTCATGAGATTAATATTTAGGCACTACTTTGAGCCTTTTATTATTTATACATATGTGAACCTATTAGTTCATTTTTATACATAATCTATATCATTATATACCTTTGAATGAGTACTTGAACCAATAGGATCAGTGTTATTGAGAGTATGCTTTGTGAGGATAGAGTCAAAGCGAATTCAAATTTAATACATTGAAATTGGATAAATTTAATATTGATACATTTTTTATTTGAATATTAAAGTGATTTTCAACTAATTATTATAATAACCATGAATGTTTAGAATATCAAAATAACTTATGCTATAGATTTTAATTATAATCTTAAAAGAGATTAAAACGCATAAGAAGTTTTGTTATTTTTTTATTTTATTGTCTTTTTACTTTGTTTTAAATTTTATTTGTTTATGTATCGTTTATTTTGTTTTTCTTATTTATTTTTAATTTTTACAGTTTAAATTTGATATTTGTGGGTATCATATCTGAAACCTCACAAGACTTAAACTCATCTACTAAGACAACCTATGGATTTAAAGGCTTATTACATACACTAAATGCGATCAAATCAATCTACAAAAATGATTTAAGATAGTTTAATTTTATTATAATTTTTGTTTTTAACTTTTTTCCATTCTTACTAAGAGATTACAAAAAGATGGTTAGGGATTATGATGAATACTCATAAGCACTTAATATATCATGATTTAATGCATGTTAAATGATTAAATAAATTTATATTTGCTTAGTTTTATTATCATTTTAAACAAATTATCTTTTTTGAATCACGAGTAGTATATTTTATTGTTTTAAGGTATTTTAGCTTTAAAAGGATTTAATTGATCAAACATTTGAAGAATATATTTGAAAGCTTCCATTACAACTTTAGAAGCTTCAAAGATAACATATGTAAATCATTACATATGTTCCAAAATATGAAAAAGGATGTATAAAAAAATATAAGGGTTCCAAGTTTTTAGAACAAAGTGGGCCGCATCATAGAAGTTTTTTTCGCGATGAGAGGTAAAAGGCTTAAGAATCACGAGTCCCAAAATTGATATGGATACAATGTGTAAATGTTGTATGATGTAATGCAAGTGTAGTGGATCAAACTCCAAACCATGTACAACATGCATATCCCACGGCATGAAAGAAATGTTTGTTGCGGTGCCAATCATATGACCCATATTTTTCTCCTTTCCTACCATTATAAATAGGATCATAATTATAATTTATTTAATATCCTTTAACTTTATAGTGGTGAGTATTCTTGCCTATCATGCTGGTGACCCGGGTTCGATCCCCGGCAACGGCGCCAAAAACTTGATCGGTGCAAAACTACAAGTGCGCAGTATTGTAGTTTTATAATAAAGTGATAAGAAGAGTATCATCCTCATGGATTGGTAACTTACTTTTGAAAAATATCAAAATAAAAATAATCTCAATTTTATCTAGAAAAGTCAATAAGGTTGTTGTAATTGGAATTTAAAATAAAATTAATTTAAAGAAAGTGCATAAAATAAAAGTAAGATATTGTTCAAAGATCAAATTAATAGGAAAAAAAACTTCTAGGAAATCGATTTCACCTAATCCCTCACTATGCTTTACTCATCTAGCTAATTGAATTTAATTCTCTTTGTTTGTTAGCAATCTCTAAAAAAACATCCAAAAGCCTTTTTCGACAGTCAATTAGAAATTTTCTTGTTCATTAATTTACATGAGAGTATACAATTTAATAAAGTAAGAAAGCATTAAGATCAATGATCTTAATACTACACAGATTCATATAAGTCTTTCGATCTCTATATTTACCTATGCCAAAATATTCCAGGTCTATCCTATAATTCCATCTTTTAATAATAAATCATAAGACTAAAATCATCTAATTAATGACCAGTTAATTAAAAGCAATAAACTCGGAATAAATCAAACAAACATAAATAGAAATAATTCAAATTAACATAAAAAATCAAGCATACTTCAAAATAAAATTACATATTTTTCCTAGAATAAAGAAAAATTAGTTCATGCAAAAAATTGAATTTAACATAAACGAATTCACCGTAATTTTCGTAAAGGAATTGAAAGAAAATTGAATTGTAAAAAAAAATTTCTTTCGCGTTTCCTTTTTCTTTCTTCTTTTTTTCTTTATATTTATGCACCGTTGTTTGTTTTTCCTTATTTTTCAATTCTGTGCAGTCCCTTTTTGTTTCTTCTATCTTTTTCTTGTTTCCCGTTCTACGCTCCTTTGTTTCTTCTATTTTCTTCTCTCCTTTTCTTGTTTCCCATTCTACGCTCCTTTGTTTCTTCTATTTGGTGTATATATATCCATCATTGGCTTCTGATTTTGTTTCTTTCTTTTTTTCAAATTTTCGTCTATTTATTTTATATATATGAAAACTAGATAAGGAAAAGAAGCGCAATGGAGGTTGTAAGAATATATATGATATATATATATATATATAAATATAAACTCTCTGGCCGCCTTATATATATCTAACAACTTTATATCTTTTATATATATATACACTCCTCATTTCTTAATCTAATATATATATAGACAGAGAAATCTTAATTTAAATTTCAGTGTCATTAGATGATATATTTCTAATACTTTAGATCTTCGTTATATTCAAATCTACAATAAATTTTAAATAATAATAACAAAGTCTAAATTTAATAAAAAATAAATAAAATTATATTAAAGTTTAAAATTGAAAACTGATAAATTATGTCAAATTATGCAAGTCATCAAACATCTCTAAACTAGAACTTTGTTTGTCCTCAAACAAAGAAAAAATAAAAGAAAAGACAACTATAGATAGTGTCAACAAGACCTCATAGAGAACTACCATCACTCACCAAATCATTATCTAAATTTAGATTTCATCACTAATAACTTACTCTTTTTACATCGAAGTTAGTAAGAAAATCAATCAAAATTCAGCAATTTGTCAAGCAAGATTTAAGCATTTACTTCAACCTAAAGCTAATTCCTTGAGTGTGTATGTGAAATAATCAATTTAACTCCAAACCACCGGCAAATTTGGATAAAAGTAGAACAACTGAAATAAGAAGAATTCTCTCAAAACTTAAATCCATAAGTCTAATTTTTAGAAATCCTCTCCACTAATGTAATCTACAAATACCAAAATCAAAGATCAAATGGTCTTTAATCAAGGTTGTAATGATAGGTCATAGGGTGAGGGCTAAGAAAGAAATGGATTTGGAAAATAAAAGCAAACTAGGAAAACACTTGTTAGAAAAAAAAAAGAATATCCACATGATTCACATCATAGCTCTTTCTCGACAATATGCTCATATTGATGACAATATTGTTGTCATACTTAATAAGTGGAGTGCTTTCCTTTTTTCTCTTTTTTTTTCACCTTGATACTCATAGTCTTTTCTGATTTACAACCACTTTAACCCTTTTTCGATTCTTTCCTTTCACTTTCTTTTCTTTTCACACTTTGATAAAATAAAGCAAACATAATCTTGATTATTTAATTTGAATTAACTTTCTCTTTAAATACAAATTTTCACCAAAGTATTTTCTCAAAATTTAAGGTAAATTCATGGTTTTTAAAGCTTAGAATGGGAATGATTTATGTAGTTAAAAGAACAAATAAAAGCTTATGTAAAACAAGGCTCAATGGGTTAACTATAGGAATACACCATGCAATAATGGTGTGATAATTAGGATAGTTGGAAAAGCTTTTTGATTTTGACAAAAAAAATTGCCTAGATCATTTCTCTAATTTACTATGTACTTAATTATTTAAAAAAAAAGATTTAAATCAAAGTACCCACAAAACTTTGACTAACATAATAGCAAATTTTGAAAAATATTTCTCAAAATTATCATCAATCACAAATTTTAGAGTCATAGCGAATTAAATCAAACTTAAATACATGCTTGATAAGGTAATTAAACAACTCAAGACTATAAGAGTTGACACCCCAAACTTAAACTAAAAAATTTCCTCATTATAATTCAAAAGTGAGATAGATAAAAGAAATGAAAGGAACTTTCCTAGTTTTATGGTGGATCTACATTAGTTTGTAATTTTCATCTTTTTATTTCTGCATAATAAACCAACATCAAAATCCAAATTATTCAAATAACAATAAAAAATAAAATAAAATAAAAGAACAAAAGAAAAGAAAAGAAAAGAAAGTTTTATGGGTTATTGATGAGAAGAATCGTGATCGCCAAATACTTTGATGAACGAAAACTTGATGAGCGAAAACCGGCATCGCCGATCCTACCAATACTTTGGTTTTATATTTATAAAACTCTCGCAAGTGCACGAATCATTTCGTAGAAAATGATAAGTATACTCCCAAGGTCGATCTAAGGAAGGAATGATAACTTGTAGGAATAAGCCCATTGTTTTCATTTTTCACCACCGTTATTCCACCCTTTTTTTGGTACAACATGCACTAGACGTACCCATGAGCTGTCTAAAATAACATAAATAATTCTAGCATTGAAGAGCTTCAAAATATCAACTCTCACAACTTTCTTCATTACTAGATTTAATCTTCTTTGAGGCTCAATTGATAGTTTGTAAGGTTCTTCCATTAGAATATTGTGCATGCAAATGGATGGACTTATACCTTTTATGTCAGAGATAGTCCATCACAAGCCTATTTATTCTATGCTCACTTAACACACTTAGCAACTTTTCCTCTTCTTCAAGTGTAAGTGATGTGGCAAGAATCATTGGAAATATGTAACTATCACCCAAGAATGCATAGTGAAGATGCTTAGGAAATTGCTTCAACTATAGAGTTGTAGTTTGCTACACCTTTACTGTAGAGATTACAGAATCCATCTTTGTTACCATTGGCTCCAGCCTCTCCACTTCTTTGCTAAATGATGTAACCTACTACAATGCTTTAAAGGCAAATACATAGTGGAGCAATTTTTCACTAACAAAAGATAAATCAAATTCACAAATAGTAGAGTTATTAAAATCATAAGCATGAGATGAAGTGATGATACATCATTTTAGGTGATCACCCAACATATCTTCTTGAAAGGCTTCTACTTCACATTGTTCAATGATATCTACCTGAAAGTAAGTGCTTGGATCCTTTGGAAATCTCATGGCTTTGTAGATGTTGAACGTAATCTCTTCCTTGTTCACTCTCAATGTTAACTCACCCTTTTAAACATCCATTAAAGCTCTTCCCGTAGCCAAGAATTAGTGGGACATCTTGGTCTTCATCCATATCCAATACCACAAAATCAGTAGGAAAAATAAATTTATCCACCTTTACCAATACATCTTATATAATTCCATGTGTATACTTGATAGATCGGTCTACTAGTTGCAAAGAAATGGTTGTTTGTTGTATCTCTCCAAGTCCCAATTTCCTAGACAGATAGTGGCATAAGATTAATGCTAGCACCAAGATCACATAAAAATTTATCAAAAAATGAATTTCAAATAATGCAAGGCAAAGTGAAACTCCCTAGATCTTTTAATTTTTGAGGTAATTTCTTTTGAAGAATGGCACTACATTCTTGAGAAAGCTTCACTGTTTCAAACTCCTCTAACCTTCTTTTCTTGGACATGATGTCCTTCAAGAATTTGGCATAATTGGGCATTTTTTCCAAGTCATCTATAAAAGGAATATTTATATGAATTTTCTTAAAGATATCCAAAAATTTAGAAAATTACTTATCTAATTTTTGTATTTGAAAGCGTTAAGGATAAGGAAGTGGAGTTGAGAGAATAAGAGGATTCTCAAGAAATGAAATCAATGGAGGCATGTGAGTCTCTCTTAGTATATCATCAAAAATCTCCTCCTCTTCTACTTTATAATTGCATTGGCCATTGTTTGGACCTGTAGGGGTGGACTTGGTTTCCTTTGATAGTGACCTCTCAATTTCTCTTCCACTCCTAAGTGTAATGACCTTACATTGTTCCTTTGGATTCACTTCTATTTTGATATGAAAGTTCCTTTTTTTAGCAATGATGGTTGTGGCTAGTTACCCAATTTGCACTTCAAGATTGTTCATAATGGCTCCCATATTACTACAATGAGTCTCAATGTTATCTAGCTGTGAATCACTCTTTTTAAATCTTGCTTTGGTCTCCTCAACAAAGGAAACCATGGCATCCTCAAGTGATATCTTTTTCTCTCTTGGTTGACTATCAAACCCTAGAGGAGGTTGTAACACATTCTTTGTGTTTCCATCATAAATATTCTCATGATTTTGAAGCCCTAGATGGTAGAAATTTTGCATAGGATTACCACAACAATTGTAGTTCTGATTCTTGATGTATTGAACTTGTTCTTGACTTGCTTTATTCATTGGAACTGTCATACTTGAATCTACAACATATTTTGCACTTTGTGGTATTCTTTGGGTTGTCAAGGATGAAATTTGATAAGATAGAGAAGCAACTTGAGCTGAAACTATAGAAAAAGGCTCCAATTCATGAATCCCAAAAACTTTCTTAGCCATATATCTTTCAATTGGCTATTGATATTTGTTTGAGGCCATATCTTCCAAAAGAGAAGTAGTACCTTCAATTGTCTTTGAAATCAAAGTTCCACCAACATTAGCATAAAATATGGTTCTAGTTTGCCCATTTAACCCATTATATAGCATCTGAATTTGCAACCAATATGCTAATCAATGATGAGTGAAATGCCAAATCAAAGCTTTATACCTTTCCCATGCTCCATAAATTGTCTCAAAATCATTTTTCCTGAATTAAGCAATATCACTCCTAAGTTGGGCTATTTTTGTATGTGGAAATAATTTAGCAAGAAACTTTTCTGCCATGTCCTGCCAACTAGTGTTGCTTCCCGGTTGTAGAGATTGGAGCCAACCTCTAGCCTTGTCCCTCAATGAAAAAGGAAAAAATCTCAATCTAATGGTGTCTTTAGTAACACCATTCATATTTACAGTGTCACAAATCTCCAAGAACATCGTCAAATGAATATTGGGATCATTAAGTGGCCATCCGTTAAATTGGGCTTGTTGCACCATATTGATCAATTCCATTTTGAGTTCAAAATTATTGGTATTAATGGTTTGGCATCTTACACCTGAGTAATTATCATTCACAATTAACCTTACATAATCCTTCAAGGTGTATGGCTATACATTCAATTCTCCTTTAGCTATGGTTAGTACTTTCATCTTTCTTTGTGATCTAAAGGTTCTTTCAATCTCCGGATCAAAAGGAATAATGTTTCGAGTTCTAGCACGATGCATCCAACGTCAAAGACACACCTAGACAAAAATAAAAATAAAAATAAAAATGAAATATAATATAATTCTAAATTAAAACCAAGATTACTTTGTATCGATATTGGAAAAAATAAAAATCAATCCTCGACAAAGGCGCGAAAAACTTTATCAGTGCAAAACTATAAGTGCACAGTGTTATAGTTTTATAATAAAGTAATAATAATAAGAGTATCGTCCTCGGGAATTTGTAACTTACTTTTAAAAAATACCAAAATTTTACTACTCTCAATTTTATCTAGAAAAGTCAATAAGGTTATTGTAATTGGAATTTAAAATAAAATCAATTTAAAGAAAATGTGTAAAATAAAGAAAGATATTGTTCAAAGATCAAATTAATAGGAAGAAAACTTATAGGAAATCAATTTCACCTATGTTTTACTCATCCAGCTAATTGAATTTAATTCTCTCTATTTGTTAGCAATCTCTAAAAAAACATCCAAAAGCCTCTTTTGACAATCAATTGGAAATATTATTGTTCATTAATTTACATAAGAGTATGCAATTTAATAAAGCATGAAAGCATTAAGATCAATGATCTTAATACTACACAGATTCATACAAGTCTTTTGATCTCTATATTTAACTATGTCGAAATATTCCAGATCTATCCTATAATTCCCTCTTTTGATAGTAAATCACAAGAATAAAATCATCTAATTAATGACCAGTTAATTAGAAGGAATAAACTCAGAATAAATCAAACAAATATGAATAGAAATAATTCAAATTAACATAGAAAATCAAACATAGTTCAGAATTAAATTACATCTCTTTTTTTTAGAATAAAGAAAAATTAGTTCATGCAAAAGGTTAAATTTAACAAAAACGAATTCACCATAATTTTGTAAGAGGAATTGAAAGAAAATTGAATCGCAAAAAGAATATGCTTTCACTTTTCCTTGTTATAGCTTTCCCTTTTCTTTCTTCTTTTTTTTCTTTCTGTTTTTGACCCGCTGTTTGTTTTTCCTTTTTTTCAGTTCTACGTAGCCCCTTTTTGTTTCCTCTCTCTTTTTCTTGTTTCCCATTCTACGCTCCTCTGTCCCCTTTGTTTTGTGTATATATATATCCTTCGTTGGCTTTTGATTTTTTTTCTTTTTCATTTTTCCGTTTGTTTCTTATATATATATATATATATCTTAATTTAAATTTGAGACTACTTAGATGATATGCTTCGAAAATTTTGGATATTCATTATCTTCAAATATATAAAAAATTTAAATAATAATAATAAAGTCTAAATTCAATAAAAAATAAATAAAATTAAACTAAGGTTTAAAATTGAAAAGTGATAAATTATGTCAAATTATGCAAGTCATCACTACTCCTATAAATAGGATCCTAATTCTATTGTAATTAATACCCCTTGGCTTTATCCTTAAGTTGATTTCTATGTTTTGCTTTTAGTAGTTTCAATTTCTTCTCTCATTTGTGAAAAGAAAAATTTTAGTTTCTATAGTAATTCTATTTTCAATTTAATAAATGGTGTTGGCAATTCTGTTTCAAGGTTTTCCAAAACAGAAATGATATTGAGATTTTATTAAGGTATATATTTAAATGTATTCTTTTCATATTATATTTATGTGTTGTTTTACATGCCATGTTTAATTTATGTATCATTTATTAAAATGTATATGCATAGCCATAGATAATATGGGATATTAGTAATGTTGTTAACTTGTGAAATATTAAAGTAGATTAAACATTTTTATAAAATGAATTAATTTTTATTTCTTCATCAAGATTACAACAAAGTTTGTAAAAGAAAAATAAATTGATGAAGTATTTTTCATAATAAACAAGAAAGTTAGATTTGTGATTTAATTATCTGAATCTAATTTAGAGCCAACTTTTAGATGTTAGATGAAATATTCTGGATTGAATTTAGAGAACTCTATTTCAAAGATTTTTATAAGATTATTACTGGAAAATATATTGACGACATATTTCTCATAATAGATTTAAAATCTGAAAGTTAGTTTCTAGATACTTAAATCATTAACCTAACTTAGACACCTTGGTAAGAGTTTAAATTGATAGCCCCGCCAAAATAATCAACTAAATGGTTTATTAATTCCTTAGAAATAAAGCATAATTTAGTTAACTATCAATTATTGATCCCTACAAAAAGACTTTAATTGATAATTGATTAATAATAAAATTGATCCTTCCCTTAGGATAATTTCTTATTAAAAAGGAAGAATCAATAATCTTAATTCATATATTTAATGACCTACTTAATATTGAGTAAAGCATAATTAACTAGCTAATGTATCCCATAAAGTCTTCATTGCATGCTAAATATTTAACTGCCTAAATGTTTCTTAAATCTATCTTTATTTTTATGTCATTAGTTTAGATCTTCAAACCCAAACTTTGTGATAGAATGTTTAGGTTTTATTTTTGTTCTTAATAATTTTTTGAATTATTTAAAAACCATATAATTCCTCTTTAGACTGGCCTTGTAAGTATATTTATTATATTCTATAAGTTATTCATGAATTTGCATGCTATTTTATAAATCATACAAAATTTGTATGCCTAATTTTGTCACATCAAGTTTTTGGCATCATTGCCACGTATATTGCTAATAGCACTAAAAACAAGATAACCTTTGTGAGCATTAATGTTCAACTTCAATTCTTGATCTTCACTCGTTACATATTGGATGATTTTACATGTAAGGCTTACATGCATTTTCCTTTAAGCTTCTATGGTAAAAATGAGTTCTTCAAGTGTTATTCTTCATGTGTTGATCAACTTCTATATTTGAAACTTAAAACACTTGAAATGCAAAGGAAAATACCCACGATTTTGAAAATATAAATTTGTATAAATAATGATAAAAACATATATAATCAAAACTTATTATTTATATTTAGGTGCAAGAAAACCATGAAAAATTATTGCTTTAAGCACTCATCATGCACGCACTGAAATTCTGATTACAAGTGTTGAACAGTGTTTTACTTTTAAATAAGTTACAATAGCTCATTAGGTCATATATATATATATAGATAAGACATAGAAATAGTTCTAAGGTAGCTTTATGGGATTTTTTCCACATCCAAGAAGAGAATAAAAGATCTATAGAAATTCAAGAGCCTTTCCAAGATAAAGGTTACATACTTTTGGAGTAGGAAACATCATCCATCAATTGTTGGTATTTAGATCTAATTAGAAATATTTTATTTATAGATTTATCCTCTTCTTATTTTGTTGGATACATGGTTATTATTATTTGATCATGAATTTTTATCTATGCATGTGTGGCTAATTTTACTATGAGAATTTAGCATTGTTTCCATAATTGTTTAGATTATTTAAGCGAATACTTTTATAATTAATTAAGTAAAGATTTTTTATATTCACGGTTTGTTAAAAGTTTATTTATGAACAATTTATTGGCCATTTATTCTTCATAGATAGATTGAAAATTGAAGAATTAGGTTTCAGACACATCATCTAGATCTAATTAGACAACTTGAACAAGAGTTTAAATTGGTGACTTGATCATTGTATCGATTTAAATGGTTTTATTTTCCTAGGGTATAATTTAATTAATTAGTTGATCGGCCCGATCATAGGACATTAATTGGTTGATTAATAAATAAAATAATCCTTGATCTAGTAGTTTTCATAATTTAAGGAAAAACCAATAATCTATGTTTATATGTTCATTTGCTTTAATTCACCTAAATCTTTTCACGTAGGCATGGTTAACTAGCTAAAATTCCCATAAATCCTCCCTTGATTTTACAACTATCTTGAGTACCTTTTGATTTGAGTCAATATTTAATTATTCATTATTAATTTAGGGTTTTCATAACATTTATTGTGATAGAGTGTTTAGATTTAATTGTTTTTGTTTAATTGTATGTTAAAGTTTTTAAGAAAAGTAAAAAATTATCTAAAATCATTACAATTTCTTAACAGACCGATCTTGGGAATATACCTGTCATTTACTATAGGTGATTCATGTACTTATAGGCTTTTAATACAAAATTTATGCATCAAATATTTGGCATCATTGCTAGAAAATTGGCATTTTAGAGTCTTTTTTCAAAATTCTTAAAAGCTCTTTGCAAATATTTGTAATTTGTTTAGTTATTTTTGTTTGTTGGAATTATTTTAGTTTCTTTTAGTTGTTTATATAATTTTTATTTCTTTTAGTTTACCTTCTTGTGCTTTAGTTTAATTGTTGTTTTCGTTAGTATATGCATAGCAAAAGATTCATTGGGAATCAACTCTTACCTTTCATAGATAATGTTAATAGATCCAAAGATTACTTTAAAATGGTGGATATTCAAATCCAAGAGCCTTAATAAAGCCACAAATAGAGCCTCTATTTTAACCTTTAAACGTAGAAGATGTTTTACCACGGGGGATAGCAATGAAAGAGTATGCAAGACCAATCATTTGCACTACAAGTGCCTATATATAGTTGGGAGAGACAACTTGAAATTATGAATTGAAAAATATTCATTAGAGATTTCTATTCAACTATATAAACATTCCCTTTGTAAGGGCTTAATGAAGACCAACTGAAAATGAGGTGTTTTCCACACATCTCAAATATAGAGAAAAGGCTTGTCTAATGACTCTTCCACCAGGTGCCCTAATAACATGGGAGGGAATCTACAATAAATTCATGGAAAAATTATATTCCCATAAAAAAATTTCTATTTGAGAACTAAAATAGCAATATTCTCTCAAAAGTAAAGAGAGTCATATCATGAAGCTTAGGATATGTTCAAAATTTTTTCTCACTCAATGTCTGATGCATATTTTCGTGAGTGTACAAATTGTTCAAGTAATAAAGTGTACAAAAGTATGGATCTCGAACCCACAAGGAATGGCGTTACTAAGTATCGAAATTGACTAATCCTAATTTTATTTGAAAACCTAATTGTTGAAATTGTTTAAGAAGAAAATTAACTTAAAAATAAAGGCAAATAACACAATTGAATGTTGTTCACAAATGATTAAAAATGCTAAGGCATTTGATTTCCCTAAATCAATTCAATCCGATTTCAAATCATGTTATACGAGAATCAAAGCTAAAAGTGATGGTTGAAAAACCCAAATTTACCTAATACTCTCTCTCGAGTTATATTAGAATTACTTATCTATGAAAACCAACTATATTTCTATGAAGATTTAATCACAAACAAGCACATTACGATTTATGGAATTTCTAGAATAACCACATACATCATGCATTAGGTCTCACACTTGCATTCAACATACGATATTTATCACAAGAAGCATTCATTACACATCTCCTCTCGGTCTCAATATAATGCAACAAATCAACTAAAACATGGCCAAAAATTTAAAAGCATTAAGCATGGAAATAAATACTCAACTTGAAAATAATGAACTCATATAACAATAACAAAAGAAATCAGATTTTCTTGATTCAACTACATCATAGCCTTAGCAAAAATGAATTAGTTCATAATGGAAATAAGAACAAACATTATCTCAATTGAATCCATGAATAAAAAATTGGAATAAAATGTAGAAAATGAAAGCTAAGGAGAAGAGATGAAAAACTCTTAAAGATGAACACTTGGCAGCAACAATGGTGATAATATATCAAGCTTCTCCAAACTTTCTCTCCAAAATTTCCTTCTCTCCTTCAAAAATGTCTCATACCTCCTCCCCTCTATCGTCCCCTCTTTCTCTATCTTATGGTATATATAGATTTAGGATTTTGGGGGCAATTTTGGAACAAAACAAAATAAAAAATGTGTTTTCGGATGAAACTCGCCGGCGGTGAAATTATTCTCGCCGCGACGAGATTTCTGGAAAAATTAAAATTTTGGTTCCTCTGATTCTTGCCAGCGGCGAGATGAATTTGGCCAGCGGCGAAAGGTTTCTCGCCGGTGGCAAGATTTGCATCTACCAAAACCCATGCTCTCTGTAAGATTCTCGCGAAAGCTGCTGGCAGGATTTCCAAATTTTGAAACTTTGTTTTTTTATTCTCACTCAATCCCGATCATTGAAATTTGTCCCAAACTTCTCCAAAATCATGATTTTACCTGAAATTGCACTTTAAACATGAAATACCCGTGAAATGACATTTGTGGATTAAATAATCAAATAAACACAATTTTCACACAAATATCAACATTTAAATCATAACAAAAATGCAATAATTTGACTCTTATCAATGTCCACACAATAGCAACCCATTATAGCTATAAAACCAATTTTTCTATGTTGGATTGACAAAATAGTGTCAATTCATAGGTGAAAAGACTGCAGGTGGCGTTATGGGGGAAACTTTTCTCTAAAGACTTATTATCTTTATGTAATGTTGGGTGATAATTTCCAATAGAAAAGAACTAGAGTAAGTAGAGCCAGAGTTGATGAGATAGGATCTACACTAAAAGATCTATGCAACTTGTAGAGTTGACTAACTAAGTTTCTTTTCTTGCCACTAAGGACACTCTAAATAGAAAGGTATATGTAATGTGTAGTAATTATAGGCATGGTGTTAACACTTTTGCTTATCCAGGAGAACTAAATGTAGGTCTTGAACAAGTGACTCTCATGCAAATACTTAAAACTGAGGGTGGAGAAATCATCACAATTTCTCTTGGAAGGAAAACACCTACATATGCCCAAACCAAAACTATATGAATGGCCGATAATTCAACCAACACATGCCATAAAATCGTCCAAATAAACCAATTTTAGAGGACAATTTGAATGCTTTCATTCAAGTTAGTAAACATAACCTGTGAAAAATAATTAAAGGTTGGACTCTTTGGAGGCATCCATTTAAAGGGTAGAAGTGCAAGTAGGGAAATTAATTGAACATTTGCAAAAACAAGCACTAGCAGAGTTTCCCAGTCAAAATGAACATATGGAAGCTCTTACAGCCCTTTAAAATGATGAGTTACTAGATATTGAGTTTCTTGAATTTTCTAAGTTTTACCAAATGATGCCAAAGCACAAGTAATTTGCAAGCTACATCCAAGGATCCGGGAAGTTAACATCACCATTGGTAATAAGAAGGAGGTAAATTCTATTTTAGAACTAGGTACAAGTTTTAATTAATTCCTTATTCTTTATACTTGTAGTTAGGAGTGGGGAAGCTGAAACCTACAACTATGTCTCTACAATTAACTAATAAATCTCTAATATATCCGAAGGGTATAATAGAGGACTTAATGGTACAAGTAGATAATCTTATCATACCAATAGATTTTGTAAGAGACCCTAAAATTGAACAAGAAGCACATTGTACTTCTTGGTAAGTCATTCATAGCCTCAACCCAGAAAATTGTTGTTATTAATAATAAGAGTCTATCAATGATAGTCTTGGAAGAAACTGTAGATTTTTAAGAACATCTTGACATAAACTCAATGATAATGGGGATATTTAGTGAGTTAAAATCTACAAATTGTAGACCCCTAAGTAGCTTCTTAGTAAGACGTTAAACTAAGCCCAAAATGGGAGGTAACCCATTAAAACAATTTCTTTTATTTTTATTTATTAGTTATGGTTATTGTTATCTCATGTTATTATTATCTAGTATTTTTTATTCTATGGTAACTTATTGCTTAGCATTATTTTCGATTAGTTTTATCAACAAAAAAAATGAGCCACGACATGGGTCTCTAAGATGAAATTTTGGGTTGGAGAAATTTAATTTGCGTCGCGGCATGACTTTTATGTGCACAATAGTGCACTGGTCTTAGATCGTATATGCTAAGAATTTTCAATGAGTATCATGACTAGCAAATAGTTTTTTACACAAAAATCCCCCCAATCATGATTTTAGACCATCTCTTGCCAAATATTTTCACTTCTTCTTCAACCCTAATTTCCTCTCACACAAAACCACCATTTTTCACCAAATTTCATCTTCTACTCCAAATCTCCTCAATTTTCTACTTACTTTTTCATCCCTAAGTATTTTCCAACCATCTTTACAAAGATTTTTCTTCAAGCTTCTTCAAGTCTTCTTCAAAGGAGGTATCCACATCAATTTCATCTTCTTCAAAGTGTTTGAAAAAGTCAAAAGTAAGTGACCCAAATTCAAAAAATAATCTCTCGGTTTTATTTCCTAAATTTTAAGAGATACTTTTTTGGATCTAAGTGAACAAAACCCTAATTTGGTTTAAAAAAGATGAAGAAAAATTTAGTTGATGTATTTTATGTAATTTTTATAGGTATTTATTTTTAGAATTTGAAAGTAATGGCACCTAAGGGAAAAAAAATAATGAGAAGGGAAAGGAGAAAGTGTTTCCAAGAGAATTCAATTGGCTAAGTTTGTTAGTCTTTAGGCTAAATTAATATTTGATAAAGCAACAGAGTTCAATAAAAATGTCATTGTGGAAAGGGGTTTGGATTTTTGGATACATCCATTCAATGGTATAAATGATAAAATATATACCCTTGGTTGGGATTATTTGTTAAGAGCCTAGAGGCTACTATTATATCAATAGTAAGAAAATTTTATAATAATGTTCTTGATGCTAGTTCCTGATGCTATGAACAATCAAGCAATTGTAAGAGGTGTATTTTTTTCCTTTTGTCCCTTCTAACAAAAATTCCTTCTATAAAATGAGGGATGTTGACAATGGGGAGTATGGGAATTATTTGGAAAATGTGGATTATGTTGACCGCGCATGCAGCGTGGGACCCACATGTCTGACGCATTGTAGCCGCTGTCCCCCACCTTCGCGCGCGCCTTTTCCAGTGCGGTTGTTTCACGTGCGCCCGGTTATTCCACGAACCATAATATGCCACGTGTCCCACGTAAGATTTCAGCAAATTATATGCCGAAACGTGGCAAGTTACAATGAGCGCGACCGCACTGAATCAACCCCCCGTTTCCAGCCGTTGCCGCATTTTTTTCGACGCCCCAATCCCGTGCTTCTGTTCTGCGTGCGCCCGTTCCTTTCAACGAATGAGATTCGGCCACGTGTCCCACTATTTGTTTCAGTGAATCATCTCGCGACACGTGGCAATGTGGAAAGCAAAAGAAAACACAGAATCGCACAGCCCTCTCCCACGCGTGTCGTAAAATAAAAAATTCGATATTCGCGTGGCGCGGATTTTAAGGGGAATGTCGGGGTTTTATTTTCGATAAAAAAAATTATTACGCGTTTTATTATTTTTTATATTTCTGATGTATTTTTTTGGCTATAAATAGGAGATGTTTTGTTAGAGTAAAGAAGAGTTGGATTATTTAAGTTTTGTTCGAGTAGAGTAGTTTTTAGTTTTGGATTTTCGCAAGTTTTTATTTTTTGTATCGTTTAGAATTTGTAATTTTTGTGTTATTTGTGTTTTGGACTGCAGAACACGCATAAGCCATTTTTTGGCTTTTGTTGTGTTCTGCGTGTGCCAAATATTTTGTATATGTGATGTTTTAATTTTCCCTCTTCTTCATCTTGTTTTTCTGTAGTTGTTGTTATTTTTATTTTAATTTAATGAAGTAATTTAATTTTTCTAGGGTTGCATTTGATTCAAATTTATGAAGCTTTGATTTTAATTATTTTTGATAGATTTATAAGACGTTTGATTTGTTCGTTTTATCTTGCGCTTAATGCTTTTTGATTATTTACGAATTTTATCAAAACGATTTATGGCATAAAAATAAACTTGAGAAAGGCATTTTTGTGTAAATTGCTCGTAGATAAAATGACACGTATGATGAAGGATAGGAATATACCCTAATTGTATGTGTGACCATTTGAGAACTTAGAAGTTAATGAATCTTGGTGAATTTAATTCTCATAGAGATATAGTGAATTAATTTAACGAGGTGTGTTTATACGGAGCTCGGAAGAGATGTATGAATAAAAAAAGAAGTTTTCGGTTGACAAATTAAATGTACTAAAAAATATAAATCAAAAGAAAATAACATGATTTGAGTGGATTAGTTTGGTGAAAAATTGCAATCCTAGAGTTCTCTTATTTTCTTTTGACCTTTTTCTCAATCAATGATTATTTTGGATAAAATCAGAGAGATACAATTTTAGTAATCAACAAACTATAGTAACAAATCCTCGTGGGAACGATGCTTTGCTTACAAATCTTTATTACTTACAAATAATCACTGATTAAGTTATTTACCAAAGGTGAGGTTTTACTACATCCTGGTGACTTATTGACCTCAAATTACTTGAAATACCTCACAAGTAGGACCAAATCCATCCTAGGGAGTATAGGAGCTACCTCTTCTTCCAAAAAATCAATCAAAGACCAAGATTAGAAGTTGCAAAAAGAGGTTGATTATGTGAAAAATTATCAAGCCTATAGGGTTTATGAGTTTTGGCGATATTCATGAAAAAAATATTTAAATGTAATTTTATTTCTAGGCTTGTCTTTCAAGATCACTAGTCAAAGTGGAAGAAACTAATGAGCTTCAAATGAACATATTTCAAGTATACTTCTATTCTTATAAATGTTAGATTTCCTTTTAGACATATAGGAACATTTAATATATAGGCTACTTGATCGATCTAGTAATATCTGGATCGATCGAGGAGGTGGATCGATCAAGTATCGATCTACTATGATCTACGTCTTCTCAGATTGATTTTAAAATTTGGGTCGATTGAAGTTTTTGGTTTGATCGATTAAGAACTGGATTGATCAAGAATCAATCACATTCAATCTACCTAGTTTCATGGATGAATTGATCGAGCTTAACTTAAATCGATCAATCGATAAAGGCTTCAAATTTAACCTAATTATTTACACTAGTCAAACCTTTTAATTACTATAATATCCTTATTCTTTAAAGGTCTTTAAAGTAATTTTTTAATGGATTAATAATTAGCCTTTGACCTAGGGCCTCAATAATTTCTATTTAAACAAACCTAATGTATTCTAATCTCACAACCACCATTACTTTAATCTTTTGATCATAAGCTCTCCCGCTCCCAATCTATTTTAAAAAATCATATTTTGTTAGGATTCTTACTTTGATTAATCTATCAAACAATTTATGATTATATTTAATTGATTAACAAGCCAATCTTACTAATGATCATATGCTTAATCATCTATTCTAGGTTTTGCTATAGATTTTGTTTTATCTGCTATTTCGTTAAATTATCTAACAATGATTTTTCATTGTTTAATCTACTTTAGAACATTCCTTGCACTTGTGTTACTGTACTAACTTCCAGGTGCCAACTGAACGGGTTTGATAACTCGTGTGACTCGAGTTTATTGAAACGTTGGTCCAAATGTATACACTTTGCTTATGGAGATTGTGAAAGAAAGTGGAGGCTTATAAGTAGGTTACTTGGGGGATTTATCTATGATAGGTAGTTCGAGTTCCAGTATTATAATTGAACATTATTTTCATAGTGGATAGTTAGGTGGTTCAGTAGATCGATAGTTTTTCTCTAAGTCATTGTTATGGCCTATGTTGTTTTCACCTAAAAATATCATGTGTAGATATTTATTTCTACATTATTTTATTTATATATGGTTGCATCTCTAGCTATCCGTGAAGTTTTAAATTGGCATAATTTTATTAATTATCTATTCATCCCTCTAGTTAATAAGATCAATAGCTAAAAACATTCAATTGGTATTAGAATAGGTCACTAGTTATACTTATTATTTTCCAAGGATCTTATTATGAACCATATATGAGAGAGGGTTCATCTACAACCCATGCTCCCTTCTTTAATGGATGTAACTACCCATATCAAAAGGCTCGTATGAGATCCTTTCTACATTCTATATATGAGAGTGTCTAGAACTCTATTTTTTTATGATTGGGAGCCACCTATAGTTACCAAAGATAATATTCTCACAATTAAACCTAGAAAAAATGGACCACTCAAGATAGAACTACTTGTAACTGGAACCAAAAAGGTATTAATGTTATCTTTAGTGTTTTGTTTTTATAAAAAGTTCTGTCGTATCTCAAATGTTATACTGCTAAGGATACTTGGGATATTTTAGAAGCTACATATAAGGGCACCACACAAGTTAAACGAATTAAACTTTTCATGATTGGTACTCAATTTGAAAACCTTAGGTTGAAAGAAGATGAAACTTTATCTAAATAACCTATTTTTGCTCTTACTTATTACGTCTGCAATGGCCTAGTTTGACAAACAAACTCAGCTTACCTCCAAAGCTAACACCACCTAATGTGGTGTGATTAGAAACTATAGACTAGTAATATGAACAATAAGGGCCACCCTCAATCACTAATAACCAACCATCTTTATGGGACACACAGTCCATCATAAACCATCAAGGGACACACAATCCAAGATGTAAGAAATCAAAGAGTTTAACTTAACTCACTCTCACAATATGGTTATCACATAAGAAGAAAGTTGTATGAGGAAAATTGCCCATCGACACACGGCTCACACATTCACAAATCACTAATAACAAATAACACAGAAGATATTAGTGATCCAAAAATAGAAAATCTTGATATCAATTTGATAGAGCTTTTCTACATATTTTTTGGATAATAAAACAAGAGAAATAGGGTATTTATAAAACTTGACCGGCCACCTTACTAGCCACCTCACCATGGACCTCACCAAGGGTAGTGGCGAAGGGTGGTGGTGAGGGGTGTGGTGAGGTGTGTAGTAAGGTACCAAAATGAAATGAAAACATAAGCAATAACATTGGCTAGCTTGCACACTTGCTCGACAAAAACCATGACACTCAACCTAGCGTGCACACTACAAAAATTAAATATTTGTTTGTGTATTACTAATTCGCAGTAACTAACCTTATATAAAGGAAGAAAAAACACTAAGTAAGAATAAACAAACACCATGTTTTTACATGAGAAGCCAAAACATAGATACAGAGAACAACAGGACATACACTAATGTTTACTTCAACTATTAGTGGATACTCCAACAAGTCTAACATTGTCTGAGATAGTAAGGGAAGTGATTCTGAACTCCTACTTACTAAATTTAATGCTAATAACATTAAGGATCTATTTATATATTTATTGGGTAGTAATAAAGAAAAGGATAGGTTACTAGTAGAAGTAACAAAATTGAATGATAAACTAAAATCCTATGAAGTAAATTCCAACATGTTAGAAAAAAGAAAAAGTTGAGAATTCTGAACATATTGATGGTTTTAATTCAAATCTTGTAGGTCTTAAACATGAAAATAGGAATCTTGTGTAAGAACTTGAACAATCAAAGGAAGCTGTGAAAATGTTATTGGAATTGAAAGATTAGACAAAGTTCTTGCATATGAAAAACCTTTTGGAGACAAGAGAGGGATAGCCTATATAGATAAGAACTTGATGCCATCATCTTCAAAAACAACTCAGTTTGTAAAACCATCTAACCCTTCTTCTTCACTTGCTACACATATTTATTCAACATCAAAGATGATATTTATAAGGCCTTCTAAATCAACTCCTATTATTACTCATTATTCACAAAGAATCATA
This sequence comes from Hippophae rhamnoides, assembly GCA_033030585.1. Lineage (NCBI taxonomy): Eukaryota > Viridiplantae > Streptophyta > Magnoliopsida > Rosales > Elaeagnaceae > Hippophae > Hippophae rhamnoides. The sequence continues at coordinate 58,048,636 of CM065430.1, forward strand.
TACTTATATTAGAAAAAAATTATTAAGTTTATGTTTGTCTGTTATCATTGTGGTAGGAAATAGGAAATGCATATTGGGCCCAAGTGTATATTTTTGTTGATTGTTGTGTATGTTGATAACTCTTTCCATAGTTCTAGTTATAGGACTTATTATTATCATCCATCTATGCATAGTATACCATTAATTCTATTAGAAAGCATAAAGTTGTTGGTTCAAAGAGGCAAGTGAATTTTAAATCTTTTGATTCTAGGACCAATTATCACCATCCTATCATGCATGTTGCATATTTATTTAGGATGAATGGGAAATATAAAGGAATGTCCAAGAACATGCCAATAGCAACTAAGGTAGTTGATTTCCAACCTAAAGATATAAAGAAACCAAAATTCAAGAAATTTTAGGTTAGGAAAGATTGTCTATTTTTGGTCACCTAACCATCATTTAATGTTTACCTAGGTACCTTTGTTTGAGTGCTTAATTGACCTTAGATGAGAATATTTAGTTTGTTTGTCCATTTCTTTATATATATGTTTCTTCATTTTTAATAAAAATAAAAAAATAAAAATAAAAAAGGAGTAGACCTATTCTAACAATGACATGAACATTACATATTTTTTTCATACTACCTCATTTTTTAGTTGACATTATATTGGGTTTGACTTGTACATTTACATACTTTTTCACATATGGTGATCAATGTTGATAAGAACCTACTCACACACTCCTTGAACACATATTGTATATCATGCTTGAAGTTTATGATTAGTTTTGGTAAGATTCTAGGCTTGAGCTAACCTTGACTGTATAACAATGTTTAAGCTTTGTCCTTCACTTTCTAAAATTTTAATATAAACACCTACTTTTGAAAGGGCTACTTATTATGATGTGTGACGCTATCGTAATGAGTGAAGATGGCTACCTTATAACTAGTATGAAAGTCATCATACTAGGTTTATGGCTCTTGCATATTTTCTTAAGAAAATAATGAAGAAAAAAATTAAAATACAAAAGAAATTGTGTACACAAAAAGAAAGAGCCAAAAATGATATATACCGAAAAGGGAACAAAAAAACTAATAATAAAAATTTGAAGTTCTCTCTTAATAGACAATTTTATTTTGTAAAAAGTAAGAATTTAATAGTAGTTTTCCATGATAGGTGATACTTTTTCTTCTGAATCTTTCATGTCACATCATAAATGAATAAATTGGCATACTATTATAGTTCAAACATGTATCTTACTTTTGGATAATTTTTGATATGTCATTGTATGTGTTATTATGTCTGTGTTTCTTGTCCATATATCTATGCTTTCAATGGAGAATCAAAATTTGAATAAGATTATTATCATTAATTGAGTTTTATATTCTAATCATGTTTAAATAAGTCTACTACTCTCAATAATAAAGAAATTATATATATATATATATATATATCAAGTTTTATAATTTTTTTTTGTTTTTTTCTACTTTATTTTGGAAAGTCATAGAACATAAGGGAGTTCATTCATTGCATACATCACATCCTGCTCATATCGAATTTAAGCTTACAATTTATGTTAATTATTTGTATAACAAAAAGGAGAGAGTTATTGGAAGAAATATTTAAATATGGATAGTTAGTTGAAGAAACATCTATATAGGAGATATTGCACATTGAGTGTTCAAGTCTTTTCAATATGTCATATAAGAGGAGTAATACTTAAATATTATATCTATTGTTACACATCATTTGTATATGTTTCTTCACTTTTCTATTATTACATACACCGTACTAATAAACAATAAATCTTTTGGGATAAGGGATGTGCCTATTTTCTTTTTTGTTTTTTACTGTACATATGAGTTGTCAAGATTTCAAGCGAAGATAATTTCACTAGATTCTAGGATAGCTCACTGTCTAAAATACATTTTTTTCTATGAGTGTAATGTAGTAAGAGAAAGGTTTGTCACACAAATATGCTAAAGAGGAAGATTGTAATTTTTATGAGTGTTGGTGATATTTTTGAACAAAATATTTAAATGTAATTCAATTTCTAAGCTCATCTTTCAATATCAATAGTCAAAGCGAAAGAAACTATCAAGCTTCAAATTAGCATATTTCAAGTATACTTCTATTCTTATGCACATTAGATTCCATATTAGACACATAAGAACATTTAGTATATAGGTTACTCGATCAATTGATTAATATCTAGATTGATCGAGGAGATAGATTGCTAAAGTATCAATCTACTATGATCTGAGCCCTCTCGAATTGATTTTGAAAATTGGGGTAGATCGATCCAAGTTTTGGCTACGATCGATTGAAGACTAGATCGATCAATAATCGATCATGTCGATCTACCTAGTCTTAAGTTTTTTTTATAAATTGGATCGATCTAGATTGGTTTAGATCAATCAATCATTTTTTAATCATTGCTTGGATTGATCAGAAAGGATTCCAACCAATCAATCTTATTGGTTCAATCAATTAAGCTTAGCTTAGATTGATCAAACGACAAGGGCTTCCACTTTAACCAAATTGTTTTCTTGAGCCAAACATCTTAATTACTATATTTTCCTCATTCTTTAAAGTAATTTTTGAAAAAAACATTAGTAATTAGCCTTTGACCTAAGTCTTCAATAATTTCTATTTAAACATACCTAATGTATTCTAATATCTCAACCATAATTGCTTTAATCTTTTGATCATAAGAGCTTTCTCTTAATCTATTTTGCAAAATCCTATTTTTTTAGGCTTCTTTCTTTAATTAATCTATCAAATATTTTCTAGTCATTTTTGATTGATTAACAAGCGTATCGTAATAATGATCATGTGCTCAATCATTTGTTCTAGGGTTTTCTAGATATTTTGTCTTATCTATTATTTCATTAAATCATCTAGCTATGATTTTTTATTTTTTAATCTACTCTAGGACATGCCTTGCACTTGTGTTATTGTGCCAACTTTTTCAGGTGCCACCTAATGTGTTTGATAACTTCTGTGACTTGATTTTATCAAAATATTGGCCCAGATTTGTACACCTTATTGTAGAGAATATGAAATAAAGTATAGCCTTATAAGTAGGTTAATTGGGGGAATTATCTAGGACAAGTAATTTGAGTCTTAGCCTTGTAATCTAATATTATTTTCATAGTAGATAGTTAGGTAGTCCAATAGATTGGTGGTTTTTTACTCAGGTTATTATTGTGGCCTTGGTTGTTTTGCACCTAAAAATCTCGTGTGTCAATCTTTATTTTCACATTATTTTAATTTTATGTTCAACCGTCTATGAAATTTTAATTTGACATAATTTGAATAATTATCTATTCACCCCTCTAGTTAATTAGATTTGTAACTAAAAACTTTCAAAGCCCAATAGATGGAATGAATAAGTGGTCATAGGATTTTTAGGCCAAATGAATGCGATCTCTTCGTGATATGTAAAGGTTACAATTCTCCCATTTCGGAATTGATTGTAGTTAATTTAGGAGAGTACATGAGCTTCTTGGTTATGATTTTGTCTACAAGCCGCCCAAATCTACACCTAAGTATGAAGACGAACCAAATGACATAGGGAAATGAGCACCACCTTTTTTTGACTTATTTAAAGTATTTTTTATTTTTATTTTTATTATGATTCTTTGATGTGTTTTATTTTAATTTTATTTATGCTATTGTGGATAATGTTTATATTTTTTAAAACTATTAATTTTATAATTCTTAGATAATATGTGATTCATAAGAAATACACTGTGATTTTCTCTATTTGATAGAACTTGGACTAGATGATGGATGCAACAAGAGTAGTAACCACATTACCATGTTTAATCACATTGCACTATTATAATTGGGTAACTTTTTTTCTTTTTTCTTTTTCTCTTTTCTTTGATTTTCATTTGAACATTAAGGACAATATAGATTCTAGGTTGGGGTGAGGGAAAAGTTTCTTAAAAAATTATGGATTTTATATTTTTTCAAATATTTGTTTACTATTGTTTAGTTGATTAAGGACATTTAAGTCCAAATTTTTTTAATACAAAATTATAATGATTTTAATTAATTAAAGTGAGTAATTGAGTCTATACATTTTTTGTTTGATGTCTTAAACATGTTCAATGATTATTGTAAGAATTAGTTATATTCAAAGTTTATGTTCGTACTTGAATGTTGAAATTAAAATGAATTCAAATTTGGTGTATATAAATCAAGTAGTGGAGACTACCTTGTGTGAATATTTAGCCAAAAGTGGTTTTATTCTAAGTGATAATATTTATTAAACCCTTTTAAATACTTTTTTTTATTATTTTTAAAGAGAAAAATCCTATAAAAGTCTCTTAGATTAGGTCATTTACGTTGTTTAGTCTCTTAGATAAGAAATAGTTCCATTTAGTCTCTTATCTTTGTGAAAAAGGCCAATTAAGAACAAATTATATTATTTTAATAATTTTTTATTAAAATATTATTATTTCTCTATCAAGTTATTAAACGTGATTTAAAAATACGAGTATTTAACAATAGTAAAGTCACAATTAATATAAAAGAAAATTCACAAAATATTCATTTTTTTAATATTTGCTAATTGTCATTAATTTATTTTAATATTTTATTAATTTTAATATTTAAATATATTTTTTGAATTATATTATTATTTATTTTTTCTTAAAATCTTTCCTATAAAATTTTAATTTTATTCTTGTTAAAAACTCATATTTTAATCGCATTTCAGTTACTTGAAAGAAAATAATAATATTTTAAATGAAAAATTATTAAAATATTACAATAAGAGGGGGTATTTATAGAAATCATCCAAGGTCGTGGTCGACCTCGCTGACCATCTCGTCTGGGGCCAACGAGGGCCTCGTTGAGATGCCAAATAGTTCTATTTTTTCGTTTCTAAAATTGCCGAGTAATTTCTATAAATATCAACACCCAAAATGAAACAAAAACACGAGTGAGAATGTCAAGCTCAAACTAGCATGCACACTATGAAAATAAATTATGTGGTGTGTATATACATGCTCGCATATAAAAATGTGCATCGTTGATCATTAGTAACCATCCTTACATAGGAAAAAGAAAATACATTAAGTAAAATAAAAAGACTCTATATTTTGCACTTAGGAAGTCAATACACAAACATATATACTTTTGGTTAAAAATTGTTTACTCGCTACTACAAAAATGAGCATTAAAGTCGGTTAAAAACTGACTTTATACAAATTTAAAGTCGATTCGCTAAACCGACTTTAAATTGAGTAACTTAAAATGTAAAGTCGGTTCATCGCATGAACCGACTTTACACGTAGATTTTATGAATTTTTATTTTATTTTTATTCTCATTTTTCTTATTCAATATTCAATATATATAGCATAAAAAAACTAAAATATAAATAATAATACAAATAATTAAAAATTTAAATATAATTAATTACTTGATAATTAAATTATTACAAAAACAAATAATGTATATACAATACATATAGTTAGCTTAAATTACAAAAACAAATAAGGTATATACAATACATATAGTAATTAACTTAAATTATAAATAAAATAATGTCGTCAAAGTGTAATTGGATTGTGCAAGCAAGCTTAGTTAGCTTAGAATCTTGGTTGGCTTAGAATCAACAGCATTATGACAAGGAAAGTAGACAAAAAACAGCTGATCCATATAACAATTCATATTCCCCTACATACATGAGCACATAAACATCCATCAAATAAGCAGTCTAAACTTCATAGACATATGAATGGAGAAATTAAATCATTTTAAATATTACCATCAAAAAGAGACTACCACAGTGACATCCGAGTGATATAACCCTTCGACGAACTCATATCAGCACTTTATTAATCATTTGTCTATAAATATGAAGTTATTTGGAATCTCTGCTAGTATTTTTAATGCTATAATGAGCTCTAAATATGAAATCAAGTGTAACTCCGATTTCTTACTTGGCTTGTGTGAGTTTTGGTGCCCTTAAACATATGGAACACGTTAATGGGCACAAAAACTAATACAAACTAAGAAACAAATCGGAGTTACACCTGATTTCATATTTAGAGCTCATTATAACATTAAAAATATGAGCAAAGATTCCAGATAACTTCATATTTATAGACAAATGATTAATAAAGTGCTAATTATTGTCATAAGGAAAGTAGGAAAGAGAGATGAGATGTAGTTTGGGCCAAAAATAGGTCCATAAAATAATGCATTCCCCTAAATACATGAGCATATAATCATCCATGAAACAAGGGACTTCATACATAGAAATAGAGAAATTAAATCATTAAAAAAATTACCGTTATGTTGTCATCTACTATTCAAGATCATTAGAATCTTCTCCTGATTCTTCTTGTGATGATATAATTTGAACTATGTGTTCTGCCCATTCCTCTCGTAAATCATCAAAAATTTGTTGGTACTAGCCCATCTTATTCCAACCAAAGAACTACATTTATTTAAAATCAAAATAAGAATGTAATTTCATTTATTTACAAAAAAAATTCAAATATGTTAAAAACTTTTATGTATATGGGTAAAAGATATTACCACATTATCAATTAGAATTTTGATATTTGTGATGATTTCGCTCATAAACTTCATGACATAATAACCACACATGACTCAATTATTTTGTTGTGGAACCTACAAAAAAACAAGTGTACACGATTTTTCATATTTGAAAATCATTATTATTCAATTGTAAAATTAATAAAATTATTAATATTGGCTTGTACATACCATAACTTTTGTCCATATAAGCTTATGACATTTTTTAAGGGCAATGCCCCTAAACTTGTTCCATAACTTCCATGCCATATCAAGGTTTAAAACAGTTAGTTTTTATTCAATATTACAAAAAATAATAGAAAAAACTAATATGTAGCTATAACTCTTACATTTCAACAACTGGTTTTGTATATTTACTGAGTTCTATGGAAGTTGAGTCACAGTACCAAGCATGATTATTGAACAGATCAATGATTACCAACATCCAATGATCTTGGCCTTGTTCAAACCTTAATGGCCAAGGGATTATCAACTTTTGATTTATGTTAAGCGATAATACCTTATCACATAATTGTTTAGCTATGATGTTAACATCCTTCTCTTGATATTGATTGACATATGAATAATCATATAACATTGCTAAATGTGATGAGTGATTATGTTGAAGTTGATAATAGCACGCCCTATATAAAATATATATATTTATATATATATAATTAGATAATATAAATATAATTATATATGTTCTACATAAATGAAAGAAAAATAAATAGATTGAGGACTCACCTTGTCCATACTTGAATTATACTTAAATCAATCATTTAATATTCAAATAATTGCAATATGCACTCGATCGATATATAAGTTTGGCCGAGGGCTACACCAGAAATTTCTATAGGAAGTGGCAGAGTCCATCCATCATTTATGCTAGATGCCCTCCGAACAATAGTCATCAAAGTGCCAAGATTTCTACTGAAGTTTAAAGCATAATCATAACTATACTTTTTCCAAGGCTTCTTCTTGAATGACTTGGTGCGTGATGATTGGCCACTAGATATAGATTTAGCATGAGATACTTGCTTTGTATCTCTTAAATGTGCCACATTTAAGAGTTCTGGTATAATAGACTAAAAAAAAGTATTATATATGTATTTTAGTAACAATATAAGATATAATAAAATAATAGTAGTAAACAAGTGTTATCTTTTGGACTGTGGTAGAATCAGAAGGCATAGGTAGTGGACAATCATGAAACAATGATTGATCAATTACTATTCGCCAATGATTAGGCAAATATTGATTATGAATCATCCGATCATCGCTCAATTGGTGTACCGTTCCAATAGAAACAAAGTCCATTGACGAAGGATGTTTCAACAAACATTTCATATTTGTAAAAAATTTAAGTGTTATATATAAAAAATAAAACATATAATAAGAATTTAAAAATAATAGATTATATACACCAGAAATTAAAATCTTACCACATATGATTCATCAAATAAAAGAGGACTCTCATGTGGGGTAGCTATTGGATGTACATTCTCACCAAAACGTTCATCGTGGTTTGATTGATGGTAAGAATGTACAGATTGTATCGGAGAAAATGAACCACTACTTGATTGCATATGCATTCCTGGCATATGGTGAGGACCAATAGGATGTCTATATCCCATACTGGATGTAGTTTGAGCGCAATGAGATTGCATGGGTGGCATGCCTGGCATGGATGGTTGCATACTTGGCCAATATGGCATGCTCTTGTTGTAGAATGATGCCATAGTTGACATTTGTTGTGATTGATATTCTTTTAGACTAGCAATCTCACTTAACATTGAGGCCTTAAATGAGTTGAATTCTTCATCAATTTTAGTGCACTTCTCCTTACTTACCGTCTGAGGCTTTTGTTTTGGAATGTTAAAATACTCCATATAACCATCATATTATTTACCTCTCCTAACACGACCAGGATGCTTGCGTCCGAATGCATGATATAAAGCATCTCTCCCAAGCTCTTCGATTATTTCACCCCTGGATATTTTTTCTTGAACAACTCTCTACAAATAATAAAGCACACAAACATATCATTCATTATTACATCAATTATTAAAAATCATTAAGACTTTTTATCAACCGAAATTACTAACCAACTTATTTAGTTGTTCTTCTCCTCGCTTAGTCATCGGTCTTGAATTCTTTGTTTTGGGAGTCTTTGTTTCTATGTACAATTCAGTTCGGGTAACAGGTCTACCCAATTCAACTTCCTACATAAATTATGAAAAATTTATTAACAATGACATGAAATTAAATTGAGGAAAATAAATATAAAAATATTTATAAATTAAGACAAATTAATAATACCATTCTATATCTAACTTCAGGATTTGAAGACCTCCCAGTATGGTTAGGAAGAATGTTATGCATTTGTATATTCTGATGTTCTTCCCTAATAATTTGAAATTCATCTGAACGTCTATAATCCACAAAGTCTTTCCAAACTTGAGGTGTAATCCAAGGGTGTCCTTCAGGGATTTTGTAGAGCTCTACATCATCAACTAGTTCCAAATTTGGAAACACATAATTTCTTGCCAATCTAAAAGTCTTGTATTCCTTCCACGCCTTATTTGCAATCTTATAACACTTAAGTTTCCAACTGTCATCGACTTTGTAAGGATTCTGTAAAAATATAGTACAAAAGATTAGATATAATACAAAAAAGATATAATATATATATTGGTTATAAAATATAAGAGACTTACACAAATGGTTATCCATATTTTGAACTTTTCTACATCGTCAACCTGAGACTAATCATTTATATTGATTGGTGTACTGGACTTTGCAAGTCGACCAATAGAGTATTTCAATTGTTGATCATTTTCTCCTATTGGATTACCAGTAGCATCAAATAGAATAGATATTCTATCATCTGGATTAAGTGGAGCATCAGGTATATTCACCCAACCCCTTCTTTTCAAATACCCTAATAGATCATTTGGATCTACAAGCTCTATTATCCGAAGATCCATGAAATATCTGCAAACAATGAAGAAATATAAATTAATTGAAAATTTTAGGAACATACATATATATAAGAGTTATTACAACAATATCGAACATACGTTATGTTTAATTAGGTTGTTGATCGTATACATATATTCCTTCACAATCACTTCGAGCCCATGATGAAGAATCATTATCATCAATTAGATCATCACATACATTAGGCAATTTATTTGAGAAATTACTAATATTGGTTAATGTATCAAGCATAGAGTCATCATCTTCTACAGCATCATAAGGGTAAAACTCTTTTTGTGGAGGCGTTAACACAACAGACCATCTTGGATCAATTTGATCGCTCACGTAAAATACTTGTTTTGCATGAAGTGCTAACGTGAAAGGATCATCAGTGTGACTTATCTTGGATAAATTTACAAGGGTAAATCCAAAATCATCTATTTTATATCCAATATTGATAACATCTTCGACCCAATTACACAAGAAAACTGTTTCATGGAAGACCTCATAATCCAATTCCCAAATCTCTTGTATTATACCATAATATGTTCTATGAGAAAGTACAGGATTAGCATCTTTTGAACTGGCAAATTGCATAGTTTGTGCAACCATCTTCACACCACTATTTTGATTTACTCGGACTTTATCCCTAGCTTGAGTCGTAAACCTTGATCCATTTATTGTGAAACTATAAAATGATTTGACATCAAATTTTGGCCCATGTGCAAGCCATTGTAAACTTTCTGATATTTTATGATTGGGTTTCTTGAGTTCATCTCGAATCTATGTATACAAAAACATAAAATATGTTTAGAGTAAAGTTTTAAAACATTGAATAGATCTAGGAAGATACATGCATGAATTTTTGTTTATGACACTTACATGGTTGCGAAACCAATTAATTAGCTCTTGCTTATGTTCATCATACAACCAATTTTCTCCTCCTTTTTTTTATAATGAGGATCGATCTTCAATAAGTTTAAATGCATCCTATAATTTTATTAAATATATATGAAGTTATATATCATCATTAATAGTTAAATAAAAAATGATTTTTGCAATCATGAAACAATGAACATCACTTACTCTATGTACGGTTGTGCCTCATTATTATTTACCAAAATGATTCAATGTGCTTTTTGATGAGTGCTCAAAAAGTACTAAAATTACCATGATTTTATGCACATTAATTGATTAAAAATATATATATTTATATGATTTTATCATATATTTATATATATTTGTCTTTTCGGAATCATGGGTATTTTTATTGTTTTTCAGGTATTTTCGCTTAAAAACGTAACTTAAAGACTCAAAGAGGAATACTGGAGGCAATACTTCACAAATATATTCATAAAATAAATGAGGAAAAGTCAACATATATGGAAAAATTGGATAAAATGGGTCAAAAAGCTCAAAAATGTCAAAAAGGAGAAAATTGTGCCACCCAACCGCGCCCAGCAACACGCACTCCAAATCTCCCTTCCGCGCGTGCACCTGCTCCCGTCCGTGCACGCCTACGCCCAGCCTATTGCCATCTACGCGCACATGCTTCCATCTGTGCACGCCTGTGCCTAGCCTGCTCCCATCTGCGCGCATCGCTAACCATCTGCGCCCCATCTGCCCGCGCTGCCGGCCCCCACATCATCATTCACCACTCTGCATTTTCACCATTTTTTATCATTTTTTTACCCACTTTTTCTTCTCATTCTCACCTATAAATACCCCCATTCTCTTCATAACTAAAAACACCTCAAAACACATCTTCTCTTCTCTTTCTTTCTCTCATTTCTTAATTTTTTTAGTTTTTTTTAGTTTTTCTTAGTTTTTACTTTTTTCTTAGTTTTAGAGATCTTCTCTTTTTGAGAAGAATTAGTTATGTTTTTGTAATTTATTTGCTTTTTGATTCAATAAATAGGAGTGCAAATTCCGCTGAGGTTTTCCTGAAGAATAACAGAATAGCATCAAAGATCAGAAGGATTTTATTTTCTTTCCAGTTATTTTTTATGCTTTATTCTTACATGTTATATTTAATTTTTTTGTGATTCAATTTAACTTTGTTGGCTGTTTATAACATGATATAATAATAACGTTGTTATGCTTGCGAAATATTAAATAGGTAAAAATCTCTAAAATGAATTGATTTTATTTTTATTCAAGATTTTATATTAAGAATGTTAGAGAGAAATATATTATATCTCATTACAAACTTAAATCTAAAAATTAGATTTTAAGGTTTAGTTATCCGGTCTAATTTAGAGTAGTGCTCTTTTATTTGTTGGTACAATCGCCCGGTAGTTAGAGTGAAGCTCTATTTCAAAAGTTTTTATAAGAATTATTATCTAAAAATGTATTGACAACATGTTTTCAGTAGTGATTTAAAAACTTGAAAGGTAGTACTCGGATAACAAAATTCTTAGGTTTAATTTGGACACCTTGAATAAAGTTTAAACTGTCTAACCCTACCAAAGGTGGCATTTAAATGGTTCATTTTCAATCTCTTAGAAAAAGGAATTAATTTAATTAACCAAATTAGTTATCAACCCCACCCATAGGTATTAATTGATTTTTTTAGTTAACAAAGAATATCTAACCCCACCAAATGTGATATTCATATAAAAAAAGGAGAATCAATAAATATCAATTCATATCTTTAATAACCTAAATAATATAAGCAAGCATAATGAACTTAGTTATTATATCCATAAATACTCCACTATTATAAATGATAAAATTTGCATCAATATTTATTGAATCTGTATCTATGTTTATTATTATGTTATTAGATTAAAAAAACACAAAAACCCAAATATCGTGACAGAATGTTTATGATTTAATTTCGTTTTTAAAAGTTTGAATAATAAATTAAAAACCACATATATTCCTTCCTTAGATCAACTTTGGAAGTATACTTATCATTTTCTACAAAATAATTCGTGCACTTGCGAGAGTTTTATAAATATAAAACCAAAGTATTAGCAGGATCGACGATAACGGTTTTTGGTAAACAAGTTTTTGGCGCCGTTGTCGAGAAATGAATAACATTTTTAAATTATTTATCAATATTTTAAAAAACATTTGTGCTGTAAATAATTGTGATTTTTTTATTTTTAGTTAAAAACAAAAAAAATCAAAAAACAAATTCAAATTCCAAATTTCATAAGAAAAAAAATTTTTAATCTTAAATTAAAAATAATAATAATTATTATTATAATAGTAAAATAATTATGAAATTTGAAATTTGCAATAAACAAAAAAAAACTTACGTTCATAAATAGAAAAAAAATAAAAAAATAATAATAATTATAGCGTTAATAGTAAAATAATTTTGCAATTTGAAATTTGAAGTAAAAAAAACTTAAATAAATTTTAAATAAAAATAAATAATTTTTTTAAAAAAAGATTTTAAAAATATAAAATAAAATTAAAAATTATAAAAATAATTAAAAAAATAATAATAAAAACTTAATTTTTAATTTTCATTTAATTTTAAGTTTTTTATTTTATTTTATTTTATTTATTTATTTTAAATCTTAATTTTAATTGTTTTTAAATAAAAAAATAAAAAAAAATGAATTAAATTGTTTTTTTGTTTTCTCTTACCTTTTTCAATTTTTTTATTTTGATTAATTTTTATTTTATTATTTTTGTTTTCTTTTAACTATGTTTTATCTTAATTTTCGTTTAAATTAATTAACTTAGGTTTTTAACTTAATTAACTTAGATTTTCATTAACTTAATTAACCTACCTTTATATTATCTTAAATTTGTACTTAACTAAATTAAGTTAATTTTAATATCATGAAAAATAAAGATCTAAGGGAGTTCTATCTAGGAGACTAATTCCTGGAAGTCTTTGTGCCACTAGTCTTTACTGGAAACATTGATCTGTCTAAGAGGATGGTTTTTAAGGAACCTTTGCCCCATAGTTCTTTTCTGGGAGCACTCTTGGTTAATATTGATTATGTTATTTTAACTTAAAAAAATAAAGAATAAAAAAAAACAAATTTCTGAAACCATCTCCAAAATTTTCAAGTTTTAATTACAATCGAAGGAGTTAGTTGCTTTGTTTGATCTAGGTACAATTGTGTTTTGATGCCTTAATTATTTGATTTGCACCTAGATGTGGGTTATCTAAAACCCTCAAGTATGCCACTAGTTTTAAGTACAGAAAAATTTGAAAATCAATAGGGCATGATTGAAAAAGTATAGGTAGACAATCTTGTCTTACCTGTAGGTTTGATTGATTTGTTTAGTTATCAAAGAATATATAACCCCACCAAAGGTGGTATTCATACAAAAAAGGGAGAATCAATAAATATCAATTCATCTCTTTAATAACCTAAATAATATAAGCAAGCATAATAAACTTAGTTATTATATCCATAAATACTCCACTATTATAAATGATAAAATTTACATCAATATTTATTGAATCTGTATCTATGTCTATTTTTATGTTATTAGATTAAAAAAACACAAAAACCTAAATATCGTGACAGGATGTTTATGATTTAATTTCGTTTTTAAAAGTTTGAATAATAAATTAAAAACCACATATATTCCTTCCTTAGATCAACCTTGGGAGTATACTTATCATTTTCTACGAAATGGTTCGTGCACTTGCGAGAGTTTTATAAATATAAAACCAAAGTATTGGTAGGATTGGCGATGTCAGTTTTTGCTCATCAAGTTTTTGGCGCCGTTTCCAGGAGTATTTATAGGTGAGGATGGGAAGAAAAAGTGGGTGAAAAAATGATAAAAAATGGTTAAAACGCGGAGTGGTGAATGATGATGTCATTTGATGACATAGGAGGTGATAGCGCGTACAGATGGGCAGCGGCGCGTGCAGATGGGAGCAGATTGGGCGCAGGCATGCGCAGATGGGAGCATGCACGGGCAGATGGTAGCAGGCTTGGCGCAGGCGTACATAGACAGGAGCAGGTGAATGCGCGGAAGGGAGATCTGGTGCGCGCGTTGCTGGGCGGTTGGGCGGGGCAGCTGGGCGGCGCGATTTCCTCCTTTTTGACCTTTTTGATCCATTTTGTCCAATTTTTTCATATATGTTGACTTTTCCTCATTTATTTTATGAATATATTTGGATGTATTGCCTCCAATATTCGTCTTTGAGTCTTTAAGTTACGTTTTTAAGCAAAAATACCTGAAAAACAATAAAAATGCCCATGATTCCGAAAAGACAAATATATATAAATATATGAGAAAATCATGTAAATATATATATATATATATATATTTAATCAATTAATGTGCATAAAATCATGGTAATTTTAGTGCTTTTTGAGCACTCATCACTTTTTCCCATCGAGTGTGATCAATAAATAATTTTTTACTTCCACCAAGCATAGGGTTACCTACTTGGATCATATGACATTCTAAGAACAACTTGTGCGTAGGATTCCTAATTTCAGTGCAACCACTAAAGTATTCAGAACAAAACTCAATGGCCTCTTCAGTAATGTAGCGTTCCACTATGCATCCTTCAAGTCGATTTCTATTATTTACATATCCTTTAAGGACTTGCATATATCTCTCAAAAGGATACATCCACCTTAAGTAAGTAGGACCACACAATTGAACCTCTCGAACTAAATGAACACACAAGTGAATCATTATATTGAAAAAAGAAGGAGGAAAATATTTTTCAATTAGACACAAAGTCTCTACAACATCTTTATGTAAAGAATTTAACTCGTCAATTGATGTAGATTTCTTGCATATTGTATTGAAGAATGAACAAAGCGGAATTATTGATAATCGAACATGTTTTGGAAGACACAAAATTTTTTAGCAACTGGTTATAATTGTTGCATTAAGATATGATAGTCATGTGATTTCAATCCATACAATTTTTTATCGGTGATAGACACAAAATTTCTTAAGTTGGATGAGTAACCATCAGGAACTTTCACACCCTCCAAACATTTACAAAACACATCCTTCTCTTTTGTTGACCTTGTATATGATGCTGGTGGTAAGTATGTTTGATTCTTATCATTTTCCACCCTTGTGTCCAGATGGTAAAAATATTCTATGTCTTCTATAAGACATCTTTCGTCCGATAACAAGATAAGTTGCATAAGTTCCATCACTACATATAGAGCATCCCTTGTAACCTTTTACCCATGTCCTGATAAGTTTCCATAGGAAGGAAAATCATTAATTTTCCATAAAAAGACCCCCTTCAAGTTAAAGTGTTCTTCTTTATGTGCATCATAAACATTTACACCATCATTCCACAATGTCTTTAAATCATCTATCAGAGGCTACAAATATACATCAATATCAACACCGGGTTGTTTCTGTCCTGAGATCAATAATGTTAACATCATGAATTTTCTTTTCATACACAACCAGGAAGGAAGATTATATGTTACCATAATTACTGGCCAACAACTATATCTACTACTAAGGGAACTATGTGGATTAATTCCATCAGCAGCAATGGCAAGACGAAGATTGCACGGATCAGATGAAAATTGAGGAGATAAATTATCTACTACTTTCCAATTTGGAGAATCACAAGGATGACATAGCACCCCATCATCAGATCGATTATCTGAATGCCAAGTCAACATCTTTGATGTATCTTTACTATTGAACAACCTTTGAAAGCGAGGAATCGAAGGAAAGTACCAAAGAACCTTTGCAGGCACGCCTTTCTTATGTGTTGTCTCATTTGTACCATGCTTCCATCTCGATTCTTTACACATAGGACAAGCATCTATAAAGAATGCAATCATTTGAACAAGTGTGAATCTTATGATATTCCATACGAAATCGACAAAGAAATTTCTTCACTTTATACATTGAAGATGGAAATTCAATACCCTCAGGAAACATATCGACTAGTAGATTTACTAATTCTGTGAATCCCTTGTCAGAAAAACCATATTTTGCCTTCACATTGTACAAATGAACCAATCCCAACATTTTAGTGTATTTTTTGCATTTTGGATACAACGGTTTTTCGGCATCTTCTATAAGTTTTTTAAAGGTTTCGGGATCATCATCGCATAATTCATCTTCAACACCATGAAACATATTTTCTATCTGTACATTATGATAAGATGTATGTAATCCACTCACATTCTTATTTATCTTTTCCCCATGAGTATTATCAATATTTTCTCCATGATAATACCAACATTTATAGCTCAAAAGAATACCATTATGGATAAGGTGATACTTAACCTCGTCAAATTCATGAAATCTCTCATTTTTACATTTAACACATAGGCATCGAATCATACTAGTTCCAGTATTACTATTTCTACAAGCAAAATTCATGAAACTTTCAACTCCAGAAATATAGTCTTCCTCAATTCTATACTTTGACATCCAAGATTTGTACATTTTCTATTAATGACTTTAATTAAACATATTAATTAATTATGCATCCAATGAATATATTTAAAGTATTATTATATATAAATAACTTTGGGAAGGATAATAGGATTAGAGTTTGGAATCAATTTGTACCTAAAGGAGGAATGAAAATATAAAGTTACAAACAATCTCATTTCTATACAAATTAAAAAATAAGCAGTAGGTCGGCATGAATATATAAAAACCAATGACTTTGGTTGATTCTAATTTCTAAACATGTTACTATATCATAATTAAAAAATAATATTAATTATACGTATAATAACATTTTATAGAAGTAGGGACTACTATAGTAACATATTTAACATTTTAACACATAAGTAGCATATATAAATAAAAATGATAATACTACTTAGTTTTTAGTTATTATTTGATTTTCATTAATATATATATATATATATTATTTAAATTATTGAGTTTATAAGTATATATTTATAGTTTTTTTAAGAGTCAAGAGATAGCACGTATAACTCTGATACCAATATAATTTCTTAAAAATTTAAAAAAACATATTATTTTTCCTCTATTCACTACTTAATAAAATATAATTATGTATATATAAATAAATTTATTCACGCACAGTAAATATATATAATCCCTCAAACTCGCAACATTTTCAGATATTATTTGCTCAGAAAATAAGTCAAACATAATAAAAAGTAAAATAAAAAACATACCTAAATCAAAAATTTATACAAAAATAAAAACAAACTGAATAATAAGCTGTAAAATTAATAGAAATACTTACAAGAATGTTATGAAGTGACTAAATGGAGGAAAGAATAAGAAAATTGTGTTTTGTAAGTGAGAATAAGTAAAAAAATGGGTATAAAAAATTTGAATATTTCGCTAAAAAAATAGTAGATCTGAAAGATAATGAGAAGAGGAATATAACCCACAAAACGGCGTTGCAATTGGTGGTTGGAGGTGGCCAACAATTGAGAAAAAGGGTGGGTGTGAGCTCGGTTTTGGGAGAAAATGGAGAAGAGAAATG
Organism: Hippophae rhamnoides; assembly: GCA_033030585.1. NCBI lineage: Eukaryota > Viridiplantae > Streptophyta > Magnoliopsida > Rosales > Elaeagnaceae > Hippophae > Hippophae rhamnoides. The sequence continues at coordinate 58,066,559 of CM065430.1, forward strand.
AAGATTTTTAGGTTTCTGCATAGAAAAAATGAGTCGAACGGATATATTACGTGGATAGCGTCGGTTGACGTGGCGAACCAACATGTGGGTAGTGTTGGTTCGCCACGTCAACTGACGCTATCCACGCAATTTAAAATTATTTTTTTGTCAATTATTATTTTATTTAAACTATGTATATACGTACTATAGAAAAAGAAAAAAATAATAACTTTACAATAATATTTAATTAAAACATATACACAAAATTAAATAAAGATATATTGTACATACATATATAAATTTAAATATCCAAACAAATAAACAAAATTATATAATTTTAAAAACTAATTGTTAAAAAAAAAGAAAAATTATACTATTTATATCCAACTAAAATTCTAAATAGTCAAATAAAATAATAATTATTGACTTAAAAAAATTTCAATTGTATTTACTTCGTCCATTTTTTAATTTAAAAAATAAGACGTAGCGTCGGTTGACGTGGCGAACCAACGCTAGCCACGTGGGTAGCGTCGGTTCTTCACGTCAACTGACGCTACCTAGCGTAAGTTCGTCACGTCAACCGACGCTACCGCCAATGTGGATAGCGTCGGTTCTACACCGAATCAATTTTAAATTCATTATAAATCAATTTTTTCAAAAATTTATTTTACATGGCGACTTAAATACCCTTTTTTATAGCAGTGACTATCTCTAATTCAATAAAAAAAACTTATGATTGATTTTTATTTTTTATTCAATTATCATTTTAGCACTTAATTTTAAATATATTGTTAAAATAAAAAAAATAAAAAATAATATAGTATAACAATATTTAATTGTTTATTATATTTTATTTTTGAGTTTTAGAATAAAAAGTATGAACATAAATAAAAAAAAACTATTACAATATTAAAGTTATTAATTTTTTTAATACATATCTTATCCTTATATTTTATATTTTTTGTTTTTAGAACTTAACAAACATGTATGCTCGAAAACAATTTCAAAATTCAAGATTTAATGCTTTTCATATAGTTTTTCGTTACGAAATTTTTACAATAATAAATTTCTAATTGGTTAAAAAATAATTAATTTTATTATTTATTTAATTATTATTATATATATAAAATAAGTTTTAAATATGTTTATAAAATTAAACAAAAAGAAAAAATTTAAAAAGTATAATAATTAATGTAAAAAGCAAGCATTTTTATCTAATATTAAAAAAATTTAAAATTTAAATTATCATTTATATTTAATTTTATTTATTTTTTAAAATGATTTATTATTAAATATTTATATTTAATTTTATTAATCATCAAAATTATTAATTAAGAAATTATTTTAAATATTTTAATTATTTATTTATAACCATTTGATTTAATGTTTAAAATAATATAAAGTGTATTTATATATATATATATATATATATATATATATATATTAAATAATATAATTAATTTAAGAATTTAGTAATTAATTATTTTGATATTTTTTAAAATATAACCTTTCATTTGTTTATAATTTTAAAAAAATTCAATATTTTTATTAAAAATGATAATATGTAAAATATAAATCCCAATAATTAAATAAGGTCAACGTTTTATTTAAAGATGGGAGGTTACTCAATCTGTTTCGTAGTCCATGAAGCTGCTTTTACTTCTTCCAGGATTCTTCTCAAGCATTCTTCTAAAACTTGATCCTCAACCATTTTAGTGGGAAACATAACCCTGACTTAACAACCACAGAACCACTTCAACTCTCTCTTCTTCCAAATCAAATATCTCTCTCAAATGCGCGCACACACTTTCCACATCTCAAATTAGTTAAATTCGCTTTAATTAAGCTGAATTCATGATCCAGATCTGTTAAGAAACCAATCTTCTGTTGGAAAGTTGCATTTCGCACACAAGCCCTAATCGAACTCGCCATGACTTTGCCACCTCTGAAAGCTGTGACTCTAACCCATGTCCGGTACAGGAGGGGTGACCAATTGGGTCACTTTCTCGCCTGGATCTCTTTGGTCCCTGTTTTCATCTGTTTTGGCGGTTTCGTATCCCACTTCATATTTCGCCGAGAACTTCAAGGCATGTTCTTCGCTTTGGGTCTTTTAATTTCTCAATTAATCAACGAATTAATCAAGAAATCGGTTCAACAAGCTCGGCCTGAGACCTGTGCGATACTTGAAATGTGCGATTCTCATGGATGGCCCTCGAGTCATTCTCAATTTATGTTCTTCTTTGCTATGTACTGCACTCTTTTGACGTTTAAAGGAACTGGGATTTGGAACCCAAGGACCAAATTTTTTGTCAATTCACTGCATTGGGCTCTGGCGGTTTTGACTATTTATTCCAGGGTGTATTTGGGCTACCATAGTGTAGCTCAGGTGTTTGCTGGGACTGCTTTGGGGATTTGTCTTGGGGCATTATGGTATTGGGTGGTCAATTCTATGATTTCTTGTTACTTTCCGCTTCTTGAAGAAAGTTATTTTGGTAGGATGTTATATATCAAGGATACTTCTCATATTCCCAACGTGTTAAAGTTCGAGTATGACAATGCCAGAGCTGCAAGAGAAAGCATCGACTTCAAGTGTACCTAATTCATCGACTTCAAGTGTACCTAATTGAAAAAGCTCATCTGGGTATGTTAAATTCTACGTTTTTTAATTCAATATTTATAATTGATTCTTAAAGGTTAAGATTTTGATCGAGTCTTAGTTGTTTTTCAACGTTTTCTGTATGTTGAGAAGGTAACTTCCCTTTTGGCTATCTTAAGCCATGTACTATTGGAACATTCTTCTATCTTGATTAACTGTTGATTCATGAAATTGACCAAATTTTATTTGGACACAAGCTAAAGATGATTGGGACTAAAGTTCTCTACTCAAGGTTAAAATTGTGTTTTAAGTTAGGTTTTATGATATTGTCGTTGGAAAGTCATGCTTGGACTTTTGGAGTTTGAAATGTGTTTCGTGCTTCGTTGATTTGCAAATGTTTAGTTTGCATAGTACATAGAGTCAATACTTATGAGAGAATGATAAATGTATAAAAATATAATTGATCTTTTTCTCAATAGTTTAAACTTTTAGAAGAGTTAGTGACCAACCATTGAACTAATTATTTAGGTCATGCCTGATTGATAGTAATAAGAATTATAAGAATTATAATGTGAATAATTCAGGATATTCTTATATTTGGTTTGACAATTAATCGGGAATGGAATGTAAATCATTTCAACAGTGGCATGAATTCTGATTCCACTTACATCCATCAAGAATACGTTAGAATATTGTATTTTTCTCACATATATATATGATTATTTTTTATTTTTTATTATTTAAAAGATCGAAAATGTATATTTTTAATTTTGTTTCATTTATAATTTTATATTATTTTAACTTTATCATTATTTTGATTACATTTATCAAACAAACATAATAATAGTAATATTTTTTATTGAATTTAATTCTTGTTATCATTTCTATTCCCATTACGTTTTTATTATGTTAACTAAAACCGGTTTTAGTGTTAACAATCTAATAGTTTTGTCTATATCACACATACTATATATGAGAGAATACAACTTAGAGTTAATAAGGAAAAAACGCAACTTAAACACAAAATTCACTAAACTACCCTCTATCATAATTAGCTACTAAAAACAGTTATTCGAACTATTCTAACAGTCAACTGGATCATAAATATTCTTTCATGTTCAGCTTGGAACAAAAATAAGCAAAAGTAGACTTGGATAATGCTTTAGTAAACAGATCTACAAGTTGTTTAGATCACTTGAGGTAAGGAGTGCTAACTTCACCCTTCATGAGTACTTTTATGATGAAATGGAAATCAATCTCAATATTTTTGTCCTTTTATGATAAATTGGATCTTTGCTATATGAGTTGCAACTTGTTTGTCACAAAATATTATTAGAGGTTCTTGAAATTGGACATGCAGCTCATTTAAAATATTTTCTATCCATATTAGTTCACAAGCAATACGAGTCTTGCACTGTATTCTGCCTCAACATTACATCTAGCTACCGTAATTCCTTCTTACTTCTCCTGGTGACAAAATTTCCTCCAACATAAGTACAATATCCACTAGTGAATTTTCTATCATCCTATAACATGTCTAGTCGGTATCACTTATCAAAATATCTAACAACATCAATTCAAGTTCCCTTATTTTAAAACACACTTAAACTAATGGTATTTTTCAAATACCTCAAAGACTCTGCAATAGGCATCCCATTGACGTTGGTGTGTTTTGCATATACTGACTTAACACACTAATTGCAAATGTATTATCAGGACGTGTTAGTGTGATAATTAAACTTATCAATCAAATTTTTGTATCTTTTCATTTCTTCGTGCTTGGAACAAGATTTATCATCAAGTATAAAGATGAAAATGTCTTCAATGTTTTTGACAATGTCTCAACAATATCCGTGTTTTTGAGGTCTCGATATTGATATACATTGTCTGCAACAATGTCGACAAAAAGTTGTTATCAAGAAAATACCAATTGATAATATAGATATTGTCTTGATATTATGGGTAAAATGTGGAATAATATCGATAAAATTTCTTTTATGGTTAACATCATTTATTTTTTAAAATAATTTACCATTGAATGTCTTTATTTAGTTTTTTTAGATAATTTCTTAAAATTAGAGAAATTTCTTAATGTATTTAGTTTTATAGATTTTTTATTTTATCAATAAAATTTATTACATTATAAATACTTACAAAATTATAATTTTTTATTATTAACTTAAATAATTATTTTAAACATTTTAACTACGTACTCTTTATCTTTTTGATTCATTGGTCAAAATAAATATTACATGCATTTATATTTATATGCATAGTTCCAAAAAACGCATTGAGGCACGCCTTGAGGCAAGGCGGCTGATGAATGCCTTGAAGCTAGCGCATCATCTACATAATTTGAGACTTATGCCTTTTATAGTGAGGCGTACGCCTTGAGGCACCACGAGGTTTAAGCCTCTTTCATGAAACAATAAAGGGCCAAATTATGTTGTTTTTAAGCTAAGCTCAATTTTTTTTATAGAAGCCCAATAACAATTAAATGGAAAAAAATAAAATAAAACGGAAAAAAGAAGAAATGAATCATTTTATATAATCGATTGAGCACTCCTAGGATGAAGTTTTTGGTTTATGTTACAAGAAACTTAAACATGGGAATTGTTTTATGAAAACCCAATAGCCATTAACGGGGGAGAGAAAAAGAAGAAGAAATTAGTCTTTTCTTAAAATCGATTGAGCACACATAGGATGAATTTAAACATAAATATATGAAACTTAAGGCACTCAAAGAAGATAAGGATATTTTGATACTTGATGATGTACCATCAGATGATGTACCATCAGATGATGAATGATGTGTTGGTGATAGAGACCAAGAAAACCTATAACAAAGGGATACAAATGAACTTGATGATGAGCTTTTTGTTGGAAGGAAAGAAGTAACATCATACCAAAAAAGCGAATAATCTTCTAGAACTAAAAGAAAAAATCCACCAACAAATAGTAAGGATAAAGTCAAGTAAATATATTGATGGTGATTCAATGAATGATAAAAATAGTAGTGATGAGAGTGCTGTTGAGTGATGAGTGATGAGTGATGATTTGAATTAGTAGACTCAAGGGATGAGGAAGAAGAAACTAACAAAGACCAACATATTAAAACATGTTTTGTTTGTTATTTGTTGTTCATTTTAAAACTTGTTTTTTGACTTTATTTGAATCTTAGCTTATGTGTTATACCTTTATTTATATGGTTTATGACTTTATATCTAAACTATTTATGTTATTATTATATTTTATAATTTATATCATAACTTTTAGTATGTTTTTACTCTATATAATAGTTTATTAATAGTTTGTATTTTTTAAATTTGAAGTGAGGTTGACACCTAACATCGTAAGGCTTATGCCTTGCCTCATTTGGGACATCTACCTCGGTACTCGTTTTCATCTTTTAAAACCTTGTTTATATATACCAAATAAGAAAATTAGTCTAAAAGGTAATTAATTAATTGTTTTAATGTTTTTAAAGATTTATAAAGTTTTATAGTTTTATTAATGCTGTCAGATGGCACGAGAATGGTCCAGTTTTGCAGTTCAGTACTGCAAAATTTAGGTTGCATATGACAGTGCATGTAGTGTTCGATGAGCGCCATCAATTGAGTTTAGCTTGTCGGTATTTTCTGAAGTTGGTTTTCGTTTTGGACTAATGATTCTTCTAGATGTTTCTCATGTAAATCTTATATTGAGATTCAGTATGGACAGTCCCAATTTCAATCAAAGTTAAGCTTTTGAAGTGGTTGATTACACTTGGGAGATGAACACAAATGATTGGATTCAATCAAAGTTTTTTAAGTCTTGCACATTGGTATGTGTTTTGTAAGAATAACTCTTAAGATACAGATCATTTATTATTACACCGCCCAGTTGCACATTTTCTTTGGTCGAAATTACAAAGAAATATGGAAATACATTCGGCTTTTCTAGTATCATGTCAGTTTTTATTACTAGAAACATTATACATGTATAGGAAGAGTAATAAGGCTATGAAGGCAAGATGTTATGGAACTGTGGGGCAAGAGTAATTCTTGGGTCTTGTGGAAGGAATAAGAGAGTTTTTGATGATAGTAAGAATTATCACAGTTTATAACGGGAGAAAGTTTTGTTTTGGCATCTTCTTGGAATTCAGTTTCTAAAGAATTAATGGATTATTCAATTTTTCATAAGTTTTAATATAATATAGGGTAATTGTCAATGATCATCTTTGTGTTTGGCTCAAAAATCAGTCTCCTTAGTGATGTTTCAAATTGGCTTAGTCACGTCCCCTCTGTTTTAAATTATTCTCAAAGACAACCTTTATATTAGAAAAAAGCTTTTACCTACTTTTCAGTATAGCTTAGTGATATATTTTGTAAGTGAATTACTAATCCACTTTGTATTTTTTTTGTATTTATTATATATATTAATATAAGGTAATTATCAATGATCACCTCTGTGTTTAGCTCAAATATCAGTCTCCTCAGTGATGTTTCAAATTGGCTTAGTCACGTCACTTTTTACTTTAAGTTATTCTTAAAAACAACCCGTGTTAGGAAAAAGTTGACAAAAGTTGACAGGTGATTCTGATATAGGGGTCTGAATTGAACCTGCTATAAAGCGAGGCGAGGTGACTAAATCAAAATGAAACCTGGCATGGGTCGGGATGATATGTGGGCGAAAACACAAGAAAAGTCTGATATATTTTCCAATCACGTGTCAGCCTTTATCAAATTTTCAGTCTTTTTTTGACACGAGGGGTTGTCGTTGAGAATAATTTAATATAAAGGGGGCCTAATGAGCCAATTTGAAACGTTGTTGAAGAGACTGATATTTGGGCTAAACATAGATGGTCATTGATAGTTACCCTATAATATAATGTTTCTTATAAATAAATAAAAAATGATGGACGAATCTATCTTGGTGTTTTGGGTTGTCTAAGTTGAGATCTAATAGCATGTTCACAATCTAATAATTTTGTCTATCACTAAATCTGAGAATACAAGTGAGGGCTAATAAGGCAAAAACGTGACTTAAACATAGAATTACTACCTTCTATCGTAATAAGCTACTTAAAAAAACTTATTCTAGCTATTCTAACATTTAGGAACATTCTGCGTTGTCTTTTTCAAGAAATTGTCCTCGTTCACATTATATTGTCTTTGTTATTTGTGTCACTATTTGTTGCTTCTCCAATCTAGAATACAATATAAGGCATACCATAGTGCTAATAATCAGTTGAATCCATTGAATAAATGACCGTTGAGATGAATTCTTAATTTCTCTTCATCATGGTAATACTTCTATCATGCTTCCTCTCTACTTATATACAATCACTTCAAACCTGTTGTAATTCTATGACGTTCATGTGCAAAAATGTAATATGTATAATTTTTATATATGTTTTTGTGAAAGGGAGAATGATATCATTCATGTGGTTGAAAATTTTAGTTCCATGATTATCTTTGTTGTTGCAAAATGATTTGGTATGAGTATCCCATCACACCCATCCTGACTTTTCCTTCCATTTATCTTATAAGTTCTCTTGTGAAAATTTGTTTGGACCATTGTTTAACTGATTATCTTCCCACTTCTTTTGGGCCTATTCTTTGTCTTTTTCAAGTTATTGCTAGATAAATATTTCTGGATGTTGTTCTGTTATCAGTTATCACAACATCTTGCTAAATGTCTTATTGTTATTGTGTATACATGTCAGTCTCTATGTCTCTGCTAATAGAGGATCAGAGAAACATTCTTCTCACACCAAACTGCATGTTAATGTCAGCAAAGTGCCTCAGTACCAGCTAACGTTGTGGTTTTTTCTTGGTGCTTTACCTGAAACATAGGGAAGTTTAATCATAAAAAAATGGAAAATTACTAGAAAACCCCATTAGGTTTTCAAAAATAGCAAAACTCCCCTTAACTTTAGAAAATAGGCAATCATATCCCCTTTGTTATTGTTTTATTACAAAATTCTCTTTCAAATTTCTTGACTTCTATTGATTTTTTGCAAATGCCTCCCTTGAAAATTTTTGAAATGTGTGATTGCTGTTTTTCATACATGTTGGGTTTATTTGTTGTTTCAAGAAACTTGAAGGGAGGTCTTTGTAATTTACCCATTAAAAAGATTATTTTGATAGTTAATGAAAATCATGTCAGAATGTGATGAATTGATTGTTAAATTTTATGTAAAACAAATGGTTTCACTATGTTTTGACGCAGTTGTTAATCGGAGCCTGGGAGCACTTCCAATATATTAAATAACCATTATACAACATGTTCTAAGAAACTCTGTCCCTATGCACTTTGGTTTTCCTGTGGTATCCAAATTATGCTAGCATGATAATCTCTGTTTTCTGTTTTTGTTCATCATCTGAGGGAGAAAATAGGGAATGGTTCTTATATTTTCAAAATATAGCAGATTATGCTCTGTGATTGTCGTGTTGAAAGAATGCCATCCATCCCTTCTGTTTCTGTTTTTTCTTTGGTTGAGTTCCAATTCTTGTACAGAAGGGGAAAAGTACAGAAAATACATAATAAGTTACCAAGTACTGAGGCGACATGGTGAATGGTAGCTGCTAATTTATTAGTACAAAGATTGCTAATTGCACATATATTTATACACAATTGTGCGCTCATACCAATACTTGCATATAACATGGCACTATCAATTAAGAAAATTGAGAAGTTGTAATGTTTAGGTGCAAGTGACATGCAAGTATTGATGCGAGTAAAATATTATGTTCAAATTGGTGTGCACCTTCCTATTATTAGAACTTTTGGCTAAAGTAAGGAACACTACAATTTGTGTAATGATAAAAATTCAAATAAGATGCTGAGATGGACTGAATTATGATGGTAGAATGAGAACGAATACTTACAACCAAGGATGGAAAAATTGTCCACAATGTGATAATGTGGTGACATTGTCTAAATTTTAGATTCTTTGCCATTGATATGTGTGATTAATCTTTGCTTGATAAAAATGCAAGAAGGTACATTGTTGGGAAAATATTTTGTGCAATAAAATGTCGTTTTCTGCCAAAATCTCATGGATATTGTCGATAAAATATTGACATGGAAAATAAATTTTTAAGAAGGCAAAGGATTCAGTAAGGTTAAGGTGATTATTATCCAAAGGTTAGATTATCCTCTACATATACACTTGCATGGCCTCCTTAGCTTGTTGAAAGAACCTATATTATTTGAAGTTTTCATTTTTTTATGAAGTATCTGTGTTCAAGCGGCATGATATGAACATGGATACGGATATTTGGATAATCCAATATATTATAAGCTTACACAGAACACTGACTGTGTTTCACTCTCAAATAGTTGGATACGTATTTAAATATTTACAATTCTTTGTGTTCTAAAAGACTGTAATATAAGGAGGAATATACTTGGTTGCTTGAGTAGCAAATTTCCTACTTTGATTGCTATTGATAACTGGATTTGCATAGGAGGCCTTTTAATGCATAGTGGTCCCAATTAGATTTAGTTTCTACTTTCTGTGATGTATTATAACATTGCTACTCTGTTTGCTCTATGTGTCTGTCGGCTCACGCTTGTCCATATCCGCATGTGTGTCCTTTTGTATTCATGTGATTAATTGCTCTTTTTCTTTTCAGGTATATTGCTCTGCTTATTTGTTGATATTGGGTGAAAATTCATTTCATGGCAAATCACCTCAAAAAACAAGTGCTGGAGTTCAGACTCGGAAGATATCATTAATTGGTAACTTGAACTCTGGGATGCTTTTAGAAATGTTATAGAACATATATAAAGATCCTTTGTTACTGTAATTGGGAATTTCAATTTCTAACATTTATATTTATTATTTACCAGTCATACGATTCTGCATTTTACTTACACATAAAAAGGATGTTGCATAAGCACACTATCTTACTCATTCAGGAAACTTGTTTTTATGACGAGCCCTTTCTCAATATTTAAAGAAGGTCTTGTTATCTTTCTGTTCTTTAATCATGGGCTTTTGATATCTTAATTATGATTTTAATGGCAATTGGCAAAAGCTCCTTGTTGAAGTCGATGACGAAATTGTACACTTTCGATCACAAGCCAGTTAGTCTTATTGCATAAATTCTGTCTAGTTATGAAAGTGGTCACGAACGCTTCAAATGGTCAAAATAAAGGGTAAGGAGAAGAAGAGGCCATTTGGTTATGTTTAGGTTTCACTTAATCTATTTTTTAAAGAGTGATTTATTCCTTTTGATTATTAAAAAAGTATGATTTAGTTTATTTTTATTGTTAAAAAGGTGTTGATTAAGGACAAATTTTAATATTTTATATTATTTAATAATTTTTTTAGTAGTGGCAAAAATGAGAGGAATAGCAAATCATTTGTTTTCTTTTTGAGTTTCAAAAATAGCAGGAAAGAAATATGTAAAGGCTGAGTTGGTTGGATTTTGAGGGAAATGACCATCCTCCTCCCCCCATGAATATCAATAATGGTTGAAGTATACCAAATATTAAAATAATTATGTTATAGAAATGTTTATCTTTTTATCACCTATTTTTAGAACCACAATAATTAAATAAATTTTATAAGCAAAAAGACCAGTCGACTTGAAACTCATAAGCAAAAGGATTAAATCATTGCACCCCAAAATTAAATGGAAGAATTGGATTGTTCTCAGTTTTTTTTCATAATTTATTTTTTGGTAATGTGTCGAAACATAGAATTTATTTATTTTGTTTTGAATTGCTTTGATCAGCTAAACAATTGTAAAAAGGTTCACCAAAGAAAATATATAATAAAGAGAAATTATTGAATGGTTATAGACTAAGCTGGTTGAGGTCAATCAACATAAGAGATGGGATGGTGAGAGATAATAGCTCTCTACCCCTCTCTTGTGTTGATTGTCATGTAATAACATATCAGCTTAGGGAAGTGCATGAGGAAGGGCGTGCTAAGATACTAGATGGTTATGTTAATAACTATAAGCGTCTTCGATCGATTTTAGAAAATAATTGTCGGTTATGAACGAGTAACAGTCTCTTATGTTATTTATTATTTTATTTTTTAATATTTACTCAATACTATAAGTTAAAATTTTTTAAAAAGATATATAATACTTACCTAAATTTAGCACTAGGTATCAACTGACTTGAAAATGTAAGTCACCACCTAAAAAATTCTCGTTCCTACGTAAATAAACAACACATAACAGATTACACTATCAACCTAGTAAAAATAATCATGCAATAAAAAAATAATAAACACGTGTTAGTCAAAAATCATACAAGAAAATTTGTAAAAGATTTTCAATTATTTCATGACCTCCTCCTATGTGTAAACATATTTAATAAATGATGAATGTATTCTCAATACATGCAACCATACACATCATAACATATAACATGTAGGCTTCTAACCTATGTGAAAACAACCACGGGTTGCAACAATAAATACTGATAGTAAGCATGCAATCCACTAAAATAGGAAAACATTTTATAACTCTAAAAACACAATGATTCTTTACCTCTACTAGTTAGGACCACTTTCCCAACTACTCGAATCAGCTGCCATTGCTATGTACACATCACCTTATTATCATGTGATATGTAAGCATACGAGTCGTGTAAGTAATATAGTGTTAAAGTACGAATATCAATCCTCAAAGATGATATTTTGTAATAAAATACTAGTAATAATTGCAATACTATTAAGGCTAACAATAAAGGAAAATGGATCAATAAACAATATTACTATTACATTAAAGCTATTCCAAATGTATGATTTCAACAATGAAAAAAACTTAGAATTTTAGAATCTCCTAATCACTTCACATGCAATTCAAAAGTCTCTAAATATGATATCTAGCCACATAATCTTAGATCTCGATGACTTTCTTTTCCAAGATATCATATATGACTTCGCATGAACAATCACATTATTATGCTATTTTGCTTACATGACAATGAAACCTACATGTAATCAATCATGTTACACATACATTAATCATACTTTTTAACTATTCCAATGTATATGTTAATTAGTCTATGACTAATTCATATTCTACTTTTTCAAGCTAGACCATAAATCTCAAAAGCATGCAATTAATGGATAATTAATTGAAGCATTAACCATAAGATTAATTAAGATGTCAACTAAGGAGAAAATCACATAAATAAATTTGTTTTTATTACATGCTATGTGCCTAGGTTAAACCAAAATCCAAAATAAAAAACCTAGCTGATCATCATTCTAAAAATAACACTAATGAAATAAAATAAGTTCATAGAAAGAATCTAAATCAATAAAAAAAGAGTTACATAATTCTATGGTGAAATATGGCTTCGGACTTGATCAATCTTAAACTCATTCCAATGGCTCTCAATGGTTGTTCTCCCTACTATGAACCTAAACAAAGATGTGAGTGAATTATTATGTTTTAAACTACTAATAATGAGGTCAAAAATGCCTAATCTTGACCCTTAAATGTAATCCACACATTCCAATGATTGAGATTAAAATATGGAGTTAAAAAATGGCACTATTCTAGACATCAAAAGCTTACTCAATTGATCGAGATCCTTGGTCAATCGATCTAACTTTGACATCATACCAACCCTAAGAGCACTCAATCTATATTTGATCAATCGAGTTATGCTAAAACAATCCATCCGGGAACCCTCAATAGAAGTCAAGCAAAGCTCAATCTATCAAGTGAATTCCTATTATATTAATTTTCCTAAAAATGCTATATCTCGTTCATTTGAGCTCCGATTGAAGTCATGCCACCTATATTAGCATATTTATAAATAAGATAAGTCCTTTTACTATTTTTCACTCTAAAATAAGACAATTAGCTAGTTTAGAATGGATAAGTAACTCTACTTTCATAGAGTTATTAACACTCCTAAACATAACTCTTTGCTTGTTCTCAAGTAAAGTAGAGACTACTCATTTACTGACTACACTAACAAGATATGCATATTTAATAATGAACATGATTTAGCCCCCATATACATGGTTGACCAAAATGTATCCTCCTCAAAGATTGTATAAATGTATAACAAAGGGATGTGATGAATGAACACATTTCAATGTAAGAGTATGCAAGGTGTTTGTGATGGATTAACTTTGTGTGTGTGTTGTCAAATGATGTAACTCATTGTACATATGACATATGTTCATGCAAACCATACAATTGAAGTCTATAAAAAAAATTCATAAGTCCATTCTTCTCATCCCTCTCCATTAATGTCAATGTATATTAGATAGAAATCAATTGGGCTTCACCTATTTGTAAGTAAGGCTTAGGTTGGGACATGTATATGGAAATATTTAGGTTAATTTATACCCTAAGCTTACTTTCTTATTCACGTGAAATTAAATTTTTCTTCATTTTTAGTGTACCTTCTATTGCTTCTCTCATCTTTTTCACATTTGATCTATTTTTTGTATGTGTCACAACACTCCCATGCCAAACTTATTCTTTTTCACCTTTTCTTTTCCATTTCAACTTTATTTTGTTTGCTAATGATGTTGTGTTCTACTTATATAAGTTATATCACACATCAAAACTCTTTAGCACTAATTAATTTCTTTATAAGCACAAGCTAAGAGTGTGAGGTAAGTGAGATATATTGTTACTCTCTTTTGGTTAAGTTAAGATGTGGGTTAATAAAAGAAAAAATGATACATATTATGATAAAAAATGTGACTATACACATAATATATATAGTTAACTTGAAAGGCTCAATCGGTTCAAATAAGACCTAAATCATATTTATAACTTAGTATCATTCTATGATTTTTTCTCAAGGGATAATAAAATGAATTCTAAAATATGAGAAAAAAACTCATTGCACTTTGCATCATATACATAAATTATTTCCCACTAAACCATCAAGTAAAAGTCAATGACATTGTGCACAAATGATTAAATCAATCCGAAAAAACTCCCAAGTATACAACTCAATTAAGTTATGCATTTTAATTCTCACATGCTATCTCTTTCTCATATTTAAAGAAACAATTTTATCATAGGGTTCATATCATCATTATCATGCACATATGTGATGGTTTCTACATCTTTGCCAGTTTCTACTTATATCTAAACTAAAATACTAAATGTAATGACTTAAACATAACTACTAAAGTACAGAAAATGAAGTTTCTCTCCCTCACACTTGAATTTCACAATCTCTCTAATGTGCAACATGGTAGATATAAGGAAAAGATACGGGAAAACTAAAATTTCACCGACATCAACATATTGGTCATTATCACCAAATATATCTATAAGCTTTCCATATTCCTCTGCACTTTATTTAACAGAAAAACAATAAACATAAGTACTCTATATAAGTTGGTTGCCTCCCAACAATCATTGATTAGACCATCCTATCTTTTCAAGGATCATTTAAATAAATCAAGGAGACTTCTCTCTGATGTAAGTTCCTCGAATAAGGTTTTAGTTTTTGATCATTCACCATGAACTTGGTGTTTGTTTTAGTGTCAACAACATTTATAGATTCTGATTGAAATATCCTGGTGACCAAAAAATGGTCCTAACTATTGCAATTTCAACTTATTCAAAAATAGCCTCAATTAAAAGTTATACAATAAGACTTATTGTCCTTCTTCAAAGGATGTGTGCAACAAATTATTGTCATATCACCTCATGGCTTTCTCCTTATATATTCGTGCACTCTTGTAGGCTTGCTATCTAAGTTCATCAAGCTCATTGAGTTACAACATTTTGTTCTCTCCTTTACGAAGCATACTCATATTTAACTCCTTAATGGCTCAGAAGGCTCTATGCTCCAATTCCACTAGTAAGTGACAAGATTTTCTGAACACCAAGTGGTATGGAGACATTCCAATAGGAGTTTCTACAACTATTATACAGGCATATAGTGCATCATCAAGTTTAGATGACTAATATTTCCTTGACATGCTCACTAAATTTCCTAGAACTCTTTTTATTTCTACATTGGAGACTTCTACTTGGCCACTCATTTGAGGGTGATACAGAATAGATACCTTGTGCTTAACACCATAGCTTGCTAACAATTTCATTAAAGATCTTGTCACAAAATTGACTACCTCCATCATTTATTATTACCCTTGGAGCTCTAAACTTTGTGAAAATATTCTTTAAAAAATTTGTTACTACCTTAAAATCATTTGTTGGAATGGAAATAGCTTCCATTCACTTGGATATATAATCCATAGCCAAAAGAATGTAAGAGTTCCAAGGGAAGGAATAAAAGAACACATAAAATATATGCCCTATAGATAAAACAACTCCACTCTAGAATAACATTTTGGGGCATATCATGTCTCCTGGAAATGTTGCCTACCTTTTGGCATCTATCACAATGTTTAGTAAACTTAAAAGAATCTTTAAATAATGATAGCTATTATAATCCCAATTGTAATACCTTGGATGTTGTTCGAGTTACTCAAAAGTGACCTCTATAGTCTGACCTATGATAGTGGTGTAAAATGGTGGTGTCTCTTCTAAGGGAATTGATAACTCTATGAAAGTAGAGTTATCATTGCACTTTAATGCTTAATATTTGTTCATTTTATTGAATGAGTTGTACTTTTGGGGTTAAAAATATTAAAAATATGAACTTTCTAGTGAAAAATGATGAAAAAAATATATTTTTGGAAATTTTTTAGAATTGT
Organism: Hippophae rhamnoides; assembly: GCA_033030585.1. NCBI lineage: Eukaryota > Viridiplantae > Streptophyta > Magnoliopsida > Rosales > Elaeagnaceae > Hippophae > Hippophae rhamnoides. The sequence continues at coordinate 58,082,794 of CM065430.1, forward strand.
TTGGAATTTTTATGAATTTTTTAATGAAAGGCCAATCAAAAAAGACAGTGGATGCCACACAAGCAAGGGGTGTCAATCAAAGCATGCTACATGTACAAGCTGACTAGGCACTGCCATACGTCATCATGGTGTTCATTTCAAGTTTTATCGAGGAATCAACGAGTATACCATCTATCATAATGGGATTCACCCATTCTTTCCACCGAGGTGCCACACAATTTGGATTAGTGAATCAACACAGACCACCTATTTTTGACTCAACTCATGTTGACTAGAACTATTCCACCCCACCATACATCACACAATGATTTGTTCCATATCTCTCACTTCCCACATGTTAATATCCCATTGGCCAACGCTGTTTAATTTTCTTTTTTTTCATCTTAACCTTTGATTTGAAGTTGATCTAATGGTCCAAATTTCATTAGAGCTTTATTTAACCCCCTAATTGCACCAAAATCCTAGCAGTCACATTTTAATGTTTTTTATCAGTTTGTGGGTGCCGAAAGGAGAGAGAGAAGTTCAATGGAGATAAAATTTTGGTGGATATTCAAGAGGAGATTGGTACTACAATGAAAGAGATTAATTGTGTTTATTCTTCTTCTCTTTTCTTTATCAATTTGTACGTCTTTCTTATTGGAAAATATGAGATTTATGAATACAATCATGTCTAGCTAATTTATTAATGTATGGGTCTTATGAATCCAATTGTTTTACAAATAATGATCTAATATTCAACCCAATTATGATTTCAATTCAATTATATTATTTAATCTAATTTTTATGTTATTAATTATTTAGCCACAATTGATCTAAAAAGGTAATTAAATTGATTTTAGAGAAGTATTTAATTTTTTTTCTTGATTAATGACATATATAGCTTCTAGACAGAGATAGATGATTCTTATGTATGTCATCTATAATTGATGAACTTAATGTGTAGTATATAATTTAATTGACATGAGAGTGTGATATGTTAATTACTATATGTCGTGTAGTTTACTTAAGAGAGTAATATATGCAAAGTTAGATTTAATTGATCATGTAATTACTGCTATTTAATTTAATTTTTTTTTAATTTTGTTTTCTCAAAACACATAAAATTGATCTTTATTTTTTTAGTTTTAAAATTAGTTTATAATAACAAAATATCTAAAGGAATGATCTTTTCTTATCATTACATTACTTTTTTGTGATACATATACTTACATACATATTACATACAATTCGTGTCGATCAAGTTTTTGATGCCGTTGTCGAGAATTATAAATATTAAAAATTAATTTTAATGTTATTTTATTTTATATATTTTTCTTTATTTATTTTCGTAATTTTAATTTATTTATTTAGTTATTTATTTTTAATTTTTAATTATTTTTAGTTTTAAAGTATCATTTAGTGTTATTAGAAACATATAATACTACTACTCGCTCATTAAGTTCATACCTTCTTTTCTTTGTGTTCAAATTTTGGAAAAACTTAGCATAAGAAGGAACATTCATGTTCACTTCTAATAATGGTAAATTGATATTTACTTTAAAAAGCATATTAAAAAGATCATAGAATTTCTTATCTTGTTTGGAATCTTTTAGTTGGGATTTAAAAGGTACTTATAGTTGGTCTAGTTCTATTGTCTTTTGAATTTTTGGGATGTCAGATTACTCTCCAATGAGTTTTTTCAAAGGTTTATCAAGTTTAGCACTCGTCTCTCCTTTTTACAAGACTTGAATTTCACCTTCTTTGTTATCTGAACTATGAGGTAGATCTTTAGAGATTTTAGGAAAACTAGTATTGACTACCTTACCACTTTGAAGGGTTCTTACATCCTTCACTTGTTCGGGTTTACTGGGCAACTTTCCTAGGTTTTACCTTTGCATTTGTTCAACTATTTGTCCAACTTTAGCTTCAATACTTTTAACCGAAGTCTTCATGGTGCTCAACCTTTGATTATTCATCAATTGGTTTTCGTGACTAACTTGAATAAAAGAATTCAAGCTATCCTCTAAGGTTGGTATAAAATATTGATTTGGTGGGTAAGGGTGGTTTTTATTTAGTCTTAGTGTTTGACATTGGGTGTACGATTGGTAATTGTTTGGTGTCCAATGATGGTTAGGGTGATTATAGGTGTTTGGATGATAGCTTTGAAAGGAATTGACTTCCTTCATGGAATCCATTTTAGAATCACAAGTATATGAACAATTACAAGAATTATGCCTAATTGAAAAACACACTTTACACACCTCTTGATTTGGCATTTTGTGGGTAGTGAGAAGTTACACTTATTTAGTCAATTCAGCAAGTTGCAAGGTCATCTCATTACCGAAGCTAACATAATTCACTCCTATTCTCCTTCTTCTAGTATTTTTGTGTTGGGAATTAGAACCCAACAACTCATAGAGATAACAGGTTTCCTCTATGATCTTTCCTTCCACTACTTCTCTAGCAACATTAACAACTATGTATTGACTCTATAATTTCAATCCATTATAAAAGAATTGGTTCTATAGTTGTAATTGAAAACTATGATGAGGAAATTGAATGAAAAGGATTTTGAACTTTCCCAAGCTTCATGAAAGGATTCTTCGTCCATTTGCGAAAACTTTGCTATCTTTGTCCTTAGATCAACAATCTTTTGATAGGTCTAGAACCTACCCATAAAATTTTCATAGACTTCCTCCCAAGTTGTTAGAGAACTCGGATATAGAGTAATGAACCATGACCAAGCTTTATCCGTGAGGGTGTAAGGAAAACACCTCATCCTAAGTTGGTCTTCATCAATTCTTTGTAGTTGAAAGGTTTGGACAATAGCATAGAATTCTCTAATGAAATGAAAAAGGTATTCATTAAGGATACCATAAAAGGAAGGAAACAAAGAATAATGAATCTTTTTCAATTCATAGTTCCTTGCAGCCTCTTGCAATTGTATGTCGGAAGTTATATTTCCAATGATTGGCTTTGCATAGTCCTTCATCATTTTTTTGCCTATCTCGAGCTTCTTCCATGGCTACTTGTAGTTAAAATTGATCATCCTCTTCTTGTGTATCAATATCTAGCTCCTAAATTAAAAATAGTATAACTCTCTAAAAAAGATTTCTCACTTAACAAAATGTATATGCTTAAAGAAAAAAATGCAGGGAACCTAAGTTAATTTTTTTTTGTATTGGTAAATTTAAAGAATGGACACAATTTTTGAAAAAAATGAATTTTATTATTTCATTGGAATTTTATAACACACAGTTTTAAAATAAAAACTAAACTAAACAAACTAAAATGAAAAGAAAATATAATAATGGGTGACCTCCCACTTAGGACTAAAATTTATTGTGTTCTAGTAAGACCTTTCTTGGAGATTTCCGAATGACAAACTCAATGTCTCTTCTTCATTGAATTTATTTGATCCAATTTGACCATTTAGTTATTTTTTACTTTTTTTTTTGCAAATGCTCATCTAACTGTTCCACTTTGATTTCCACCTTTTTTATAGAAGCTTCCACAGAGTCCAACCGTTGATTAGTTTTAGACTGGTTATCTCTACAGACTTGAATAAAAGAATTCAACTTATCCTCTAGGGTTGGTTTACTGGGAAGGCTTCTTGGAATAGGCTGGTGGAATTGCTGGCCTAACTGATTTGAGCTTTGGGTGAAATAAGGGTTGTTTTACCTCTAGAAGAAGTTGGGATGATTTCTCCACCCTAGATTGTAGGTATTTGAATTGGGGTTGAATCTTGGTCTTTGTTGATATGTTCCCAAATCATTAACCAGTTCAGGTCTAGATGGTGCTTTTCCTTGATATTGATACTCTTTAGTAGCATGTCCTATGTTTCTACACAAATCACAATGTCATTATTGGTGTTGGATTGCGTAATGAGAGGGGAAACTTTCTTGGTCAATTGAACAAGTTGTCATTGAAATTCATTATTGGAATCGATTTCATGAACTCCAACTCTTCCAACTCGTGAGCTTTTCTGTAGGGAATTTTCACCCAACATCTCAAAGAAATTGTACGTCTTTGAGGCTATCTTCTCTCCCATAGCTCCTTCGATCAATGAACTAACATTTCTACGTAAGTCCATCATAAAAGAATTTATTCTACAACTGCAAGGGAAAGCTGTGATGAGGGCATTGAGTTAGGAATAGTTTGAACCTATCCTAGCCTTCATGGAATGGTTCTCCTTCCATCTGAGAGAAAGTGACAATCTTTGCTCTCAACTCTGATGTTTTTGGTAGGAATAGAATTTTCCCATGAATTTGTTATAAAAGTCCTCCTAGGTTATTAGAGAACTTGGAGGGAGTGACATCAACCAAGCTTTGGCCTTGTCATTCAAGGTGTAGGGGAAACACCTAATTATAAGTTGATCCTTATTTAGAATATCGAGGGGGAATGTTTCAATTGTGGCATAAAAGTCCCAATGGAGAAAAGAGAATCTTCATTAGGTTGTCCATAAAACAAAGGAAGCATGGAAAAATGAATGTTTTTCAAGTCATAATTCTAAGAAGCCTCACCCAACTAGATAGAGGTAGTTGATATGCCAATTATGGGCTGTGCAAACTCCTTCATGGTGGTTTCCCTAACATGTGGGTTTTCTCTCATTTCTATTGGTTATGGTAGAGAATTAAGGCTTGGTTTTGTGTTTGGCTCAAAAATAGGTTGATGGTTAGAATCCAGCCTTATGGATAGCTATTTAAATTTATTAATATTATCTATGTATGGTGTATGAGAGTTTCCTAAGGATCTCTTACCATGCATAGACTAGTGAAAGTGTAAATTCAAAACATTTGTCAATTAAAAAGGAAAAAAGAATAATAACTATACAAAAATTTAGAAAAAATATACATAGTATTTAATACAAAAATACTAAACAAATAAGTTAAGTTAATGTCTAAGTTAAATAATATAATCAGTATTTACTAAGAGTGTTCATAGGAAATAATGGTGGGGCAAAACCTCCTTAAAAATCATCCTCCTAAATAGAGCAACGTTTTCAGGAAAGACTAGTGACACAGAGGCTTCTAAGAACTAGTTTCCTAGACATAACTCTCTCAAATCTTTACTTTTATGCTATTACATAGTTAGTTTTTTTTGTTTTTTTAGAAAAGAAAATTATTAAATAAATTGAAGTTTAAATATTTTTTAAAATTTTAAATTTTTGATTTATTGTTCATGGAATAGTATACGGAATAATAGCTTTTGATTTTTGTTTGTTTTTAAAATTTAAAATTTTAATTTTAATTTTAAATTTTTGATTTTTGATTTATTAATATTTTTAAAAAATTTATAATTAAATTTATTTATTTTTTATGAATCGTAAATTAAAAAGATTTATTTAAAAATTTTAGATTTGTATTTTTTTAAAGATTTAAATTTGAATCTAAAACTAATATCTTTTATTTATGATTTTTATATGTATATGATAAAGAATTTAGATATAAATTTAAATTTTGTCTTATATTTGGTTTTGTTTTTAATTTTATGTTTATGAACTTAATATTCAAATCTAATATATTTTTTAGATTTATTTTATTTGATTTTTGATTTGAAATTAAATTCTAAAAATAAAAATAACAATCTTTACATCACATAAAAATCTTTGTACTGTTTAATTAATGCCTTAAACATGTCATGGAATATTGTGAGTATTAGTTTTTTTAAATTAATAGTTTGTGTTTCATGCTTAGATTTTGAGAATGAGATAAACTCATAATTGGTATTTAATAATCAAATAGTGGAGACAAGTTTGTGAGAATCAAATTGTTAATTATCTTTATAGGTTTTGCATTGATGAATTATCATGTTCTTATTTTTATTGTCTAAAAGAAAGAGTTACATATCTAGGATTCTCTAAAGCTAATAAAAAAAAGAGAAGGAAAAGTTATCCACTAACCAAATACACATGTAAGTGATTCCACTCTCTAAAAAAAGAAAAAGAGGAAAAAAGAGGAAAATAAATAAAATAACTAAATATTATAATCCTAAGTTTTTCGAAGTAGTGAGACAATTATTACAATAGAAAAATAGGAAATAAATCCCCTTGAAGTCAATGCATTTTCATTCATCTTAAGGCACATACTTGAAATATTTTCTTGATGATTTTATTTGATGTATGAGAATAATAGTGTGATTTCTTCATAAATCTTAGCATTTAGTTCCTTTCATGAGATCAATATTATGCACTTTATAAGCCTTTCTTGTTTAATCATATGTGAATCTTTTATTTCATTTCTTTACATAGCTTCTATTCATATATATATTTGTTGAGTGCTTGAACCCATAGGATTAGTGTGATATTGAGAGTATGTCTTGGGAGGATTTGAGGCATAGCGAATTCAGATTCTTAACATTACGAATGGGTGAGTCAAAGTTGATATATATTTATAACGGAATATCAATTTGTGATGAATATTTATTTGAACAATACACTATAAACCTTTGGGATATTAATTTAACTTATTATTGAGATTTTGAAATGAAATTGAAGCATGAGAAGCTTTGTTATTTTTAATTTTAGTTTTTATTTTGTTAATTTTAGTTTTTGTTTTGTTCATTTGTTAATTTTTTTATTCTTTTTAGTTTTAATTTTTCCTTTTAGGATATTTGTGGGTATCATCTTTAAAAGCCCTCACGAGATTTAAACTTGTTTACTAGGAAAACTTAGAGGTTTAAAGGATTGTTGTATATGCTAAATGAAATGTGTCAATCTATGAAAATGATTTAGGTTTGTTTATATTAGTTTATCTACTTTAATTTTAGTTTTTATCGCTTTCTTTGCTAGAGACTAGTAAGAAACTGGCTGGGGGTTATGATGAAAGCACTAATATTTCATGATTTGACTAACCGTAAAGTAACAAAAAGTTTGAGCATGTTTATGTTAATATTTATACAAATCTATATATTCAAAATTACAGGTATTTTCTTTTGTAATTTAGCTATTTTTACCTTCAAATATATAAAATTTTCAACATATGAAGAACAACACTTGAAGCACTGAATTTAAACTTTAAAAGCTTAGAGGAATAAAGCATGTAAGCCTTACATGAAGAATCAACTATATGTAAGAGATGCAAGAAAATAATTTAAGTGAAACATATTGTGGCATGGTGAGGATTATTGTGTGCTGCAAGAGACATTGTTCGATATGAATTCACTAGGCATGTAGAATATATTGTGCCGCGGTGTGAAAAAAGTGTGTCGTGGTATAACCTGTTAGGAATAGTATTTAGCAAAGCTTTACGTATCTTGAACTGCGATGGTGGAATAATTTTGTTGTGACACGCATTCATTAAATTATTCAAAGTTCTTCTACGCCAGCCTATGCTTATATATATATATATATATTGTTTTCAATAGGTTTGAATATATGTAAGCGTAGGAATTTATTTGTTTTCTCAATTACCATTTATTGTTGTTGTTTTATGTCCTTAGATTTGGATTAGTTTATGCACAATTTAGATTAGACAATAACGAATACGAGGAAACAACAGAGATATTTTTAAGATCAAGTGATGCCAAAAGGTTGTTGAAAATTAAGGATTATTGTGAAGATCAAGATTATAATTGTGTTGCATGACACATCTGTCTATCTATTTTTGGTATTATGATCTAATCTTTATTCTTATTTTTTTAGTAAACTCTTTTGTATTTATTTAATTTGCTAAAATTAAGTTACATATCATTTGTTAATTTTGAGTATGTCTAGCTGATTGTAATAGTGGGAATTTATTTTGTTACTATCCAAAATAAGACAATTATCTAGTTTAAAATGGGTAAATATCTATATTTTCTAATAGCTATCACTTATCTAAGTGAACATCATTTCCTTGAGCTCCACTACCATTGTGGTGCAATCCAATCCCAATCCCTAACATCTCAATAGAGTGAAAATCTTGAGATAAAGAAAAATTCTAGGAAAATGTATCTAAATCTTAAACATTGTCTTAGTTTAATTTAAACTCAATTAACATCTCTAAACAAATATTTAAAACTTAAAGTGCACTAAGCAAATAACACTGAATTAGAAATGAAAACACGTTGAAAATTGATTTTTCAATTTGCAATAATTTTCTCAATTTTTTTTTATCAATTTTCATTAAATGAGAGGGGTTTTTTTTGGAGATTTTGAACTTTTGATTGTCTTTGTCGAGTACTCAATGTGGTCCTTAGCCAATGCAAGGACCATTCTGAGCTATCTCGACCAACTCTCATTGGCTTCAAGGAGATCTCGGTAAGAGCCTTAGCCAACCCTTGTGACATAAGTAAGCAGGACCATCAAGCTTGGCTAAGATTTTGGTGAGACCTCATCAAGCTATTAAAAATATGATTTTTTTTACTTCATAAAATTCCAAGCTCTCATCTAAATACAATCCATCATTAAATTCAAACACATAACCTTACCATGCAATATAAATGCAACCCAAGTAGACAAGTGTGTGTATCATGCATTCATAAATAAGTGTCCTATCTCTGTGTATGGTACTATGCCATCAATTATAAACTTTATCGTTTAACAAACATATACATATAAAAAAAATAGATTCTATTTTTTGCTCATGAGAATACTAGCACAAAGTATAATGACTCTAAAATCACCCTTATTGACATTTATTGAAAAAATAATGTACAATTGGTAAACAATGATATGCAAAAAAAATCATAAGAGATAATATATAAAACATAGAAAAGATCCCCTAAACATATGCAAGATTCCTCTAAGTGTATGCATATTAGACAATAAACATGTAGTGCAATCTATACTCACCAACCTATTTAACTACATAAAACAAAGAACACATCTTTTGCACCTAAAACTTCTTCCTCTTTTTGACATGGAAAATCAAAAAATGCACGTAAGTAGGCATGCAACATATAAAACATGTTGATATACAAGAGATTCCATACAACTATGCAATCCATATATACATTAATGTAATCACAATATAAACAACACAAAACATGTTGACAACTCAAAAAACTTAGTAGAAAGACATTCAAAATATTAAAGAGAAAAAAATTCAAGAAATTAAACTTGCAATAAAGAGAGAGAAAAAAAAAGAATTCAAAAATGAAGCTACTGAAGCAGGTGATCTAGAAGCATTCTTCTTAATCTTTGATTGGTGTTATTTATGTTAGGAAATTTGGATAAAATGGTATAATCACAAATTCTCCCTCCCAAGATCTTCCTTAGCAGAATATCAAATAACAGAGAAATAGATAATACACAACACAAGAATTATAGTGGAAACTCCAAATGAGAGAAAAATCATTTTCGTTGTTAAAAGACAACTAGAGAAAAATTCACTATGTGGAAAATTGTTACAACCACACTCTCAGTAATTTTCTCACACACACAAAAGACAAAAGCAATTACAAGCCCAAGAGAATTTTCCCACAAAATTCCCTCACTTAAGAACTTCTCATACAAGCTTTTCTCTATTTTTGGGATGATTATCAATGAAGAAATGAAGCCATATTTATAGCCTTCAAGTTCTCATTTCATATGCCAAACATTTCTTCATTCAACAAAATTAGGCTACCTAATTTTCCTATTCTTTATTCAAACAAGGTTAAGCACCTCCATCTTTGACAATATGGTAAGCCACCTTCCATGAATTTTCTTCTAAATTAGGTACCTCCTATTTTGACTAACAAACCTAATATTATTTTTAATCAATCATAACAATTTATACACATTTTTAGGAACAAATTCTAGCATATTTACATTTATTTTATGTTTCCAATGAACTTTATTTGTTTTTTTTGTTGGTATTTTATAGACGATTGGAAATGGAATAGAAAAAGAGTGAAAATGGGAGAAAATAAGATTTGTCAAGTGATCAAAAGCACAACTAGGTAAGCGTTACTCTAGTTTTTTGTAAACCGTACAAGGGTTGCCCCATTTATCCATAAGCTCTATAAGAATACAATAGTTTTTCTCATATATGTAAGGGTTAAGCTGCGCATGCAAGATTATTATATTTTCAAGATTTGATGGCCCAGATTACTCTTATGTCAATTTGGATCCCATATATGGATAGTTTTTAAAATATTATCACTCATAATTTACAAATTGAAGGCCAAATTGAGAGATAAAAAGGCTCCCAAAAGCATTGAGAGAAAATTGGAAGATCAAAGAAGGAGATTGAAGATTTTAGAGTTACTTTCATCCCAACAATCCAGCTGTTAGATTTATTCTTTCCTCTTCAATGTTTTGTATGCAATATTATTTAGTTTTGGTTTTGATTTTAATCATGTATGGTTAGATTATTATTTGTGATAGAGGGTAAATTTTGAGCCCTAGATTACATAGTGATTTTATGTTATCCTATGATTTAATTGTTTTCCCCTTTACTATGTTGGAGATATGGTTGATTTTATCTTTGAATGTTGTAATGTTCCATGCTCTTGATTAGGTATACAAATAGTCAATTATGTGTTTCAATCTATTGTGAGTTTAAGAAGTTAGCTAATTTTTCTTCTTTCATATGTAGTAAATTGTGACGTGTTAATTACAATTAAAATCAATGTTAAAGATCGTAAGCATATCTCAATTTTGCCTACTTGATTTAAGCATTACCTCTTTGGAGCTTAATATTTTTATTGGATTAAATATAGTAGCCCACACCTACGTTAATCAATAATTAGAACTACTTATTGGTTAATTAAAAAGTAAAAAATGTAATAAATTTTAATCGCGGTTACTTTCCTAAAGGTAATGTTTTCAAGATAGCATGGTCAAGAGAATGTAATAATTTTTGGAATTTATGAAATAAATAACTTATACTAATGCACAAATTTTAATTTTTCACAAGTGAGCAAATCAATAACAGACTAGTAACAAGTTAGCCAGAGGTTGGTCTCTAAAGAAATTGGTTGATTGTTTTAAAAAATCAAATTATTTTTTAAATTAGTTGAGAAAAGAAATCCTCAACATTCTACCGATTGAGAGAAAAAGAATTTAAATTCTAAATTAACTTAGTAACTAAAATATTGCAAGGAAACTAAATTATAGTCTAAAATAAGGATGATGAATGAATATAGGAATTTGGTTTGCATGTTCCTTAAAGAACAAATTAAATGATTAAAACAAAAAGTTAGATTTACTAATTTTTTTCTTTTTTAATAAGTGAACCCATTATAATTATTGTGAGTCCTCACTATTCTTAGTTAATCAATAACTTTTTAAACATGGCTTTAAATTGATTAATTGAAAAACTAAGAAAAATATATAAACTATGATCCTCAATTAATTAACAACTTCCTTAACCAAGTATAAAATCAATTAATTGATAAACTTAAAGTAAATATATTTTTAAATTATAAATAAAGATTTGGCCGATCATTAATTTATAATTAAAGGTACTTCTATCATCTAATTTAATATAAAGCAATAAAATTAAATTAAACTCTTATTCATTCATGCACAACCAAGCATAGATGACGTGTTTAATGCTTAGCTCTAACATAATTTTTTAATTATAAATAGAGATTTGGTCTATCATGAATTTATAATTATAAATTTAAAGAATATGAACACGAAATAAATTTAAAAACTTTTATTTATTTAAACTATAAAATTATTCTTTCAATCACGGAAAGTAATGCTAAAATCCTATATTACAAAATTAGCCAATCATAATTAAAATAAAAAAGGTTAATTCAACTACAAAAAACATCATATTATGGAGAGAAAACACGTATAACCCTTCTTGAGTAGTCATTCCAAATCTTTGAGTAAGTTGTCACTGCCTTATCAATTCCTTGGATCTTCTTCACAATTAAGAGGTTTTCTCTTTGTATCTATATATTATGGATGGTGAAACAGCCATGAGAGCTTGTAAATTAATATATGGCTTGATATCTATTTAGGAGGGGTTAAGGTTGTATTTATAGGCTAAAAATAGGGTAAAACACGTATAAAACATGATGCACAAAGCCTTGATACACAAATTTTGTACAAGTGCAGGAATCACTTTGTAAAAAAGAAATAAGTATACTTCTAAGGTCGGTCTAAATAGGGATTACATGATTTTAAATCACTTAACAAAACTCTTTAAAAAATAAACCTAAACATTTGTCACAATTCTTTAAGTTTAAAAGAGTTTAAAGTAATAACATAAAACAATAAAATATAAATGATAGATTGGTTTACAAAAATTACAAGAAAACATACAATTAATTAATCAATTGAAAATTAATGGAATATTTAGTTATTAACTATGTTTGATATAATTAATTATGTTTACAAAATATAAACCCAAATTTATTGATTCTTTCTTATATGTATACATCATGCATTCGGTGAGGTCTATTATTCTTTATTAATTAAATCACTTAATGCATTCGATTGAGTCTATTAGTTAATTTAATTAGATTATGCTTATTTTCAAAGGAATTAACAAGACATTTAACTTGCTGCCTTTAGTTACGTCTAACAAATTAAACTTCTATTTAAGCTATCTAAATTAATTTGTAGATTGATGTATCTGACATTTAACTTTCATATTTTTAATCTATTACAAAAACTATGTGCTCAAGATATTTCTCAATAATAAATCTTGAAGTATAATATAATTCTAAATTATATCAAGATTCATGTTTATAAATGATGAGCAAAACCAACATTGTCGATTTCGCCAATACTTTGGTTTTATATTTTTAAAACTCTCGCAAGTGCACGAATCATTTCGTAGAAAATGATAAGTATACTTCCAAGGTTGATCTAAGGAAGGAATATATGTGGTTTTTAATTTATTATTCAAACTTTTGCAAACGAAATTAAATCCTAAACATCTTGTCACGATATTTTGGGTTTTGTGTTTCTAATCTAATAACATAAAATAAAAATAGATACAGATTCAATAAACATTTATGCAAATTATCATTTAAAATAGTGGAGCATTTATAGATATAATAACTAAGTTAATTATGCTTGCTCATATTATTTAAGTTATTAAAGATATAAATTGATATTTATTGATTCTTTTTTATATGAATACCACATTTGGTGGGGTTAGATATTATTTTTTAACTAAAAAAATCAATTAACACCTATGGGTGGGGTTGATAACTAATTTGGTTAATTAAATTAATTCTTTTTTCTAAGAGATTAAAAATGAACCATTTAAATGCCACCTTTGGTAGGGTTAGATAGTTTAAACTTTATTCAAGGTGTCCAAATTAAACCTAAGAATTTAATTATCCGAGTACTAACTTTCAAGTTTTAAAACCACTACTGAAAACATGTTGTCAATACATTTTCAGATAATAATTCTTATAAAAACTTTTGAAATAGAGCTTCACTCTAACTATCGGGCGATTGTACCAACAAATAAAAGAGCACCACTCTAAATTAGACCGGATAACTAAACCTTAAAATCTAATTTTCAGATTTAAGTTTGTAATGAAAAATAATATATTTCTCTCTACCATTCTTAATATAAAATCTTGAATAAAACAAAATCAATTCATTTTAGAGATTTTTACCTAAATAATATTTCGCAAGCATAACAACGTTATTATTATATCATGTTTACAAATAGCCAGTAAAGTTAAATTTAATCACAGACAAATTAAATATAACATGTAAGAATAAAACATAAAAAATAACTATAAAGAAAACCTCCAAACGGAATTTCCACTCCCATTTATTGAATAAAAACACAAATAAATTACAAAAACATAATTAGTTCTTCTCAAAAAGAGAAAAACTATAAAACTAAGAAAAACTAACTAAGAAAAGCTAAAAACTAAGAAATGAGAGAAAGAAAGAGAGAAGAAGATGTGTTTTTCGGTGTGGTATAAAGTGAAGAGAATGGGGGTATTTGTAGGTGAGGAGAGGAAGAAAAAGTGGGTGAAAAAATGATAAAAAATGGTGGAAACACGGAGTAGTGAATGATGACATCATTGATGACATCATGCTGATGTGGGACGCGGTGGCGCGCACAGATTGGGGCACATGGATGCAGCGGCACCCACGGACTCAGTGTAGATGGACATTGGCGCGCACGGATTGGGTGCTGATGGGTGCACGCGGGCGAACTGGGCGCTTATGGGCACACGCGTGTGTGGAATGGTGAGTAGGCGCGCGCGGACTGGGCGTGGCGCACGCGTTGCTCGGCGCGACTGGGCGACTTCATGCGCGATTTCCTCCTTTTTGACCTTTTTGACCCATTTTGTCCTATTTTTATATATTTGTTGACCTTTCCTCATTTATTTATGAATATATTTGTGATGTATTGCTTCCAGTATTCCTATTTGAGTCTTTAAGTTATGTTTTTAAGCGAAAATACCTGAAAAATAATAAAAATACCCGTGATACCGAAAAGACATATTTATATACATATATGATAAAATCATATATATATATATATTTAATCAATTAATGTGCATAAAATCATGATAAATTTAGTGCTTTTTTTAGCACTCATCAATAAACCCAATTTTCATATTTTAAATTAATTATGAAAAATATGTTGTCAATATTTTTTTTGATAATAAAATTTGTAAATATCTAGAATAGGAAATAATCCGTGTTTAATAATAATTAAAAATATTCCCCTTAATAATTTACACAAATATATCAACATAAATTAAATCTCATTGAAAATAGTACATAAAATTAAATCTATAAATAGAATACACTTAAACTATTTATAAACTAAAGATAAAAATAAATTTGTTTAACTTTATAAAATTGAGAGAGAAAATTACGAATAAAACTACTAAAAAGATGTGTATAAGTGAAATAAAATTTACTTAGTTGGGAATATGTTTTACAAGAGAAATGTGGGGGCTTTATATAGGTTAGAAAATTCTAAGAAAGGGAAAGGATAGTGGATCATAAGGTCTCATGCCACAACATGCATTACTTTTGGTATGCTTGAAAATCTGATCCGAGAAGGTTGCACGGTGGCATATAAATTCCATCGTCATGGCCTGCGTTGTTCTAATTTTCTCCAACTTTCTTTGTATTTCACCTTTTTACATTTGGTTGGTACATATTTAAGGCTTACATATATTATTCTTTTATTACTCTTGGTTGTAATTGAATTCTTTCAGGTACAATTCTTCAAGTGTTTTTAATTTGAAATATTTTGAAGCGAGAATTACCAACACCATAATAAAACATACTTGTGATTCCAAAAACATAAAATAGGTATAAAATTATACAAATATAAATATATTTTTTAACGTTAAAGTGAAAATAAATCACGCAATATTAAGTGTTTTTCAAGCAATCATCACAACTCCTAACTAGATTTTTTTAGTCTCTTAGTAAGGAAAGCAAAAAACTAAAGACAAAAACTAAAAAAAATAAATTAAGCTATTATAAATCTTTTCCATATATTGAAACAGTTGCATTTCGAGTATGTAATAAGCTTTTAAACCCTTATGTTTCCCTAGTAGATGAGTTTAAGTCTTATAAGGGCTTTCAATGATGATACCCACAAATATTAAACTAAATGCAAAAATTAAAACAAATAACAAAGCAAATAAAAAATAACAAAGCAAAATAATAACTAAAATTTAATAAAGTAAAAAATTAACATGAAAAAATAACAATGTAAAAATAAAAATAAAAAATTTCTCAAGCTTTTAGTATATTTTAAGTTCATAATTAAAATCCAAAACATATGTTAAAGTAAAATCTCAAAGGATCATAGTTTATTGTAAAAATAAGTTGAAAATCATAAATTCATATTCCATATAAAATGTATCAATATTGATTTACCCAATTTTAATTTAAGGAATCTGAATTTACTTTTACTTTAATCCTCACAAGTCATACTTTCTATATTACATTAATCCTACGAGTTTAAGCACTCAATCAAAGATATATTGAAATAGAGCTTATGATCTTATAAAAGGAATCAAATGAATGGTTTATAAGAAATCAAATACTATTTTCAGGCATGAATAAAAATCATCAAATAAAAATATCAATTCTTTGACTTTAGAGTTAAATGATAATGCAATGACTTCAAGGATATTTATTTCCTATCTTTCTTTTGTAGTAGCCATTCTCACAACTTTGAAGGATTTTTGGATTATAGTATTTATTTTTCTCTCTCTCATTTTTATACACTTTTTCTTTTTCTTTGTTTTTGAGATTGGACCCATGTATATTTTGTACATATTTGTATAATTTGGGGAGTGGCTAATTTGGCTCATTTTGTATTGATTTTAAGGAACCCTAGATATATCTCTTTTTGTGGAAGTCATGTGTGCCCTATACATTCAATTTCTACTTAAGTAATTCAATTTAATAAATAAAAAATTAGTATATGACACTTTATTAGATGTAAAATCCTAACATTCAATGCAAAACTATAGATATAATCTAGCAAATTGAATAAGAAGAAGAGTGTTCAAAGGAGTAGAAAAATGTTATCTCTCAAAATGGAATGATAATAGACTCAAAATATTCTCACAAGAAGGTCTCCACTATTTGATTTCTAAACACAAATTTGGAGTTTATCTCAATTTCAACATTCAAGCATAAAACACAAACTATGACAAAAAAAACTAATTATCACATTACACCATGATATGTTCAAAATACTAATCTAATAGTATAAAGACTTAACTATTTGCATAAAATCTACTAAAAGCATCATAATTTTGCATGAAAAATTTAAAATTTTGAATCTAACTATCCCTAAAAATTTAAATAAACTAAAATAAATAATAAATAAGTGTAAATATAAACCCATTTTTAATAAAAATTTAACAATTGCCCAAATTTATAATGCAACTTTTGCTTCATCCCCAACCTAGAATCTACAACGTGCTCAATGTAACAAATACAAATTAAAGATAAAGAATAAAGAAGAGAAAATGCCCATTTTCTTTAGTTGATCAAGCTATGACATGGAAATTCAGGTGCATCAATCATTTCAAATATTTTAACCCACATAAACAGAATGTTCTATACTTCTTACAAATCTTAACAAATAGTCATAAATTTTAACAATTCTAAAACAAACAAAGTTCACATAAATAGGAAACTAAAATAAGCTAAAGTAAAAAAAATTACATAAAATGACAATAAATAAAACAAACATAATATCGAAAAACAAAAGTAATTAAAATAAAGAAAATAATATTACATAAAACAATGTGTTGCCTCCCATTATAGACCATTTTAACATCTTAGCAATACATGGTAATCATCATGGTACTAAACATATCCATATGTAGTCAATGTTTTATGTGTTGTGCTCTCTTTCTAAATAAGGTTTCATACGATACTCATTTACCTTTAACATCCTTTGAGTCTTAGGATCCATAAACTTTACTGCTCCATGTGAAAACAATTGGGTAATTTTGTGAACGGTCCACACCACTTTACCTATAATTTTTATGAAAATAATCTCAAATGAGAATTAAATAAAAGAAATTTCATTCTAAGAAGAAAAGACTTACGAACTAGCCTTTTTAATGATAGTTCTTAGTGCACTCTTTGTATGTCTTTGTATTTTCATAGCTCTATTCCTATCATCCATCAAAGGTATCTGGTTTTTCAAATTTTGTTTATTATTGTTTATTTTTAATAGATTAGTCATTTCTTCCACTTAGGTGACAACTTGTTATTTTCTTATTGATCTCAAAGTATGCTCAATTTTGGGATCTAAAGGAAAAATTTCTTGCTTATGGACTCTATTGATGCAATAGAGCCAAATGTATTTCTAATAGCAAGATAAGGGATGTCAAAATTAAAAATAAACAAACTAAAATTAAAATTACAAAAAATAAATAAAGAAAATTAACTAAAATAAAATAAACTAAAAATTAATTTCTAATGTTCATAATCCCCGAGAACGGTGACAAAACTTTGATTGCCACGAATTGTGTGCAATGAGTACATAAGTATACATATCGCAAACAAGTAATATAATGATAAGAAAAGATCATTCACATAGGGATTATGTTATTAAAAATCAATTTTAAACTAAAAAGTAAAGATTAATTTTTTTGTGTTTTCAGAAAACAAAATTAAAAGAACTAAAAAAATAGTAGTAATTAATTAACTCAAAATTAGCAACTAAGAAGATATATGAGAAAATATCTAGGTATAATTAATCTCCCAATTTTCTAAACATCTCAATCACTAAAATCCCCCCAATATAATTACCAATTAATTATATGATCAATTGAATATAAGCTAATATGTATTACTCTCTCAAGTAAACTACACACCATATAGTAAGTAACCTAATCACACTCTCATGCCAATTAAATTGCATACTATTAATTAAGGTAATCAATTATGTATCACTGATGAGTGCTCAAAAAGCACTAAAATAACCATGATTTTATTCACATTAATTGATTAAAAATATATATATTTATATGTTTTATCATATATTTATATAAATTTGTCTTTTTCGGAATCACGGGTATTTTTATTGTTTTTCAGGTATTTTGGCTTAAAAACGCAATTTAAAGACTCAAAGAGGAATACTTGAAGCAATACATCACAAAAATATCAATAAATAAATGGGGAAAGGTCAACAAATATGGAAAAACTGGACAAAATAGGTCGAAACGGTCAAAAATGTCAAAAAGGAGAAAAACGCGCCGCCGCGCCGCCCGGCCGCCGCGCCCCAGCGCCCAACTCCGCCCCAAGCTGCGCGCAACACTGTTCATCCGCGACACTATTCATCCGCGACACTGTTCATCCGCTACGTCTGTTCATCCCCAGATCGCGTACCGCCTGTACGCCGACGTCATCAATGACGTCAGCAATCACTAAATCCGCGTTTTTACATTTTTTTAACATTTTTTTCTCTATTTTTTCTCTCCATCCTCACCTATAAATACCCCCCTTCCCTTCACCTAAAAACACACCTTCAAAACACCTCAAAACCACACTTCTCTCTTCTTTCTTTCTCTCCATTTCTTAGTTTTTAGTTTTTTTTAGTTTTTCTTATGTTTTAGCTAGTTTTTCTTATGTTTTAGCTAGTTTCTCTTAGTTTTAGAGTTCTTCCCTTTTTAGGGAAGAACTAGTTATGTTTTTGTAATATTTTAGCTTTTTGATTCAATAAATGGGAGTGCAAATTCCGCTTGGAGTTTTTCCAGCAACGGGAATAGCGTCGAAGTTCTGTAAGGATTTTATTTTCTTTACAGTTATTTTTATGCTTTATTCTTACATGTTATATTTAATTTGTCTCGTGGTTAAATTTAATTGTTTAGTAAACATGATGTAATAATGACGTTGTTATGCTTGCGAAATATTAAATAGGTAAAAATCTCTAAAATGAATTGATTTTATTTTTATTCAAGATTTTATATTAAGAATGTTAGAGAGAAATATATTATTTTTCATTACAAACTTAAATCTGAAAATTAGATTTTAAGGTTTAGTTATCCGGTCTGATTTAGAGTAGTGCTCTTTTATTTGATGGTACAATCGCCTGGTAGTTAGAATGAAGCTTTATTTCAAAAGTTTTTATAAGAATTATTATGTGAAAATGTATTGACAACATGTTTTCAATAGTGGTTTTAAAACTTGAAAGTTAGTACTCGGATAACTAAATTCTTGGGTTTAATCTGGACACCTTGAATAAAGTTTAAACTGTCTAACCCCACCAAAGGTGGCATTTAAATGGTTCATTTTCAATCTCTTAGAAAAAGGAATTAATTTAATTAACCAAATTAGTTATCAACCACACCCATAGGTGTTAATTGATTTGTTTGGTTAACAAAGAATATCTAACCCCACCAAAGGTGGTATTCATACAAAAAAGAGAGAATCAATAAAATATCAATTTATATCTTTAATAACCTAGATAATATGAGCAAGCATAGTTAGTTTAGTTATTATATCCATAAATACTCCACTAATATAAATGATAAAATTTGCATGAATATTTATTGAATCTGTATTTATATTTATTTATTGAATTTGTATCTATGTTTATTTTTTTTTATTATATTTAATTAATCAGTATATGTTTATTTTATGTTATTAGATTAGGAACACAAAAACCAAACTATCGTGACAGGATGTTTAGGATTTAATTTCGTTTTTAAAAGTTTGAATAATAAATTAAGAACCACATACATTCCTTCCTTAGATCGACCTTGGGAGTATACTTATCATTTTCTACGAAATGATTCGTGCACTTGCGAGAGTTTTACAAATATTAAAACCAAAGTATTTGCGAGAATTGGCGATGCCGGTTTTCGCTCATCAATCACATATAAAAGAATCATACATCTCTGCCTTGAAACTATACATGTTATTTAATCAAGTAAAATAATTAAATAATTCTCTCAAATCTATTTACTTTCCTTTATAGATTAATTGTTGGCCAAACAATTAATAATAGCATAAAATCAGATTAAATAATATAATTGAATTTAAATCATAATTGAGGTAAAATATTAGATCATCACATCAATTTTCATATCTTTCTTTATAAAAATTTGAGCTTTATGAACACAATTATGTATATATATATATAAAGCTCAGTTGTTTTTAAAAGAAAGATAAGAAAATTGATAAAGAAATAAGAAGAATAATAAATGCAATCATTCTCTTGAATTGTAACACCAATCTCCTCTTGAATCTCTACCAAAATTGTATCTCATTTTGAATGTTTTCTATATTTTCTCTCTTCTTGGCCTCAAATATTGATAAAAAATGTTAATTTTGGCTCATTGAGGTTTTTGGAGTAATTAGGGGGTTAAATTAGGCTGAGATGGAATTTGGACCATCATATCAGCTTCATATCATGGGTTAAGATGAAAAAAAGGAAATTAAATAGCGTTGGCCAATAGGATCGTGATATGTGGCACAAGAAAACATCTGACGATCAAAAGCGATGCATGGTAGGATAGACTAGTCGTGGCCAATGTGTTCTGAGTCAGCACCTTGTGCCATACTATGATTCGCTATTACAGATTACATGGTACCTAAGTGGAAAGAGTGGATGAATCCCATGATGATGCATGGCATTCTCATTGCTGCATGGTGAAACTCGAATTGAACATTGTGTCAACAAGTGGCAATGTCTTCATCACTTGGTACATGCAACATATTCCAATTGGCTCCCTTTGCTTAAGTGGAATCGATGTGGTGATGACTAGTCAACTCCCTTACTTACATGGCATCCACATGTCCTATTTTGAATTATCCTGCATTAAAAAATCCATAAAAATTCCAATAAATTATCAAAAAAAATATTTTCACTAGAAAATTCATATTTTAATATCTGTAACATATCAAGAATACTATCATACGAAACATATTCAACATTCTTTGAGATCATTCACAAATTGTACAATCAAATCTCTCTTTCTTTTAGTACAACAACACTATATATACACATCAAGAACTAAATCATGTTTATGTTTTATCTCTTATTGCAAGTTTACAAGAATGTATATGTGAGCTTCTAGTAACTTGTGCATCCCTTTATGTTATTTTGTTGAGCTATCAACACATCATTAGTTTTAGACCATACTATGAGTCATACTTTACGCTAATCTCCCTCTTGACTCAAATTCATTCATAATGATTCAATGTGGTCATTGGCCCTACCTAGCATCAACACGATTAACCACCACCAACTCTAAGTAGTTCTAAAGACAATTTGAATTTGCTTAGAGGAACATGTTTGGTAAGCATTTAGGAAGGATTTTCTATAGTTCCAATATTTACCACACTCACTTGCAATCTTCTATAGCGAGCCTAATGAAATACAACTTAAAATCTATATGTATATTCCTTTCATGATCCATGGGGTTCTTTACAATGCAAATAGCATTATGGCTATCATAATGTATAGGAACCACTTGATGCTCAAAGCCAAAACTCCTTGCAATGCCTTTAATCAGTAATGCTTCTTTGATAGCTTCTGTCAACACAATAAATTTTGATTATGTGGTTGGTAAGGCAACTACATGTTGCAAGTTTCTTTCCAAATGATAAAGTTACCTAAAAAGTGAATATTTAATCACTTCAAGACCTTCTTTTATCAAAGTCTTTAGCATAGTCAACATCTACATTATTATTCACACTAATTACATTTATAGACCTTTTACCATTAACTAATCCTATATTCAGTGTTCCTTCAAGGTACCTCATGATCCATTTAACAAAATTACAAAGTTTTTTTCCCCTAGATTGAATGTAAAATTGCTCAATAAGGTTATCCCATATGCAATATCACGACGTGTGCACACCATTGCAAATTTACAGCTACCAATAACACTTGTATAGAGGATCTTAGACATTTCTTCTTGTTGTATCCCATTTTGTGGTTACATGTTACTTTCCAGCTTAAATTAGATTGCTATAGGATCTAAAACCAACTTAGCATCAACCATGTTAAACCTTTCTAACACCTTCAAAAACTCCTTTTTGAGACAAATAACTTTCCAATACTCCTATCTCTTGTGATTTTCATAGCTAGTATTTTCTTTGCATGGTAGCACCTAGGTCTTTCATCTCAAATTTGAGGTTAATAACTTCTTAAACTTGTGAATCTCAACCATGTTTTCACTTGCTAACAACATATCATCTACTTAAAAAGTAGAGATACACTTGCATTGTGAAGCTCCACCTTGATATAAAGACATGGGTTATACCATTCTCTTGGATATTGCTTGAGTCTATACAATGAATTTTTTAACAAGCACACATAATCTTCCTTTCCTTTCCTTTCTAAATATAACCCTCAAGCTATTACATGAAAATTTTCTTTTCTACCTCTCCATGTAAAAAACAATTTTTACATGCATTTGCTCAAGATGCAAGTTAAAATGTGCTACAATTGACAACAACAACCATATAGAGGTATTTACATTTTCATCCAATATCACATAACAACTCACAATTCTTCTTTTATTCACTGGATGCCATAACTTGTATCTGAATCTTTACTCCTTAGGGTAACCAAGAAACACACACTTCTTGGTTTTTGATTCCAACTTTCCTTCATTCACATGCACACATCCTGTACTACCAAAAACTCTTTGAATGAGAATAGCGGGTAGGCTTTTCATACCATAACTCATCTAACATTTTAAAATCAATAGAACTTGAAGGACTCTTGTCGATTAGATATGAAGTAGTTTGTACAACTTCTATCCAAAAGTATTTGGTAAGCTTTGCATTTGCCAGCAAGCCTCTCACTTTCTCTAGTATGGTTCTTTTAAGTCTCTCTATAACCTTATTTTTTTAGGGTGTGAGCCTCACTATCCTGTGTTTCTCAATACAATGATCTTTACAAGACTATAAACTCATGATTGCAATATTCCATACCATTTTCTATCCTTGTAGTTCTTTTTCCATTCATATTTTCAACTAAAATCGCCCATTATTTAAACTTTATGAGCACCTCATCTTTCTATTTAAGCATGTAAACCCAATCCTTTTGATCATAATATTCTATGAATGTTAAAATGTACTTGTTTCCACCAAGTGAGATGGTTGATGTAGGTCTCCATAGATTAGAGTAAATATACTTTAATACTTTGTTGAGGTGTGTTTACCAATTGATTATTTAACTCTTTTCTATTTCCCAGTAAGACACTATTCACACAAACCAACAATTGTAACTTTGTCACCATATAAAATTTCCTTCTTTGATAACACTTGCAACCTCTAATAACTTAGGTGTCCCATTCATTTTTTCCATATAATTTACTTGTGTTCTGATTGACTAACCATACTAACAATACTAGGATACATCTGACCCTGAAGAACATAGATATCTTTTTACTTGATTTCTCTCTAAAAAACCATCTTTTCTATCTCAAAAATATGCCTTACATCATAAAGTAGCTTCTCAAATACATCTTTCAAATCCATTATGATTTTCCCAATACCCTTGATTGAACAACATGAACTGTCCCTCAACATAAAAAGGCCATTGTCTAAGCTCTTGAAATTCACAAACCAATCTCTCATAGAACATATATGAAATGAGAAACTTGAGCCATGAATACATTGTCAATACATCAGCTACATCATATTCATTTTACACAAGATCTATTTCTCCATCAATAGAAATCTCAAATTCCTTCTTCAAATATGACAATCTTTCATATAATGCCCTACTTCATTATGAGGCCAAGACTTGTTAGATTTCTTTCTTGATTGACATCCTCCTCTTTGACAGTGATCTTGACTTCTTCTTTGAGCTCGATTCCTTTTTAGTCCATTTTCTTCTTGCATAAAGAGAATCATCATTGTCTTTAGTCTTTTCACGTCATCAAAAATATCTCTTTTCTTTCTTTGATCCTACATCCTTGGTTCCCATAGCTAATACCATAGTACCACACTTAAGTCCATCCCTACCATAGCGTTAGGCATTCTTGAAATCTTTGAAAACCTCTGATACAAAATTCAAAAAAATAATGGTATCATTTTCCTCAGAAAGCTCTTCCCCAAAGTCAGTATATTGAATGACCATTATTTTCAATTCATCCAAATTTATTTCAAAACTTTTAGATAAATCAATTTTAAATTTCGAAAATTTGAGACTTATTATGCCGAAAAGTGACTTGACCAAATAGAGTTCATCCAGTTTCTTCCATACTTCAAGGGAAGTTTTCTCTTTATTCACTTGCTTGATTACATTATCATCAAGATTTAGAATAGTATTTATATATACCTTCTTAAGTAGCTTCTTCTTGCTAATATCTAGGTAATTTTCTAAACACTTATGAACTTCAAAAATTCCTTCTCATACATCTTATTGTACAAGCAATGAGTACATCTTTTGCTTCCATGAGCCAAAATCTCATATCCTATCAAACTTGTCAATTTTGTATCTTGTAAACTCCATTTGATTTGATTTGATTTCATCTATGCAGTCCCAAGAACTTGGTTTGAATCTTTTCATGAAGTCTCAAGTTGTTGAATTCAAGATTCGATCAAGAACAATTCAATTATACTCTCCTACTAATCCTCTTAGGCTTTGATATAAGAATTGTAAGAACTAATACGAATAACTAACACTAGATAGAATAAATTTCTCAATCAAAATAGATATTAGATATGAACTCAAGAATATTTTTAACGTGATTAAGTCCCAATGCTTGAACCTACTCCACAGGAGGGCCAGCATCCCATCAAATCCATTATAAATGAATTTTAAATTACACCCTCATCAACTACTTGTTACAAAAAACCACATATCAAGAACACTTTCATATAAAATCATATTCAACACTGTTTGAGATCACTCACAAATAGTACAATTAGATTCTCTCTTTCTTTTAACACAACATCATTATGTATAAACAAAGAATTAAATCATGTTTTTAAGTTTTGATCTCCTATTGCTAGTGTAAGAGAATGCATATGGGAGCTTCTAGTAACTCGTGCATCCTTTTATGTTGCTTTGCTAAGTTGTCAACACATAGTTGGTGTACACCATACTTCACAGAGAGCTCTCATAAACATACTCCAAACCTCTTTTATCTCCATAGTGATTGTTGTTGCTCAAAATCTCATCTATCTTATGAGTCCCATTTTATCATTTTCTTGACAATTATATTTGAGTTTTCCAATCTAGTTCACGCTTAGACTACTTACCTACCAAGACCTTGATTAGATCACATTTTCATGAATGGAAGTCTCCATAACCAGTAATACATTCAATGCCATTTAGTTTGATTATAAGACTCCCATGTTTCTTATCCTTCTCTTTCAAAGTGAACCAGCGGTAGTCTTTCTCACATTTAGGGATAATCACCTTTTTACTAACAAAAGTGATTTCCTTGACTTTATCAGTAGATAAATTGGATTTATTGTTCGATCTGGAGTAGAAACAAGCTCTCTCAAAGTCTCTTAAGGAAGTTCATCCCTTAGAATATTGGAGTCACATTCAATCAACATATTTGAGAGTTCTAAACGTAGGAACAATTAAACAAATATTAATTGTTCTTTTGAACCCAAATAGACACGGGTGAAAATGCCAACACATGGAATATTTTTGTGAGCTCTATTCCAACTTGATCAAGTAGTCCCAACAACATGAATTAATAAGATATCACAACGAAAGTATAAGTGTGTGTCCTAGAGCAGATTTAATAATAAAAAACCCAAACTAGTTGATTTAAACAATATATCAAATAAATCAAAAACAACTAGCAACTCTAGAACAATCAATTGAAAGCACAATAACACAATTATTATTGTAGGATTGTTAATCTATTAAACACAACCACTAATGTTTAATAATCCACTTAATGAAAAATCCTACTTGAAAACTTTTAGCAAAATAAGAGAAAATAAAATATGAAGAAAATAAGCACAATAGTTCTTATGTGGTTAGTTTCAAATGTGTGCTTAGGCTTATATTTATAGAATATTTTGAGGTACATTTTGTTTAAGTGAAATTACCATATTATCCATAAAATCAGTTCATACGCATTTAAGAAATAAGGACAATATAGTAAAAAGTCATATGTTTATCTCCCTATAATTTGCATGTTTGAGTTGAGTCCTTTAGGAGTGAGCATCTTCTTAGCTTGATTGTGTATCGGGTTGCAAGATCCATCATTACTGTGTTAGTTAGTATACTATGAGTTTATATCATACATATTCTAACATACTACATGTAGACTCTGATTAGAAAGCACATTTGTTATATGTTGTAGCATGCTTTCTTCCTTTCTAGGTAGTACGACTATAGCTTTCTAATCATTACTTATAATATGTTAAATTAATCTGTCTATTTTCTAATTAATTTATGTTTTTTGTGTATGTTATAAGCATATGAGTTTGGTATGAGACTCTAAAGAATCTATATCTCTATACTCTGGTTGTGTCCCAGGTGTTAGACTCTTCGATTAGTTTTCTATGTTTTGTTTGATAGCATGTTATGAGAGGACAATCATTACTTACCAAATATGTTCTCAAATATGAATCCTTAAAGTGATTGGAAATTATTTATTGCTTAGTAAGCATTCATGTCTCACATGCTATGTGTTGATTGTTACATTTGCTTGTTGCTAGTCTAGATAAGAGCCTTTGAGGTACAATGTCACTAGTGTGTTTACTATATATTGTATATTTTGTATATGCTAAGTGTTTTAGTTGTGTCTTGAATTGAGCATATTTTTTTGTATTTCCACTGTGCAATTTTCTTAATTCATGTTTGTGATCATATTGGTATGGAGCTCTTAAAATGATTCCATAGGTTGGCTTCTCCATCCCCCATTTAGGTCCCAATTATCTATTTATGTCAGAAGAAAACTTATCCTTCACGTAATTGTTCCTACCTTGTATGTCTATGCTCTATGTCACTAATTGTGTGAGATGTTGTTATTCTGTGAGGTTGTCTATCTCTATGAACTTTTATTGTTAGTAGGTTCCATGTTTACTTGTTCATGCATATCTCTTTCTCCCTATTTGCTTCTTTATTGTGCATAGTATGTTAATTACTTTACTTACTACTATGCTAGACTGTTTGATCTTTACTACAAAACTTTCCAACTAATTGCTTTGACATACTCTTTTTGTGTGTTTACCTTTCTTATTGCTTACTTATTCTATGGATGTTTGCATGTACGTCATGTCACATGTTTGTTAGCATGTAGTGTCAAAGTATTAGGATCTTTCTTCTTACAGTCTTTTCATTTATATGACATTCCATATATAATGCATCTCTTCTGTTTTACTAGGTTCTTCTATATTATACATAATATTCTAGGTGTTAGTTCATTGTTTGTCTCCTATTTATTATTATTCATCTTTTAACTGCACTTTCTTCTTTTGTGATTTAGATGTTTGTCTGAAGAATTATGAGGTATGTTAAAGGTTTGAGTACATGAGTGTCTATCTATACTATGTTTGTTCAATTTTTTCATGGGAATTTGTATGTCATATAGATTATTTATCGCTCTTAGGACTCTTGAATTACATGCATTATTATGACTAGACTTGTGTGTTAAGTTGGCATTCCAAATGTTTGAGGTGTTGATCCTATCTAAGCATTTCTCTTGTTTCTATGTTGGAAACTAAGCCTTTCTCACATGCTTAGATGTTTTTGTAGCATCCCTTGTTTCTTCTCTCTCATGGGGATGTTACTTGTGTTTCTCATTAGTTAGTCAGTTTCCTTCCTTCTCTTGACTAAATATGATATAAGGGTTGCCAATGATCTTTTTTTAGGCAATTGTTTGCAGTTTATTGCCTTTTCTCTCTCTAGAGGTAAGAATATATGGTTTGTACTGATAATCTCTCTCGATGCGCATCCTTCTCTTTTTGTCCTATGATCTCTTTTAAGGCCATCCTTAATTGTCATCTCATTTGCTTATTGTATTTGACTTTTTGACAATCTCTTTCTCTCTCTTCCCAAGATAGTTCTGCACTTTCTTCTATCATGTTATCCTTTTATTTGTAAAATGATTTTAGAAGAACCATTGTTGTTTTATGGTTAAATTTCCTTTGAATTAAATTACAATAAGGCTATCTTGATATGTGTATTTCTTGAAGGGTATATATGACTATATTATTGTAGTCTTCTTAAAATGAATTATTTCTTACTTGGGTCTTAACGTTGTGAAGTTATGTGGATATTTTGAGAAGTTTGTGTCGATCCTTTCTGAAATGATTTTTATGCCTCTAACAAGCTTTAGAATACACATGTAGTGTCTCTAGAGGAAAAATTATAGGTGCTACTTAGATAGAAAAGTGATTATGGCCTTCTTTATATCGTTTGAACCTTCTTCCCACCCTTGTATTTTATCCTCAATCTCCCCTCGTGAGCATTTGTTATGCTTTTGTTTCTTTTCACCTTATAACCTACCTTAAATAATAAATCTAACTTACTTGGCACTTCTTTTGTTTAGTTTCAACTTTGATTTATTGAACGTTTTTGCTTTGGGATTGGTTGTGTTTCTCTCAAGCTTAGAGAAAAGGAAAAAAAATAAAGAAAAAGAAAAAGAAGAAAGAAGTAATATATATATATATATATATATATATATATAAAGGGAGGTGAAAGAAATAAAAAGAAAAATAGTGGTTCAATGAATAATTGTTAACACAAATGAAAAAGTTCCCTTGTTTGGGAAATTTAAGTATTTCAATTTGAGAGGTACAAGATCACATGTTTAAAGGATTACCTCTTATGGTTATGAGCTATGTGCTTAAAGTGAAAGTTTGTTTGTCTAAAGGTGTGTCTTTCCTTAAATGTTTATTCTCTTCTACCCAAATCTCAACCTATCTTCATGAGCTTAAAAATATCTTTTTATTTCTTTTAAGCTTGCATGTACATTAGTGGAGATAGAGCCTACATGTGGATTTATGAAGTTTGATTCAATTTGAAACTATATTTCCATTTGCTTGATTCACTTAAGCATTTCTTGATAACATATAGAGTAAACATGTTTTGCGTAGCACATACTGCGCATTAAATCAATTTTTTAGTCATACTCCTACTTGGATGCATCTTGGATTAATGGCCCTATGAGTACTTAAATTTCATGTATTATTTAATCTAAGTAACTCTTGTTTTTTGAGCTTACTCAATTTTCTTTTCTCTTTCTCTTTTACGTGTTGTCTACTTTGTGTAGATCCTTTTTGTTTTGGGGAAGTTTTGAGAGTAGGATGCATAATATGTTTATTTCTCACATGTATACTTTTAGGGGAAGAGGTATGCATCATTTGCATGGTGTCAGGGAGATTCCTACCAGTGCTTGGCATCCTTTTTGATTGTTCTATTTATGATTTTAAATTATGCTATTTTCTTCTTATGATGCTCCCTTCTTTTTTACATCACTTTGTATGAACCATGCACCAATAGGATTGTTAGCATGACTTTTTGAATGCATTATTTACAATCTTTTGTTTCACTTGTCTTCTTATGTGTTTACTTGCTTTTCTGATGTACTGAGTTATTGCATATTTATCACATGTAGTTGACAGCTTGGTATTTTTTGTTGAAATTCCCAACATATATTTTCTTTGGTAGACTGAGATGTCTTTCTGTATATGTGTATATAGTTTGGGGTGAGGTTACAACATTGAATCACCCAAGTATTGTTGGGGGAACACAATTGAATCACTAGGAGTGTGTCAACTTAGAAGATAGTTGGACTTCTAGTCAACTCCTTCTTAGAGATTTGTTGACACATTTAAGTGGCATTGATGTTTGGGGAAATATTGTTGAGTCACTAGGAGTATGCCAAATTGGAAGATAGTTGGACTCCAAGTCAATTCTTTTTTCAAATTCGTTGACATATGTATGTGCCATTGGTATTTGACAACCTATTATGTTAATATGTTATATGCATATTGCAAAGCCTCTTATGCCCTCCCACAACATACATAGATATGGGGCTCCATGCTATGTATCATATTGGGGAGATCTTTTCTGTCTCCATTACTCTTGGTTTGTCTGTGCATTTAGGTTATTGTTTGTTACATGCTTTTACCTAGCCATTGTCTGTGTGTTATTCTTTGTCTTTTGGCTTATATGAATATGTTACTTTTTTGTGTTTGCTTTAATCTTCTCTATTGTGTTACATGAGTGTTAGGATTCTTGCATTTTTGTTTGATTTCTCTCCTTAAAATAGGGGTGTGTGATAAGAGCAAAATTATTGCATTTTTGTTATGATTTAAATGTTGATATTTGTGTAAAAATTGTGTTTATTTGATTATTTAATCCACAAATGTCATTTCACGGGTATTTCGTGTTTAAAGTGCAATTTCAGGTAAAATCATGATTTTGGAGAAGTTAAGGACAAAGTACAATGATCGGGATTGAATCAAAGAAAAAGAAATCTTCCCGAGAGCATGGATTTTGGGAAAGCAATCTCGCCGCCGGCCACAATAATCCCGCCGCCTGCGAGATTTAGCGGAACTGAAATCGTAAGTTTTCTAGAAATCTCGCCGCGGCGAGAATAACTTCGCCGCCGGCGAGTTTCGTTCGAAAACATTTTTTATCTTTGTTTTTGTTCCAAAATTGCCTCCCAAAACCCTAGATCTATATACGTTATGATGGAGAAGGAGGCGCGAGAAAGGAGAGTTCAAAGGCATTTTTGGAGAAGAGAAGGAAATTTTGGAGAGACTTGAAGGATCTTCACCATTGTTGCTACCAAGCCTTCATCTTCTAGAGTTTTTCAACTCTTCTCCTTAGTTTTTATATTCTGCAGTTTATTGATATTTTTTATTCATGGATTCAATTGACATAATGTTTGTTCTTATTTTCGTTATGAACTAATTCGTTTTTGCTAAGGCTATGATGTAGTTGAATCATGAAAATCTGATTTCTTTTGTTATGGTTATATGAATTCATTGTTTTCAAGTCGAGTATTTATTTCCATGCTTAATGCTTTTAAATTTTTGATCAAGATTTAGATGATTTGTTGCATTATATTGAGACCGAGAGGAGATGTGTAATGAATTCTTCTTGTGATAAATACCGTATGTTGAATTTGAGTTTGACACCTAATGCATGATGCATGTGGTTATTCCAGAAATTCCATAAATCGTAATGTGCTTATTTGTGATTAAATCTTCATAGAAATATAGTTGGTTTTCATAGATAATTAATTCTAATATAACTTGAGAAAGAGTATTAGATAAGTTTGGGTTTTTCAACCATCACTTTTAACTTTGATTCTCATATAACATAATTTGAAATCGGATTGAATTCATTTAGCGAAATCAAATGCCTTGGCGTTTTTAATCATTTGTGAACAACATTAAATTTTGTTATTTGTGTTTAGTTTTATGTTAATTTGCTTTTAAAACAATTTCAACAATTCGGTTTTCAAATAAAATTAGGGTTATTCAATTTCGGTACTTAGTAACGCCATTCCTTGTGGGTTCGATATCCGTACTTTTGTACACTTTATTACTTGAACGATTCGTACACTTGCAAAAATACGCATCAAGTTTTTGGCGTCGTTGCTGGGGAATGGTTTGATTTTATTAATATTGATACTACCTAATCTTAGTTTTAATTTGAAGTTAATTTTCTTTATCATTGTTTCATTTTTAATTTTGTTTAATTTTCTCTTTTAATTCATTTATCATAAAAAAAGGGTAATTTTTTGTTGTTTTTGTGCTATTTAATTTTCTGGTTGTAGGATTGTTGTATGAGACGTACAAGAAGCCTTAACCAATTTCCATTTGACCCTGAGATTGATAGAACATTTAGGCATCTAAGCGAGAGAGAAAGGCGTTCAACGTCACCTCACAATAGACAATCAACTATGGATCCACCATTTGTTGAGGGAGGTGGAAATCATAGAGCTTTGAGGGAATATCTTTGTGCCTAATGTTCTTGGAACTACTTAGGGTATAAGGAGGCCAATTGTCGTTCAAGCAAATAACTTTGAGATAAAACCATCCTTTATCGAATGGTTCAATCAAATCGGTTGGGGAATGTCAAAGGATGATCCAAATGCACGTATGTGCTTACTTTTTGGAGGTGAGTGATCTTTACAAGATAAATGGTGTGTCACTGAAGATGCTATAAGATTGAGGATTTTTCCTTTTTCACTTCGGGATAAAGCGAGGAGTGGCTAAATTCATTACCGGGATCAATTACAACATGGAATGAATTGGTTCGAGAAATTCTTGTCCAAGTTCTTTCCTCACTGCTAAGACTGACAAAATTGAGAAATGAAATCACATCTTTTACACAATATGACCAAGAATCATTGTATGAAGCTTGGGAAAGACTCAAGAAATGTTGAGGAAGTGCCCGTATCATGGTATACCAATTTGGTTGCAAGTCTACACATTTTATAATGGGTTGGTTTCAAACTATCGTGCAATGATTGTTCTTTAATTTGGAGGGTCTTTAATGGGAAAAACACAGGAGGATGCTCATGAATTATTAGAGATTATGGTGAAAACAATAATCAGTGGAATTGAGCGGGTAATTGCAAAAAGACCCTGACAATGCATGAAATTGATTCGATGAATGCTTTGTTGACTCAGATTCTTTTCTTTCAAGAAAGATGGATTCTTTGTCATCCAAATTTGAATCCAAATCAAGCTGTAAAATGTGATTTATGTGGTGGAAATCATGCTAGTATTGAGTGCCAAAATTTGGAAATCCATTTGCTTCACCAAATCTTTGAGCAAGCAAATTATGTTTCAAATTTCCAAAAACCTCGAAATAACCCGTATTCGAACACCTACAATCCAGGTTGGAGAAATCATCCAAATTTGTCATGGGGAAATAACCAAGGGGGATTGAGCCGTCATCATCTTCCTACCAACCCCTTGAGAGAAGAAACAAATATATTTGGAAGGAATTTTAGGAAAGTTCATTGAGGAGACAAGAACAAATTTTAGAAATCGAGAAGCGATAAACGAGGGACATCCAAAACCAACTAGGGCGGACTTTCCAGCGGTGTAGAAAGGTCTAAAGGATCATTGCCCGGTGACACAATTAATCCCCAAAGAGCATGTAAAGGATATCACATTGAGAAGTGGTAAAGAACTTGAATGGCAAGGAAATCGAGAAAAATGATGGAAAAATCTAAAGAAAAGCCATCAACATCCCAAGATATTCAACCTTCCCCAAAATGCGAAATATGAGCCTTCTATCCCATATCCTCGAATTGTATAAGAAAAAGATTGATAATCAATTTGATAAATTTTTGGATATTTTTAAGAAATTGCATATTAACATTCCTTTTTTGCGAGAGATGTTGGAACAAATTCCCAGTATGCAAAATTCATGAAGGAAATTCTATCAAGAAAGAGGAAAGGCTGTGAGATTATGAAAGCTGTCATGCTAAATGAGGAGTGC
This sequence comes from Hippophae rhamnoides, assembly GCA_033030585.1. NCBI lineage: Eukaryota > Viridiplantae > Streptophyta > Magnoliopsida > Rosales > Elaeagnaceae > Hippophae > Hippophae rhamnoides. The sequence continues at coordinate 58,116,522 of CM065430.1, forward strand.
AATGCGGTTCTTCAAAGAAAATTGCCACGAAATTGAAAGACCTAGGGAGTTTTACTATACCTTGTACTATAGGAAGTTGCAATTTTGATAAAGTCCTTATGTGATTTAGGAGCGAGCATTAATTTGATGCCACTTTCTATTTTCGAGAAAACTAGAGTACAGGAGAAGTAAAACCACTTCAATCTCTCTCTCTGATTAAGCGGATCGATCGGTGAAATATCCTACAGGGGTAATTGAGGATGTTTTAATTAAAGTTGACAAATTTATTTTCCTGTAGATTTCGTGGTGCTTGACATGGAGGAAGATAGAGAGGTACCATTGATATTGGGGAGACCGTTCCTTGCAACTGGAAGAACATTGATTAATGTTCAGCAAGGAAAGCTCATTCTACGGGTGCAAGATGAACAAGTGACTTTTGATGTTTTTGAAGCAATGAAATTTCCAAGTGAGGTACATTCTTGTTTTCAAATTAACACTCTTGACAAGTTAATCTCGGAGACTTTTGAGGAGAGAACTCCATTGCTACCACTAGAAGCTTGCCTTGTGAAATCTACAACAAATGAGATGGATGAAATGAGGAATGATGCTTATGAGAATGACCGAATATACAAGGATAAGATGAAGGTTTGGCATGATAAGCACATTTTGAGGCAAAACTTTGAGGTGGGACAGAAAGTGATGCTTTATAAATCCCGTCTCAGACTTTTTCCAAGAAAACTAAAATCTGGTTGGTCAGGACCTTTTCTAGTAACCAAGGTGTTTACTTATGGAACAATTGAGATCAGTCATGAAACAAAGGGAACTTTCAAGGTAAATGGACAACAATTGAGCCATATTTTGACGGAGAATTCAACAAGCAGAAAGATAACATAAAAGTCTACCTAATGACTATAACTTAAAGTGCTTAATGGGAGGCAACCCATCAGATTTGTTTTCTTATCTTTTATCTCATTTTATTTTAGAAATTTTAAATTCTGCACTTCATTTTATGATAATTTTATTTTTAATTAAATTTGCTTATTTTATTTGTCTTGCAGGTAAGAAAAAAAAAAGCCATATCTGAGTTTTTCTTTCTTACATTGAGGACAATGTAAGGTTTTGGTTGGGGGGGCGGTAAACAGTAAATCTTTTCTTCCCTTCATTTTTATTAGTTTTGTTTGTGTGTTTATTTGTGTTTAATTTTGATTTTCCATTTATTTTTCTGCATTTTGATTTAATTTATTTTATTTTTGTTTTTGTTTTTTTATTTTATTTGCATTTTACTTATTTTAATTTACATGTTGATGATAATAATGTGATTGTGATAACAAGTTGCTTTTAGAAGACATTAAATTTTGCTTCGGTTTAAAGATAATTTCAAATGTTGATTTTACCTAGTTGGTGACTCTTTTGGTATGTGGTATGAATTGGTTGATTAGTGTAAATGGTTAGAAGTCTTATGTGCGAATTTTCATGGACATTTTTTGTGATCTCAACAAACTCTAGAACTCATTTGAAAACCTCTTGAGAAATGAAAATAATTTGGAATTGCCTTTGTTTAGGATAGGATATAGGCCATTTTTTGATCGATTGTGCCATTTTAAGCCTACCTTGTTATCTTTATATCACTAGTTACCTCGTTGAGCCGATTTAAATATATTGTTAGCCTTATTTTTCTTTCTTTTTGCCTTCTATAACCTACCTTTTATTTAGCCAATATATATATATATACATATATATATATAATTCCTTCCTTATTTGTTTCGTGCACTTAATTTTGAACCTGAAACTTTTCAAGAGAAATTGGAGTAAGGATGGAATAAAAAAAAGAAAAAAAAGAAAAAAGACATCTTCCACATATATTGGAAGAAATTGGTTGGGGGTTATGTTTAAAAAAAACAACAAAGAAAAGAAAAGAAAAGAAAAGAAAAAGAGAAAAAAAGGGCCTTCACACTCTAGTAAATAAAAGAGTGTTAGTAATGGATGTACTGAGGTGAAAGATTGAGGAAGAATTTTGTTTATCTTTGGAAAAATGGGTTATGATCGGAAGAAACAATTTGGGTTAAATGGTGTTACTCTTTTACTTAATTAGTTGTGTTTAATCTAATAAGTGCTATTATTTGTATTTTGACACTTCCCGTTCTTTCTTAACCAAATACCTAAGCCTAACATTACAAGCCTAATAAAGTCCTATTGATCTGAAGTGGTGTATTTTTCTTCATTAGTGGAGAGAGTTTTGAAGAGTGAGCCTATGGAGTTTGAGATTTCACTTTTTTTTTGTTTGTGGATGTTCTGAATAATATTATATGGGCATTATGGCTATTGGTTTGTGGTTTGATGGATGTTTAAGAGTCAATAATAAAAGTGAAATTGGTATTTGAGATTTCTTAAAACTTAGGTGACATTTAATTATTCTATATGTTGGGTGTTATTTACAATTTTTGAGACATTTGTGCAAATTATTTTTTATGTTATGTTATTGTTTTAAGTTAGGATAGTTATAGGTAAGATGTTTGTGGGTCTCATCACTGGAAGCCCTCGCGAGACTACAACTTGTCCTACTAGGGCCGCCTAGGGGTTTAAAGGCTTATTGCATACGCTTAATGTAATGTTGTAAATAGAATAAATTTCCTTTGAAGTTTCTCTTAATGTCTCCTTTGAATTTATTAAATAGATCGCTTTTCTTTCTAGAGACTAGCAAGAAGCTGGTTGGGGGTTGTTGATAAGAGCTAAATTATTGCAATTTTGTTATGATTTAAATGTTGATATTTGTGTGAAAATTGTGTTTATTTGATTATTTAATCCACAAATGTCATTTCACGGGTATTTCGTGTTTAAAGTGCAATTTCAGGTAAAATCATGATTTTGGAGAAGTTAAGGACAAATTACAATGATCGGGATTGAATCAAAGAAAAAGAAAACAAAATTTCAAAATTTGGAATTTCGCCGCCGCCGAGAATATTCTCGCCGCCGGCGAAAACCTTACGGAGAAGAGAAGGAAATTTTGGAGAGACTTGAAGGATCTTCACCATTGTTGCTACCAAGCCTTCATCTTCTAGAGTTTTTCATCTCTTCTCCTTAGTTTTTATATTCTGCAGTTTATTGATATTTGTTATTCATGGATTCAATTGAAATAATGTTTGTTCTTATTTTCGTTATGAACTAATTCGTTTTTGCTAACGCTATGATGTAGTTGAATCATGAAACTCTGATTTCTTTTGTTATGGTTATATGAATTCATTGTTTTCAAGTCGAGTATTTATTTCCATGCTTAATGCTTTTAAATTTCTGATCAAGATTTAGATGATTTTTTGCATTATATTGAGACCGAGAGGAGATGTGTAATGAATGCTTCTTGTGATAAATACCATATGTTGAATGCGAGTTTGACACCTAATGCATGATGTATGTGGTTATTCCATAAATTCCATAAATCGTAATGTGCTTATTTGTGATTAAATCTTCATAGAAATATAGTCGGTTTTCATAGATAAGTAATTCTAATATAACTTGAGAAAGAGTATTAGATAAGTTTGATTTTTTCAACCATCACTTTTAACTTTGATTCTCATATAACATAATTTGAAATCGGATTGAATTCATTTAGCGAAATCAAATGCCTTAGCGTTTTTAATCATTTGTGAACAACACTAAATTTTGTTATTTGCGTTTAGTTTTATGTTAATTTGCTTTTAAAACAATTTCAACAATTCGGTTTTCAAATAAAATTAGGGTTAGTCAATTTTGGTACTTAGTAACGCCATTTCTTGTGGGTTCGATATCCGTACTTTTGCACACTTTATTACTTGAACGATTCGTACACTTGCAAAAATACGCATCAGTGTGCTTCCCTTGACTTTCCATGTCAAAAAGCTAAATAAGTGTGCACAACTAGTGTTTGTTTATGCATTGCATTAACATGCATGATATTTGTTGCTTGGAATGGTGAGTGTAGTTTGCACTGCATTATGTTTATTTAATATGCATACACTTATGAGGAGTGTTACTTATGTTCAAGGGGAGTTTACATACTTGTGTTGCATGTAGATTTTGTAGTTTGCATATTTGTATTGCATGTAGATTGTGTTTGTTTGTACTACATGTTAATTGTGCTCAGCCTATCGTGTGTACCTATGTAGGAGTAACACGATAGTATTTGTATAGACTACACACTATTTTTGCCTGATATGTTAATGTGGTATGTATTTGTTTTGTGTGTGCAAGCTAAAAGTATATAGTGAAGTCTTCATGCTTTAAGTGTGCTCTTTGTAGTGGTGTTGAGTTCCTTGTGATAAAGGATTGGATCGGTTGATATGTGAAGATGGATGCACTTGGTAGGTGTTTCGTTCAAGTTTGGGTGTGCATTGATGTTTTGTTCCTAGGAACAAACATCTTTATGTCATCTTCATGATCATCTCATGATAGATGTGAATATGTATTTAGTTGTGCACTATTTTGACACAAAAAGCCAAAGGGGGAGATTATAAGTCCCTTTATACTTGTGTTTGTGTTTTAGCCTCCTCTGTATAAAACACAATATCTATTTTATTTTACTTAGTGTTCTATCTTCCTCTATATAAGGTTAGTTACTATTGATCAGTAACACACACATATAGTTAGGAACACTTTGTATACAAGCATGTCTACACACCACAGGGTTGCTTTTCGTATTATGCATGCTTTTTTTTTTGTTCATTTTTGGTACGGGTATTTATGGAAAGTACTTGGTAATATTTGGAATGAAAAAAGTGTGACTTTTAACCACCAAGCTCATCACATGTGGTGGTGAGGTGGTAAATTTAAGTTCTATAAATATCCCTTCACTTCCTTAGTTTTGTATTCATAAAAAGTAGTGAAAATCTATCAAATTAACATCTCATTTTTCTATTTTTGGATCACTAATACCTCGATTGTTGTTCGGTATTAGTGATTCATGATTGTGTGAGTAAAACCATGCTTGTGAGTGTTAAGTACTCGAGAAGGTATTTGTAAGTGGGTTGTATACGAGTCGTAGGTCATTTAGGAGTTGCTTGGATGAAACTATTTATTTTTGAGAGCCTCATTATGAGAGTGAGCTAAGTTAAATACTTTTAGTTCTCATATCTCTTATTTTGTGCAATAAGAGATAGGTTGTTTGAGTTTGAGGGTGGGCCTCAAGATTAGGGGTAGTTACACTTTTGGTTACGGATATGAGTTTTCTAATCACACCATATTGGGTGGTGTTGGCTTTTGAGGTGAGTTGAGTTCGTGTGTCGAACCAGATCATTGAAAAATGAGCAAGAAAAGTAACAATAAGTAGTTAGGATAGAGGTCCTAATTAATAAAGATATTGGTGGTACTATTTTCTTTTAGGGTTGTAACTGATTTATTGATCAGTGTATTATTTCCGACTAAGTGTTGCCTTAAGAAACCTGTGGATGTTACCACATAGATAGGGTTTCTATCTTGGTTTATCTTGTTATCTAAGGGCTTGTAGGCTCGAATATGTGGTTAGTATAATTAGAGTTTAAATGTTGTATTTTCCTACATACTAAAGTTTAAACTCTAATTTGCAAGCTTCTGATATTCATCACTTGCTTTCCATTTACTAAATTCTATATATGTTGCTTTATGATGATATTTTTCTTTGTTTATATGTACCACATCTATGTTTATATCCATGTGATTTTCATGTTTGAGTTGAGTCCTTTGGGAGTCAGCATCTTCTTAGCTTGATTGTGTATTAGGTCTCAGACTCCTTCTATAGTGTTATGCATTATGAGTATATTAGTTAGTATACTATGAGTTTCTATCATATATGTTGTAGCATGCTTTTTTTTCCTTTCTAGGTAGCACGACTACAGCTTTCTAATCATTACTTATATAATGAGTTAAATTAATATGTCTATTTTCTAATTAATTTATGTTTCCTATGTCTATTATAAGCATGTGATTTTGGTATGAGTCTCTAAGGAATATGTATCTTCGTACCTTAGTTGTGTCCCAGGTGTTGGACTCTTTAATTGGTTTGCTAGATTTAGTTTGATAGCATGTTGTGAGAGTATAGTCATCACTTACTCAATATGTTCTCACATATGATGTCTTGAAGTGATTGGAAATTATTTATTGCTTAGTATGCATTCACATCCCACATGTTGTGTGTTCATTATTATGTATGCTTGTTACTAGTCTAGACAGGAGCCTTTGAGGCACACTGTCACTAGTATGTTTACTACATATAGTAGATTTCATATCTGCAATGTGTTTTAGTTATGTCCTGAATTGAGCATGTTGTTTTGTAGTTCCACTGTGCAATTTTCTTAATTCATTTTTGTGAGGTCAGCTTGGCAGCGTTGATATGGATTGGCTTCTCCACTCCTCATCTAAGTCCTGGTTACTTATTTAAGTTGAAAGAACAATTAACCTTCACATAATTATTCCTGTGTATGGGTATGTTCATTGAGTTTTTCAAGTTATTTCCCATGATCTGTCCTTAGTCTCATTACATTGGCTATTCTATTGCCTATTTCAATCTACACTTTCATACAAAAGGAATCGAAGAAGTCGAAAGCATCATATTTTTCTTTCAAAAATCCAACCCATATATAACAAGAAAATTTGTCAGCAACAACAATAATATATTTCTTGCCACCTAAACTCTTAATTCTCTTAGGACCCACAAGGTCAATGTGAATTAACTCAAGTGTTCTACTTGTGTTAACTCCTTTGATTTTCATATGAGAAGAGCGAGTTTGTTTTCCAAGTTAACGCGACCCACAGAAAGTTTTTTAGTTTTAGAAAGCATAGGTAGACCATGTACATTCTCCTTTTTTGTCATTTTTTGTCAAGTAACAAAATCTTTAAAATTGATATATTCCATCTTTTATGCCACAAAGAAATAGAATGATCATTAGCTAATTTACAAGTAGTAATAATAAGGTCTATATCAATGCAGTAGAAATTATCCTGAGACCTAGTTCTTCTTGCCATTCATTCACCTTTTGGATCTGTTATAATATAATAATTGTTGGCAAATTGTACAATATAATTTTGGTCAAAAATTTAACTCATGTTTATTATGTTAGCATTGAGTACATCAACATGCAATATATCTTCTAATCTAGGCATACCATCAACCTAAATTGTACTTTTACCAATAATATTTAATTTATTTTCATCACCAAAAGTAATTGCTCCTTTATTATATTTTCCAAAAGTTTTGAAAAGAGCATGATTACTAGTCATATGTCTAGAACAATCACTATCAAAATACCAAGCAATGAAAGATTCAGCTTTAAATACAATATAGGCTACACAAGAATTTAAATTAGATTTTTTAATCCAAACTTTCCTAGTTTTTGAAATGATGTGTTTATTTTCTTGAATAATTATTACATGCAGATTATTAGCATAATTATAGATCATCAAGAATCTACATATAGGTCTAATGTGTCCTTATCTACCATAGTTGTAACATATAGAAAAAAATGAGAAGTAGATGCAAGAGATGAATGTGAATGGCAGGGATTAAAAGGTTTTACAAACAAAATTGACTTTAAGGAAGTTGGTGTAGTGTGCTCATCTACATAGCCTAGCCCTCTCTTGTCTCAAAAGGGCTTTCTATAATCAAGAATATTTTCAACCTTTTTCCTCCAACTGTTAGCCTTTTTACAACTTTCATGGATTGCTTTAGCTCAAACACCAATTTTTCTTTATCAGTTGCAAGCTTGTTATTTTCTTCTTTCAAACCTACAAGACTAAAATTCAAGCTGATATTTTGTTCTTGCAAAATATTATTTTCTTCTTTTAAATTAGTATTTTGTTTTTATGGCTCTAGCACCTTTAGAAAATAATTCTTGAAAACTTTTAACATTATAATTAGAAAGAAAATATGATATTAATTCCACAACATCCAAGCTATGAAAATAATTTAGGTTAGTCTAATTTAATTTATTTATTTATTTTAGTTTTTATTGCTTTTCTTGTTAGAGACTACCAAGAAGCTGGTTGGGGGTTGTGATGAGTACTTGAAAAGCATTAATATTTTATGATTTTATTATACTTAATATAAATAAATAGATTTTACTATGCATATTTTTATCAATATTTATGAAAATTATATGTTTAGAATCAAGGATATTGTGTGTTGCATTTTTTATATTTTTAGCTTCAAATATATAAATTGATCAACACATGAAGAACAACACCTAAAACACTCAAATTGCAATCTTGGTATAGTATAATAAGGCATGTAAGCCTTACATTAAAAACTAGCCAGTATGTAATGGTTGCAAAAAAAAGAATTCAAATGAATCATTTCATGCCGTGCTAAAGATATAGTGTGCCATGATGAACTCCCATTTGCATAGATTCACTAGAAACGTTATTCATTATGCATCATGGCATGGAATTAGTATGCCATTGTGTGAACTATTTAGGGTGAATTTGGAAAAGCTCTACGTATCTTGAATTATGGTAGTGGAAGTACTGGGCATTGGCACGCATTTATTTATTTTACCGAAGCCTTTTAATTTCCATGTCTTATTCTTCTAAAGAGACAGAAGTTCTTCGTCCATGGCTTCCTTCCATCTTTCGACTTCAGGGTTTCTGATTGCTTCTTTATAAATGGAAGGAACATCATCATGCACAATTAAAAGTGCACAGGCCATCGTAATCTTAAACTGAGTAGATAGGTCTTCAAAATATTTGTATCGAGTAGGCACCTTGACCTTTTGTTATCATGGCCTATCAACTGCAATTTCTTCTAATTGTTATGGAGGTTCTTCGGTTAAAATCTCTTCATCTGATTCATCTTCTATCAATGGAGGATCAACTTCTGTCTTATCTTTACTAACTGGATTAACAATTTTCTCTACCTTCTTCAAGGCACCATAGTCGATATCTCTTAGAACCAGTAGGGATCCCAAAAAAATAGCTTTCTTGGTGATGAGTGCTCAAAAAGCATTAAAATTACCATGATTTTATGCACATTAATTGATTAAAAATATATATATTTATATGTTTTATCATATATTTATATAAATTTGTCTTTTTCGGAATCACGGGTATTTTTATTATTTTTTAGGTATTTTTGCTTAAAAACGTCACTTAAAGACTCAAAAAGGAATACTGGAAGCAATACATCACAAATATATTAATAAATAAATGGGGAAAGGTCAACAAATATGGAAAAATTGGACAAAATGGGTCGAAAAGGTCAAAAATGTCAAAAAGGAGAAAATCGCTACCGGAGAGTTTCATCCTCGCGCTACATGTGGCCACACACACAAAGACGGCCCACGTCCACGTGCATCCGCGCGCTTCTTCCGGGCCTACAGCGTGTCACACATCGTTTCACACGCACGCTGCTGCTATCGCCTTCCAAGGCTCGCCGTGCAGGCCCTACCGCTTTCCGCCGGCTGACGCCATTTTCGCCCCATTTTTCACGTGGGCACCGCTTCATAACGCCATGCCGACGCCATTAATGACCTCTACCTACGCACTAACGCTGCTTTCACCATTTTTTTACATTTTTTCACCCACTTTTTCTCTCCATTCTCACCTATAAATACCCCTCTCCTCACTTCATACCACACCTCAAAACACACTTCTCTTCTTCTTTCTCTCCATTTCTTAGTTTTTAGTTTTTTTTTAGTTTTTATTATGTTTTAGCTAGTTTTTCTTATGTTTTAGCTAGTTTCTCTAGTTTTAGAGTTCTTCCTTTTTGGGAAGAACTAGTTATGTTTTTTGTAATTTATTAGCTTTTTGATTAAATAAACGGAGAGTGCAAATTCGCTTGGAGGTTTTCAACGGAATAAAGCATCAAGATCAGGATTTTATTTTCTTTGCGCTTATTTTTTATGCTTATTTCTTACATGTTATATTTAATTTGGTTCCGTGATTAAATTTAATCGTATTGGCCCGCTTGTAAAAATGATATAATAATAACGTTGTTATGCTACATGTAAATATTAAATAGTTAAAAATCTCTAAAATGAATTGATTTTATTTTTATTCAAGATTTTATATTAAGAATGTTAGAGAGAAATATATTATTTTTCATTAGAAACTTAAATCTGAAAAGTAGATTTTAAGGTTTAGTTATCCTGCCTATTTAGAGTAGTGCTCTTTATTTGTCGTACAATCGCCCAGAGTTGTAGCCAAGCTCTATTTCAAAAGCTTTTATAAGAATTATTTTCTAAAAATGTATCGACAAATACGTTTTTCGGTAAATGGTTTTAAAACTTGAAAGTTAGTACTCGAATAACTAAATTTTAGGTTTAATTTGGACACCTCAATAAAGTTTAAATCGGTTTAACCCCACCAAAGGTGGCTTTTAAATGGTTCATTTTCAATCTCTTTGAAAAAGGAATTAATTTAATTAACCAAATTAGTTATCAACCCTACCCATAGGTGTTAATTGATTTGTTTAGTTAACAAATAATATCTAACCCCACCAAAGGTGGTATTCATACAAAAAAGGGAGAATCAATAAATATCAATTCATATCTTTTATAACCTGATAATACGGCAAGCATAATTAACTTAGTTATTATATCCATAAATACTCCACCATTATAAAAGATAAAATTTGCACAAATGTTTATTGAATCTATGTTTATTTTTATGTTATTAGATTAAAAACACAAAACCCCAAAATATCGTGACAGGATGTTTAGGATTTAATTTCGTTTTTAAAAGTTTGAATAATAAATTAAAAACCACATACATTGCTTCCTTAGATCGACTCGTGGGAGTATACTTATCATTTTCTACTTAAATGATTCGTGCATCGCGAGTTTTATAAATATAAAACTAAAGTATTAGCGTACCTATGCCGCCTACCATCAAGTTTTTGGCGCCATTACGGGATGACTACAAATATGGGATGGCATCAAAGTTTTTGGCAATCCCGACCGCTTCATCAAGTTTTTGGCGCTACGTCGGGGATGACTCGCATGGGGATGGCATCAAAGTTTTTAATCCTTATTCTGGCTTCATCAAGTTTTTGGCGCTGTCATTGGCTGGAAGAATAAGTGTTTTTAATTTATTTATCAAAATTTTAAAAATATTTTTGTTTTGTAAATAATTGTGATTTTGTTTTTGTAAAAAAATAAAAAATAAAAAATTTAATCAAATTTCAAATTTCATAAGAAATAATAAAAAAAATAAAAAAAATTAATTATAGCATAAATAGTAAAATAATTTAGAAATTTGAAATTTGAATTAAAAAAATTACCGTTCATGAATAGTAAAAAAAATTCAAAAATTTTAAGTTAAAAAAAAACAAATTCAAAAATTTTAAGTTAAAAAAAAACAAATTCAAAAATTTTAAGTTAAAAAAAATACAAATTAAAAAAAAATTATATTGTAAATAGTAAAATAAACTTACCATTCATAAATAGTTAAAAAAAAGGTTTTAAAAATAAAAATAAAAAAATTCTAATTTTAAATTGTTTAATAAATATAGTGTTAATAGTAAAATAATTTTGGAATTTGAAATTTCGAAAAAAAAATAAAAAAATAAAAAAAATAAAAAAAATAAAAAAAATAAAATATATAAAATATAAAAAATATAAAAAATATAAAAATATATAAAAATATATAAAAATAAATATAAAAAAATATAAAAATAAATATTAAAAAAAATAAAAAAAATTAAAAAAAAATTAAAAAAATAAAAATAAAAATAATAAAAATAATAAAAATAAAAATAATAAAAATAATAAAAAAAATAAAAAAAATATTATTTTATATTCTTTTACCTTTTTCAATTTTATTTTATTATTTTTATTTTATTTTATATTTTTCTTTCTTTACCTATTTTTTTTCTTCTTGATTTTTACTTAACTTAAGTAACTTAGTTTTTTTTTTTTACTAACTTAATTAACTTAGATTTTTTTAACTTAACTTAATTAACTTAGATTTTTTTTACTTCACTTAGCTTAATTAACTTCTTCTTTTTTTTACTAACTTAATTAACTTAGATTTTTTTAACTTAATTTAATTAACTTAGATTTTTTTAATTCACTTAACTTAATTAACCTTTTCTTTAAACTTAATTAACTTAGATTTTTATTAACTTAAATTTTTATTTAACTTAACTTAATAACATGAAAAGTAAAGATCTAAGGGAATTCTCGGCTCTGTGAGACTAGTTCTCAAGCCTTTGTCAGGCTAGTCTTTCCTATGAACGTTGTTCTCAAACTTGATGAAATTGTTAATCGGGATTGCCAAAAACTTGATTTAACGAAAACTCAGATCGCCAATCCTCGCCAATACTTTGGTTTTATATTTATAAAACTCTCAAGTGGTACCTAATCATTTCAGAAAATGATAAGTATACTCCCAAGGTCGATCTAAGGAGGGAATGTATGTTGTTTTTAATTTATTATTCAAACTTTTAAAAACGAAATTAAATACTAAACATCATGTCACGATATTTTGGGGTTTTGTGTTTTTAATCTAATAACATAAAAATAAACATAGATTCAATAAAAATTTGTGCAAATTTTATCTTTTTATAATGGCCGAGTATTTACGGATATAATAACTAAGTTAATTACGTCTTGCTCATATTATCTAGGTTATTAAATATATGAATTGATATTTATTGATTCTCCCTTTTTTGTATGAATACCACCTTTGGTGGGTTAGATATTCTTTGTTAACTAAACAAATCAATTAACACCTACGGGTAGTGGTTGATAACTAATTTGGTTAATTAAATTAATTCCTTTTTCTAAGAGATTGAAAATGAACCATTTAAATGCCACCTTTGGTGGGTTAGACAGTTTAAACTTTATTCAAGGTGTCCAAATTAAACCTAAGAATTTAGTTATCCGAGTACTAACTTTCAAGTTTTAAAACCACTACTAAAAACATGTTGTCATTAATACATTTTCTAAAATAATTCTTATAAAAACTTTTGAAATAGAGCTTCACTCTAACTACCTGGCGATTGTACTAACAAATAAAAGAGACTACTCTAAATTAGACCTGATAACTAAACCTTAAAATCTATTTTTCAGATTTAAGTTTGTAATGAAAAATAATATATTTCTCTCTAACATTCTTAATATAAAATTCTTGAATAAAAATAAAATCAATTCATTTTAGAGATTTTTACCTATTTAATATTTCGCAAGCATAACAACGTTATTATTATATCATTTTTACAAACAAACAAATACGCTTAAATTTAATCACGCATAAATTAAATATAACATGTAAGAAATAAGCATAAAAAAAATAACTCCAAAGAAAATAAAATCCTTACAAGATTGATGCTATTCCCCGTAGTCGGAAAACCTCCAAACGGAATTTGCACTCCCATTTATTGAATCAAAAAGCTAATAAATTACAAAAAACATAACTAGTTCTTCCCAAAAAGCGGAAGAACTCTAAAACTATGAGAAACTAGCTAAAACATAAGAAAACTAAAAACTAAAAACTAAGAAACGAGAGAAAGAAAGAAGAGAGAAGTGTGTTTTGAGGTGTGGTATGAAGTGAAGAGAAGGGGGTATTTATAAAGAGAAAACGGAGAGAAAAAGTGGGTGAAAAATGTAAAAAAATGGTGAAAACGCCGAGGCACATGGCGAGGAAATATCACGACGCCGCATGACGCCACGGGGGTGGTCGATGATTTAGCTTAAAACTCAAGATCGCTGATTCTCGCAAATACTTTGGTTTTAATATTTGTAAAACTCTCGCAAGTGCACGAATCATTTCGTAGAAAATGATAAGTATACTCCTGCCGTCGATCTAAGAAAGGAATGTATGTGCTTCTTAATTTATCATTCAAACTTTTAAAAACGAAATTAAATCCTAAACATCCTGTCACGATATTTTGGTTTTTGTGTTCCTAATCTAATAACATTAAAATAAACATATATACAGATTAATTAAATAAAAAAATAAACATAGATACAAATTCAATAAATATTTATCTACAAATAAATATAATTACAGATTCAATAAATATTCATGCAAATTTTATCATTTAATTTAATGGAGTATTTATGGATATAATAACTAAGTTAATTATGCTTGCTCATATTATCTAGGCTATTTAAAGATATAAATTGATATTTTATTGATTCTCTCTTTTTTATATGAATACCACCTTTGGTGGGGTTAGATACTCTTTGTTAACTAAACAAATCAATTAACACCTACAAAGTGGGGTTGATAACTAATTTGGTTAATTAAAGTAATTCCTTTTTCTAAGAGATTGAAAATGAACCATTTAAAATGCCACCTTTAGGGGTTAGACAACTAAACTTTATCCAAGGTGTCCAAATTAAACCCAAGAATTTAGTTATCCGAGTACTAACTTTCAAGTTTTAAAACCACTATTGAAAACATGTTGTCAATACATTTCCACATAATAATTCTTATAAAAACTTTTGAAATAGAGCTTCACTCTAACTACCTAAGGACATTGTACTAACAAATAAAAGAGCACTACTCTAAATTAGACCGATAACTAAACCTTAAAGTCTAACTTTCAGATTTACGTTTGTAATGAAAAATAATATATTTCTCTCTAACATCCTTAATATAAAATCTTGAATAAAAATAAAATCAATTCATTTTAGAAATTTTCACCTATTTAATATTTCGCAAAGCATAACAACATTATTATTATATCATGATTATAAATAATAGTACAAATAAATTTAATCACAGCATAAATTAAATATAACATGTAAGAATAAAGCACAAAAATAATCAGAAGAAAATAAAATCCTTACAAGATTGACGCTATTCCCGCTAAGAAAACCTCCAAGCGGAATTTGCACTTCCATTTATTGAATCAAAAATCTAAATTATTACAAAACATTACAAGTTCCTCTCAAAAAGAGAAGAACTCTAAATCTAAGACAATTGAACTAAAAACTAAGAGAAAACTAAGAAAAGCTTAGAAACTAAGAAAGAAACTAAGAAAAACTTAAAAACTAAGAAACGAGAGAAAGAAAGAAGAGAGAAGAGAGCTTTTGAGGTGTGTTTTCAAGTGAATGGAAGGCCGGGTCTTATAGGTGAGGATGGAGAGAAAAAAATGATTAAAAAATGTTAAAAAAAATATTAAAAAATAAAAACGTGTTTTGGACCCTGCCGAGGTCATCAATGACGCCATGACGCGCGGGCGGCCGCACGCAGGAAAATGGGTCAAAAACGCTGGCGCTCATGCCGCGCCGGGCCGTAGCCGCTACGCGCGCGCCGGCCTGGGCGGCCAGCAGCGCGCGTGAATAGCGCGCGCGTGGGCAGCAGCCCGCGTAAGAAGTGATCAGCGCGCGGGCTGCGCGCGGCTCGCGCCGGCACGCGCGCCAGCGCGCGGCGTGCGGCGCCTCGGCGCCGCTTGGGCCGCGGCGCGCGTTTTTCCGTTCTTTTGACATTTTTGACCTTTTCGACCCATTTTCATTCCAATTTTTCCATGTTTGTTGACCTTTTCCACTTATTTATCAATTTATTTGTGATGTATCGCTTCAAGTATTCTTCTTTGAGTCTTTACATTGCGTTTTTAGGCCAAAAAATCCTGAAAAACAATAAAAATACCCGTGATTCCGAAAAAAGACAAATTTATATAAATATATGATAAAACATATAAATATATATATTTTTAATCAATTAAAGTCGCATAAAATCATGGTTATTTTAGTGCTTTTTGAAAGCACTCATCACAATCCCCAACCAAGCCTTCGCTAGTCCCTTAGCAAGAGAAGCGATAAAAACTAAAAATTAAACTATCCTAAATCACTTCCGTGGATTGACACGGTTGCATTTAGCCTACGCAACAAGCCTTTAAACCCCTAGGTCACCTAGTGACGAAGCTCGAGTCTCGTGAGGGTTTTCAAGAATGATACCCACAAACATTGTACTAAATGTAAAAACAAAAGAAACAATAAAAACAAACAACTTAAAAATTAAATTTACAACAAAATCACAAATTATCAACATCTCACAAAAATTTCTCATACTTTTTAATCTCCTTTAAGATCATAATTAAAATCTCAAGCATAAGTTATTTTAATCTCTTTAAACAATCATGATTTATTATAATAATTAGTCGAAAATCATTTTCATATTTCATATCAAAATGTATCAATTTAATTTCACCCAATTTCGTTGTCATGAATCGTAATTCGCCGACTCTATTCCTCACAAGTCAATACTCTCAAAACACCGAATCCTATGGTTCAAACACTCATACTAATTTATACGCGAAAGAGTTGATGTATAGAAATGAACTAATATGTTCGACATGTATAAAGAATAAAGGCTCAAAGTGTTATTTTAACATTGATCTCATGAAAGGAATCAAATGTATAAATTATAAAGATATCATATATAAAAATTATTTTCATGCATAAATCAAACTCATTAAGAAAGAATTTCAAGATATATGCTTTTTACAACGAAGAAATTGCAATGACTTTTTGTGGAATTACTCTCATATCTTTCTTTTTGTAAATAGCCCGTACTCACAACTTTGTAGGCAACGCGGTCATAGTATATGTATGATACTATTTTTTATCTCTATTTTTTTTTTTTTTTTTTCTCGTAGATATTTTTCAATATGTGTATTTTTTTTGTAGAGTCAACCTGCATGCATTGTACAATTTTTTGGATTTTCGTGAGTTGGTTAATTTTGTGGTTTTTCTGCTTGATCTTGGTTTAGGTAACCCCGTATATGTCTTTTGTTTTTGTAGTAGTCATGCATAAAATGAGATATAAGCATATACTATCAATTTCTACTCAAATCATTTAATCTAAGCAAAAATAATAATAAAAAAAATATATATGATACTCTATTAAGATGAGAAAAAAAAATTCATACATTCAATGCTAATACCTATAGAGATCATCTAAAAATTTGAAGAAATAAGAAATGTGTTTGGAAATAGAAAAATATATATTTCATCAATAAAGGAAATTAGGCTCAAATTATCTCACAAAGGTAGTCTCCACTAAAAAAAACTCATAAACACCGATTTTGGGTTTGATATAATTTCTACATCTTATCAAGAAATACTAATTATGACAAAAACTAACTAATTATCAAAAATAATTACAAAATATTTCATGATATGTTTTCAAAAAAATTAATCTAACAGTACAAAAGACTTAACTATTTACTTAAATTTGATTTACAGAAATGATAAATTTTTGTGAAAATTTTTTTTTTTTTTTTTTTTTTTTTCAAAAATTACTAAATCACACAAAATAGAAATAAAACCAAACACACAAAAAATGAAAAAGTAAATTTTTTTTTTTTTTTTTTTTTTTTTTTAATTTTTAAATTGTTAAAACTTTTTTTTTAATTAAGCATGGTAACTTTTCACCACCCCCAACCTAGAACTTACATTGTCCTCAATGTAACAACTGTAAATTAAAGATAAAGAGAAAAGAGAAGAAAGATTACCTATTTCTTGAGAAAGTGCAAGAGGTACGGATTAAAATGCAGTACAGATCCATCATATTCATCATTAAAGCATACAGACATAGATCACGCTAACTTCTAACATCTCAACAAATATTTTTAGTTTTAACAATTTAAAAATTATTCACATGTAATTAAATAAATGAAACAAATAAAAGAAAATTACCTAAAATGACGTGGTTGCCTCCCATCCAACAAGCTTAGTTTAACGCCTTGAAGAAGACGAATTGGGATTGTATTTTAAGTAAACTCAATGTCCCTCATCATCGAGTCAATCAAACCTGGCAGGTAAGACAAGGTTGTCTTCCTATACTTTTTCACCATGCCCTATTGATTTTCGATTTCTTTCTCGTACTTAAAACTAGAGGCATACTTTGAGGTTTTAGATAACCCACATCTAGTGCAAATCAAATAATTAAGTCATTAAACACACCTTGTCTAGATCAAACAAAGCAACTAACTCCTTAGATTGTAATTAAAACATTAAAATTTTCGAGATAGTTCAGATTTTTTTTTAAATAACATAATCAAGATAACCAAGAGGCTTCCCAGAAAGAATGGTACGCAAAGGCTCCTTAAAAACCATCCTCCTGTATTGCATCAACGCTCCCAGGAAAGACTAATTGACAAAGCGCTCCAAGAACTACTCCGTATTTAACTCCCTTAGATCTTTACTTTTCATGCATAAGCTAAGTTAAATAAAACTTAAGCTTAATGAAAATCTAAGTTAATTAAGTTTAAAGAAAAGGTTAATTAAGTTAAGTGAATTAAAAAAATAAGTTAATTAAGTTAAGTTAAAAAATCTAAGTTAATTAAGTTAGTAAAAAGTTAATTAAGCTATTAAGTAAAAAAATCTAAGTTAATTAAGTTAAGTGAAAAAAAAAAATTAATTAAGTTGTCAAGTAAAAAATCTAAGTTAATTAAGTTAATGAAAATTTAAGTAAAAACCTAAGTTAATGTTAAAAAAAATTTAAGTTAATTAAGTTAGTAAAAAGAAACTAAGTTAAGTAAGTTAAATAAAAATCAAGAAGAAAAAAAAATAATAAAATAAAATAAAATTGAAAAAGGTAAAAGAAAATAAAAAAAAAATAAAATTATGATTTAAAATAAATAAAAAAAATAGTAAAAATTAAACTAAAAAAAAATTAAAATTTTGGTTTTTTTTTTATTTTTTTATTTTTTTATTTTTTTTTATTTTTTATTTTTTTATTTTTATTTTTTTTTAACGGTAATTTTATTTTACTATTCACGCTATCTTATTTCTTATTTAACTTAAAAAAAATTTTTAATTTTTTTTTTTTTTTTTACAAATGGTAATTTTATTTTACTATTCATGCTATCTTATTTCTTATTAAAAATTTTTTTTTTTAATTTTTTTTTTTACTCAGAATTTTATTTTACTATTCACGCTTAACTTATTTCTTATTAACTTAAAATTTAATTTTTTTTATTTTTTTTACGAATCCTTAATTTTATTTTACTATTCACGCTAACTTATTTCTTATTAACTTAAAATTTTAAAATTTTTTTTTTTTTTTTAAATTTTTTTTTTTTTTTTTTTTTACGAACGGTAATAACCTTTTACTTCAAATTTCAAATTTCTAAATTATTTACTTTTTATGCTATAAAATTTTTTTTATTTTTTTTTTATTTTTTTTTTATTTTTTATTTATTTTTATTTTTTTATTTATTTTTATGAAATTTGAAATTTGATTAAAAATTTTTTATTTGAAAAAAAAAAATCACAATTATTTACAACACAAAAATATTTTTAAAATTTTGATAAATAAATTAAAAACGCTATTCCTTCCAAGAATAATGGCTAAAATCTCGATGAAATAAAACCTAAGATCACCATTCTCGCAAATACTTTTGGCTTTTAATATTCAGAAACTCTCGCACAGCACGAATCATTTCGTAAAATGATAAGATACTCCTACGTCGATCTAAGCGAAGCGAATGATGTGTTCTTAATTTATCATTCAAACTTTTAAAAATCTAAATTAAATCCTAAACATCCTCGTCACGATATTTTCGTTTTTGTGTTCCTAATCTAATAACATTAAAATAAACATATATACAGTATTAATTAAATAAAAAAAATAAACATGTATACAAATTCAATAAATATTTATCTACAAATAAATATAATTACATTCAATAAATATTCATGCAAATTTTATCATTTAAATTAAATGAAAGATTTACGACATAATAACTAAGTTAATTACGTCATTTCATATTATCTGCGCTTATTAAAGATATAAATCGATATTTTATCGATTCTCTCTTTTTTATATGAATACCACCTTTATGCTTAGATACTTGTCATAACTAAACAAATCAATTAACACCTACGCGGCCGATAACTAATTCTGCTAATTAAAGTAATTCCTTTTTCAGAGATTAAAACGAATCATTTAAACGCCACCTTTTCAAGTGCTAGACTTAAACTTTATCCAAGGCTATTCAAATTAAACCCAAGTTAATTTAGTTATCCCAGCACTAACTTTCAAGTTTTAAAACCACTATCGAAAACACGTCATTAATACATTTCCACATAATAATTCTTATAAAAACTTTTGAAATGTAGCTTCACTCTAACTACCTACGATTTGCATTCAACAAATAAAAGAAAGCACTACTCTAAATTAGACCGATAACTAAACCTTAAAGTCTAACTTTCGCATTTAAGTTCAGAATTTAAAAATAATATATTTCTCTCTAACATCCTTAATATAAAATTCGAATAAAAATAAAATCAATTCATTTTTAGAAATTTTCACCTATTTAATATTTCGCAAAGATAACAACATTATTATTATATCACATTATAACAATAAAGACGCTTAAATTTAATCACAACAAATTAAATATAACATGTAAGAATAAAGTACAAAAATAATCAGAAGAAAATAAAATCCTTACAAGATTGACGCTATTCCCGCTAGAAAACCTCCGAATTGCGACTTCCATTTATCAATCAAAAATCTAAATTATTACAAAACATTACAAGCTTCCTCTCAAAAAGAAGAACTCTAAATCTAAGACAATCGAACTAAAAACTAAGAGAAAAACTAAGAAAAGCTTAGAAACCAAGTTGTTAAACCAAGAAAAACTTAAAAACTAAGAAACGGTAGAAAGTTAAAGAAGGCTTAGGTTATATTGGCGCTACTAAGCCGAATTCGGGAATTATGTTAGGTGAGGATGGAGAGAAAAAAATGATTAAAAAATGTTAAAAAAAATATTAAAAAATAAAACGTGTTTTGACCTGTCATCAATGACGCCAAGATGACGTCAAGGGCTGGTACACGTGAAAATGGGTCAAAAATTACGCGCATTGCTGAGCGCTGATACAAGGCCGATACGCCTGCCGATGGCACAGCACGCTGCGAATACAGCGCGCGCTGCAGCGCGCCATTGTAACAAGGAAGCAGGATCAGCGCTGCTGCGCGCTCGGCTGGCCGTCAATACGCCAACAATACTGCGCAGTGGCGCCCAGGGCGCTGCTTGCCGCGCGCGTTTTTTCCGTCTTTGACATTTTTGACCTTTTCGACCCATTTTGTCCAATTTTTCCATGTTTGTTGACCTTTTCCACTTATTTATCAATTTATTTGTGCATGTATTGCTTCAAGTATTCTTCTTTGAGTCTTTACATCATGCGTTTTTAGGCCAAAATCCCCGAAAAACAATAAAAAAACCCGTGATTCCGAAAAAGACAAATTTATATAAATATATGATAAAACATAAAAATATATATATTTTTAATCAACTAAACTGCAAAAAAACAAGGTTAGTTTAGTGCAGCACTCATCACCGCACGTGAAAAATGGGGCGAAATGGCGCTCACAAGGCGAGTGGCAAAATGGGCGCGCGCGAAGTGCGCAAAGACAGAAGCGCGCGCGTGCGCGTGAACAGTGACAGCCAGCTGGCGCGCCAGCTGTCAAGCGCTAAAGACGCGAGGATGGGATGCCTGGGCGCCGATTTTCTCCTTGACATTTTTGACCTTTTCGACCCATTTTGTCCAATTTTTCCATATTTTTTGACCTTTCCCCATTTATTTATTAATATATTTGTGATGTATTGCTTCCAGTATTCCTTTTTGAGTCTTTAAGTGACGTTTTTAAGCGAAAATACCTAAAAAACAATAAAAATACCCGTGATTCCAAAAAAGACAAATTTATATAAATATATGATAAAACATATAAATATATATATTTTTAATCAATTAATGTGCATAAAATCATGGTAATTTTAGTGCTTTTTGAGCACTCATCACTTGGATCTTGGATCCAAGTTTGATTTAGTTACATGGTAGTATGCAATATAACTAAACACAAGTAAGAAATTTTAAACTCTAGCAGGTTTTCAAGACCATACCTCCATAGGCGTTTTGCCTTCAAGAGCAGATGATGATAGACGATTGACGAGATGACATGCATATGTCACAACCTCAGCCCAATACTGCTTGCCTAATCCAACATTTGACAACATACACCGAACCTTCTCCAGCAAAGTTCAGTTCATACATTCTACAACTCCATTTTGTTATGGTGTTTTTCAAATAGTGAAGTGTTGCACTATCCCTTCTTATTCACAAACTTTCATAAATGGATCATTTTTGTACTGAGTGCCATTATCAGACCTCAGACGCTTGATCTTTCTACTAGTATGAGTATCGGTCATCTTCTTCCATTTGAGAAAAATTCCCAGCACTTCATCCTTCTTCTTCATGAGATACACCCAAACTCTTTTGAAGAAGTCATCAACGAAAGTGACATACTAATGTTTTCCACTCATGGATAGAGTTCTTGTTGGCCCCCATACATCAGTATGGATGTAATCCAAAATTCCCTTTGTATTATGAAGAGTAGTTCCAAAGCTTACTCTTTTCTGCTTCCCCAATACACTATGCTTCCAGAATTCCAACTTGTCAATTCTCATACCTTTTAATAGGCCTTGCTTTACCAGAATTTGTAAAGATTTTTCACTAGTACATCCCAAACGCATATGCCACAGCTTGGTAGTTTCTGAATCTCTTTCTTCTTCTGAAATTGTTGGTGATGTTTTCCCAATAACCGTACTACCAATGTAGTAGTACAAGTTATTTGTCTGAACACCTTTCATCCCCACAAGTGCTCCAAAAGTAACTTTCAATGCCCCATTTTGCCCTATTTTGTAATGTCACGGTGAAGCCTTTTGATTCTAAGACTCCCACAGCAATGAGATTCTTCTTTATATCTTAAACGTAATGAACATTCGTCAAGGCCCTGGTTGAACCATCTTGATTTTTAAAACAAATTGTACCGATCCCTGAAACTTTGCATGGATAATCATTACCTATGAAAACAACTCTACCGTCTAGTTCTTCAAAGTTAAAGAACCACTCCTTATTAGGAGACATATGGAAGGTACATGCTGAATCAAAAATACAATCACCAAGATGGGATGCTGTTGACGAACAACCCAATGCAAAATCTGAATTTGAATTGCTTTCAGCTATACATGCATCAGACGGCATAGCTTTTCCTTTCTTCTGCAGCTTCGGACAATTTTTCTTCCAATGGCCTTTTTCATGACAAAAGGCATATTCATCTTTACCAAGCCTTCCTTTTGACAGAGATATACCTCTCATTCCTTTATGTTGTGTTTCAGGATGTCATCTTATAAACAATGCCTCTACTACTTCATTCCTACTTTCTTTTTTATCTTTCTTTCTAATTTCATAACTATACAAAGCAGTTTTCTCAAAATACACTTTATCCTTCCCAATGAGTAAGCTCGTAATAAGGTGATCAAATTCATTAGGAAGGGAAGCTAACAACATCAAGGCTAAATCTTCATCTTTAAAATTTTCATCCATATTTAACAAATCTGCTACTAATTGATTGAAAGCAGTAATGTTGTCATTTATTGTGGTACCTAGAAGGTATTCAAAACAACTTCTTCTTCAAATAGAGCTGATTCTATCTGTTCTTCTTCATGAGCTTGTTCTCCAATGCTTTCCACAACTTACTTGTAAATGTCTCCTTCATGAATGTGTACTTTTGTTCTCTTGAGAGACACGAACAGATTATACCACATGCCAATCAATTGATATTTTTCCACTCGACTTCATCTACTCCATATGGTTTCTCTTCTTCAATGGTGATGTCTAGACCTTGTTAAAATAGAGCATCTAGAACTTCACCTTTCCACATGCTAAATGACTGGTTCCATCAAACTTCTCCACCTCAAACCTTGCATTCATCACCATAGTTTTGCTTAACATGGATAGTTGGCCTTTGTTTGAAAGAAATTTTTCTTCCGCCATTTCTTCAAATTACAACAACTAGCAACTATATTCCAATAGCAAACAAATTCCTAGGTAGTAACCTTCAGCTCTGATACCAATTGTTAGGAAAATAGGGTATATTTTCTCCATGCTAAGTAGTTACTATTCACTTATGATTTAAATAAATAGAACTCAAACTAACCTGACAAAATAATGTTATTGGAAATATAATGCTAAAATAAACTAAAGTAGATATTGAAGCAGAAATATTAAAACAGAAAAATAAAAACACAAGAAATTTAACGAGGTTCGGTATAAATGTCACCTATGTCTTCGAGCGTCGTTGACCACTTCCACTATCTCCAAGTGGATGAACTCCAAAATTATAACTAATCGGGCAAAATTGAGCTAATCAATTACCCTTACAAAAAGAGAGGAAGATTTACAAATTTTGGGATGTTTACAAATAGTGGAGGAGGGCTTTATTTATAACCCAAAATATAATATCCATCTTAATTCCTAATCAATGTAGGACTTTTCTAATTTGCTCACTAAGGAGCTATACAACATTCTCCAATGTAATCGCGGCAAGCTTAATTGACACACCATTTGGAAGTAATTTTGCCTAAACCAACATTAACAACATTGTTTCTTACAAGAAGAAAAAAAAATAGTTTCAATGATCTCCTTTCTTAAAAAGGATTTACCTGTAGCTAGCTTAATTTAAATTCATTCATTCCCTTAAAGTACCTAGCAATCTTTTTCCTTGTTTTATTTACTCAAAAAACATTCAGCTAAGTGTTGAGGTATGTCTCATTTGTAATGAATGTCAGAAAATGCGTTGAAATAAGTTTGTTGCTTATGCCTTTTTGTTATCTTTACAACCTAAAAGTGATTTGGATTGGTAGTTGAGTTGTTTCTTCTTTATTTAGATTTTCACTTTTCTTGTATTTTTTTTATTCAAATGATAACACTTTGTGCGCAATAGCGACATCATGATTGATTAGCAATTTAGGAGATCTATCAAACAATCAGAAGAGTATGGGATACATCCCTAGGGCTGATGTCATCATTGCCTTTAGTTGACGTCACAGTGACTGTACTGTTGACCACGTTGACCTTTGACTTTTGCAGTTCGGGGCCTCCTTCCCCACTTTTTGGCGTAGACCTTGTTGTTGCAATCTGTTTCTGCATATTGTGTTTCCAAATGGATAAAAAAGATATTTTTATTCCTTGTCCCATCAATACTATATTGGAGAAGACCAAGAATTACTTATCATGGTCTCAAAGTATGCGTAATTTTCTTAAGAGTCGCATGCTCTGACATTACTGTTGTAGCTAGCTTAATTTAGATTCATTCATTCACTTAAAGTGCCTAGCAATCTTTTTCCTTGTTTTATATACTCAAAAACATTCAGCTAAGTGCTGAGGTATGTCTCATTTGTAATGAATGTCATAAAATGCGCTGAAAGAAGTTTGTTGCTTATGCCTTTTTGTTATCTTTACGACCTAAAAGTGATTTGGATTGGTAGTGGTGCTGTTTCTTCTTTGTTTAGATTTCACTTTTCTTGTATTTTTTTAATTCAAACGGTAACACTTTGTGTGCAATAGTGACATCATGCTTGATTAGCGATTTAGTAGATCTACCAAACAATCAAAGAGTGGGAATTATGGGAAGAGAAGTATGAAAAGAATCGGAAGAGAAGTATGATCATGTAAGCAAATTTGACGAAAGAGAACAGATTCGTCAACATAGAAGGTAACTCGTATTTTGACTTTCTATCATGACTTGCGAAAAATTGAAATGGTTATTGTGTTAGGTTTCATAATGGTAACAATTGTGAAGACAAAAGGCAAAAACGTTTTGGCTTTATTTGATTTTACAGGCTAGTTGACTAAATGGTACATCCTTGTATGGTCATTAATTTTGATTAATGTAGCGTATAATTTGCCTAAATTATAAAATCTGATTGCTTATTTTAATATGGTAACATGTTAACAAAGTTTAGTGGAACTTGTATATTCCTTTATTTTTTGTCTATCCATTATCCATAACCTTTCGTAACTTCTTTTTTAAATGTTACTTTTTTTCCTCAACTTGGAAAATGTCGAAGGGATTCAAACTTGAAAAATTACTAAGCTTCAATAGGATTATGTAAAGATATTTCAAAATGAGTGTAAAATATTTTGTTATCCAATTTCGTCCTTCAATAGTGTGTTTAATATGTACTAAAATTGGTACACATACATGTACACTTAATTGTACAATTGGTTGCCTACATCGTTTCGCGCCAAAATGATGGATGGCTGTGTGGATATTATGTATACTTGTAATTACTTATTTATTACTTGCTATATCAAATTGCAAGTATATTTCATAATTTTCTATTTGTACAACATGCTTTTGTGATTATTAGATTTTATAAAATATGAATATGTTCACTTATTTTTTTTTTTTGCTGCTCTATTGAATGTGAAAAACATGTAGGGTACGAATGAAACAATCAAATGGGGGATTTGAATTTATTAGTCAGTTCAACCATAACGTTGATAAAAAAAATTGAGTTGGTTCAATGTTTGACATTCTGATTTAGAATTGATGGAAGGTTACTTCTTCAATTGGAAACAACTCGAACTCTTTGTTCAATATCATCAATTTGGACTCTTGACATTATACATGCTATTTGGAAAATCGAGTATATTTTCCTTATTCTAAATAGTTACTATTTATTTATGATTTAAATGAATAAAACTCAAATTAACCCGACAAAATAATACTATTAGAAATATAATACTAAAAGAAACTAAAGCTTATATTAAAGCAAAAATATTAAAATTGAAAAATAAAAACACCATAAATTTAATGAGGTTTGGTATAAATGTTACCTATGTCTCTGTGCATCGTTGACCACTTCCACTATCTCCAAATGAATGAAATCTAAATTTATATCTAATTGGACAAAATTGAGCTAATCAATTACCCTTACAAAAAGAGAGGAAGATTTATAAATTTTGGGATGTTTTAGAAGTAAAGGAGGGTGCTTTATTTATAGCCCAAAATACAACACTCACTTTCATTATTAATCGATGTGAGACTTTTTCAATTTGCTCACTAAGGAGCTATACAACAAATCTCCACCTAAGGACTTATTGATTCTTAAATGATTTCTCCAATCTCTTGATTAGTGACGCCATTGCCAACTCAAATTTGCAGGATGTTAATCAAGTCCAGATAATGTTTGAACTTAATTGCCATTACTACCTTGGTCATCATATCTGCGGGATTCTCTGTAGTATTGATCTTCTGAACTAATACTCCACCTTCTTCAATAATCTCTCGCACCAAATGGTAACGAACGTCAATGTGCTTTGTACGTGCATGGTAGACTTGGTTCTTTGCTAAATTAAGAGCACTCTAACTGTCACAAAACACCTCAATATGTTTTTCACCAACTCTTAAGTCTTTAAGCAAACCTCATAACCAAATAGCTTCCTTCACAGCTAATTACCACACACGAAGTGTGTGTAATGAATATGTAAGTATACGTATCGCAACAAGTAATATAATGATAAGAAAATATTGTTCCCATAGAGATTATTTTATTAGAAACTAATTTTTAAAACTAAAAAAATAAAAATCAATTTTTTAGTGTTTTATATTTTAAGGAAGCAAAATTAAAAGAATTAAAATTAAATAGAAATAATTAATTAAATCAGATTTAGTAACTAAAAAGATAAATGAGAAAATATCTAGGAATACTTAAGCTCCCAATTTTCTAAACATGAGAATCACTAAAATCCCCTCAATATAATTATTAATTAAATTATATGATCAATTGGATCTAACCTAACATATATTCCTTTCTCAAGTAAACTACACATTATATAGTAATTAATTTAATCACACTCTAATGCCAATTAAATTGCATATTACTCATTAAGTTAATCAATTATGGATCACATACATAAGAATCGTACATCTTTGCCTAGAAACTATGCATGTTATTTAATCAAGACAAACAATTAAATAATTCTCTCAAATATATTTAATTGCCTCTATAGATAATTTGTTAGCCAAATAATTAATAGCATACAAATCAGATTAAATTATAATTATAATTAGGGTAAAATATTAGATCATCACATGGTGAAAATTGGATTCATAAGATCCCTATTATTAAATAGATTAACATAATGTGTTCATAAAGCTCATATTTTTCATAAACAAAGACATACAAATTGATAAAGAAAAGAGTAGAAAAAGAAATACAATCAATCTCTTGATTTGTAGAATTAATCTTCTCTTGAATATCCACCAAAATTGTGTCCTCTCTTGAATTTTTTTGTATTTTTCTCTCTTTTTAGCTCAAAAAATTGACCAAAATTATGCTAATGACTGCCCCTTAGGGTTTATGGAGTGATTAGGGACTTAAATATTTCTCAAGTGCGATTTGGACTGCCATCCAATCACATAGTGACATATAGCACTAGGAATTCACTAGGCGAATTAGATAGCGATGCGTGGTAGAGGAGACCGGTCAGAGTCAACGCTCATTGAGCCAACGAAAAGCATCAAGCAATCGGGTGGCAACACATGGCAGAAAAGTTTGATTGCACTCTGAACACGGATTGAACGTCATGTTGACACGTGGTGCATGTTTCTTTCTCATCACATGCAACATTACGTGATTTGTAGTCCTTGCTTGCATGGCATCCACAAGTAATGACTCTACTTTCATGGAGTCATCACACCCACAAACTTAGCTCTTTGTCATTAACACACTTTTTACCTAATATTTCTTTGTTTTATCCAATAAATAGTACTTTTTGAGTCAAAAATATTTAAAAATAAACTTTTTAATGAAAAGGGATGAAAATATAATTTTTGAAATTTTTTGGGATATTTTGGATTTTTTATGAATTTTTATGAATTTTTAATGTAGGACCAATCAAGATTGGCACGTGCCATGCCACGCAAGCAGAGGAGTTGATTGGGCAAGCCAGGCAAATGTCATGCTAGCACGAAGAGTGAATCACATTGCACCAAGTGTGAGGAGGATGAAACATGTGCCACATGACAACACTGCATTCAATCTGAATTAAAAAATTGGTCAACACGCCATGCCATGTGTCACTACGCCATTGCTCTGTGCGTTCCACCAGTGTGCCACGCCATCCATTTCCACCAAATACGACGTGTTTATGACTCAACGAGCATTGACTCTAACCGGTCTCCCCTGCCATGCATCACTCCTTAATTCGCCCAATGAATTTCCCCTACCACGTGTTGCGCTGTGATTGGCTAAAATTGTAAGTTTTGCTTGTTTTGATAGTAGCCCTTGATCTAAAGCTGATCGGACGGTCCAAATTGCACCTGAGCTTTATTTAAGCTCTGAATCACTCCATAAACATGAATTGGCCTCCATTAGCATAATTTTGATCAATATTTGGAGCTAAAAAGAGAGAAAAATTCAAGAGAAGACACAATTTTGGTGGAGATTCAAGAGGAAATTAATATTATAATTCAAGATATTGATTGTATTTATTTTTCTAGCCTTTTCTTTATATATTTTTATGTCTTTCTTTATAAAAAACATATGAGCTTTATGAACACAATTATGATTAATTAATTTATTAATCTAGGGATCTTATGAACCCAATTCTCACCATGTAATGATCTAATATTTTTTCCCAATTATAATATTAATTTAATTATATTATTTAATCTGATTTTTATGCTATTATTTGTTTTGCCAATAATTTATCTATAGTGATAATTAAATAATAGATTTGATAGAATTATTTAATTGTTTGTCTTGATTAAATAACATGCATAGTTTCTTGGCAAAGATGTACGATTCTTATGTATGTGATCCATAATTAATGAACTTAATGAGTAGTATGCAATTTAATTGGCATGAGTGTGATTAAATTAATTATTATATGGTGTGTAGTTTACTTAAGAGAGGAATACATGCTAAGTTAGATTCAATTGATCATGTAATTAATATATATTATATTGGAGGGATTTTAGTCATTTGCATGTTTAGCAAATTGGGGAATTAAGTATTCTTAGATATTTTCTCATTTATCTTTTTAGTTACTAAATTTGATTTAATTAATTATTGCTATTTAATTTTAGTTATTTTAATTTTGCTTCATTAAAATATAAAAGCACCAAAAAAATTGATTTTTATTATTTTTAGTTTTAAAAATTAGTTTATAATAAAATAATCTTTGTGGTATTCATTATATTACTTGTTACGATACATATACTTGTGTATTCATTGCACACACTTTGTGTGTGGCGATCAAGTTTTTGGTACCGTTGCTAGGATTATAACTATTAGAAATTAATAATTTTTTTATTTAATTTAATTTCTTAATTTATTTTTTACTCTAATTTTAATTTTAATTTACTTATTTTCTTTTAGTGACTTATTTATTTATTTTTTTATAGTTAAATTCTTTTATTTATTTATTTATTTTACTTTACTTTAATTTATTTATTTAGTTGTTAATTTTTTATTTATTTTATTTAGTTTTTATTTAGACATCTCCTTTAGTATTGTAGAAATATAGTTGACTTTATTGCATGAGCAGAGTTCTTGAAGGAGAAATCTTATCTTTAGATTTTGAAATTGAGCATACTTTGAGATCAATTAGAAAACAACAAGTCACCCAAGAGGAAAAAGAGCTAAACGTGAACAATCAAATGCTTTTGATGGATGATAGAGATAGGACTATGAGTGAATATGCAATACTTACGTTGGAAGGGCTGAATCCAAGTATTACAAAGCCAAATATTCAAGCTAATCAGTTTGAACTAAAGCCAATGAGGTTTCAAATGCTACAAACAGTTGGACAATTTAGTGGATTACCAACAGAGGATTATCATCTTCATCTCAGATTGTTTATTGAAGTTATAGATTCATTTAAGTTCAATGATGTGACAGAGGAGACATTTAGGCTTAAATTATTCCCTTACTCTTTGCGAGGCTATGCTCAAGCTTGGCTAAACTCTTTGCCACCTGATTCCATTACAACTTGGAATGGTTTGACGGAGAAATATTTGATGAAATAATTCCCACTAACAAAGAATGCCAAGCTTAGGAATGACATTACTTCCTACCAACAACACGAAGCAGAATCTCTATATGAAGCATGGGAAAGATTCAAGGAATTGCTAAGGAAGTGCCCCCATCATGGTATTCCTTCTTGGATTCAAATGGAGAATTTTTTTCAATGGTCCTAATGCTCAAACAAGGACTATCATTGATGTTTCAGCTAATGGAACTTTGCTAGCCAAATCTTACAATCAAGCTTATGATTTACTTGAGAAAATGGCTTGTAATAATTATCAATGGCTAATGGACAGAATGACAACCATAAGAAGAGTATCCGGAAAGCATGAGGTAAATGATATCACAACACTTATAGCTAAAGTGTCATCTTTGGTTAATCTTTTGAAGGCTTAAAACTCGCTAGTGAGTATAAACCAGGTCCAAGATTCAGGAGTGTCATGTGTGTTTTGTGGATGAGCTCATTTGTTTGATAATGATCCAAAACATTATAAATCCATTTGTTATGTGGGTAATGTGAATCATAACAATAATCCATACTCCAACACATATAACCCAAGATGGAGACAACATCCAAATTTCTCTTGGAGTAACAACAATCAAGGTGGTAATCAATTCAACCATCAATTGTTTCAACCACCTAGTTTTGAACAATCACATCAAACCAAAGCCCAAGAGAAAAAGCCACCTACTAAGAACAATACAAATGCCTTAATGGGGATGATGAAAGACTTTATCCAATCAGTAAATACAAAAGTGTCCACTCAAGAGGCTTCGATTCAAAATTTGGAGAACCAAATGGGGAAACTTGCCCAAGCCATAAGCCAAAGGCCTCAAGGTAACCTTCCAAGGGACACAATTATAAACCCAAGAAGAGAAGGGAAGGACCATTGCAGTGCTATAGCCTTGAGGAGTGCTAAACTCTAGAGGGAGATGAGACTCAAAAGGATAAGGAGGAATATAAGACTAAAAGGATAAGGAGGAACCGAAAAATAAAAAGGATGAAAAGGAAGTAGTGGATAAACAGAGTAATGGAAAGGAAATAATTCAGCCAAAAAAGAGAGACCTCTACAAACCCACTATTCATTTTCCTCAAAGGCTACAAAAGCAAAATGCATATACACAGTTTTCAAAATTTTTGGAAGTCTTCAAGAAACTACACATAAACATACCATTTGCAGAGGCACTTGAACAAATGTCATCTTATGCCAAATTCATGAATCTACTATCAAAGAAAAGGATGCATGGAAATCATGAAACAATAACCTTAACTAAAGGTTGTAGTGCCATTCTTGATAGAAAAGTACCACAAAAACTAAAAGATCCAGGTAGTTTTGACATCCATTACACTATTGGGAACATTCGTTTTGGCAAGGCACTATATGATTTGGGTTCTAGCATTAACCTCATGCCATTATCAGTCCTCCAGAGATTGGGGGTTGGTAAAGCCAAACCCACCTCAATAACATTACAGATGGAAGATAGGTTAATTAAAAGACCCTAGGGTGTGGTAGAAGATTTGCTAGTAAAAGTAGACAAATTCATCTTTCTGGCGGACTTCATTGTGCTAGACATGGAAGAGGACCATGACATTCCTATCATACTTGGTCGTTCATTCTTAGCAACCGGAAGAGCACTCATTGATGTACAAAAAGGTAAACTTATAATAAGAGTGTAAAATGAACAAGTAACATTTAATGTGTTCAAAGCAATTAGATTTTTTATGATGATAATGCTGGTGATTGCTTTCGAATAGATAGCACTAATGAGCTAACCACTGATATGCTTTATGACATGTGCCCTATTGATGCTTTAGAGTCTATGCTTGTTAATTCTATAAACACACATACTAATGAATACCATGACACGCATACAGGCACACAAATTCATGTCGGTAGCTTAACAACACTTGTTGAATCACCCCCACTTATGACTTTAACACATGATGCTATGAACAAGGACATTAACTCAATAGAAAACAACTCAACTTGTTTTAATTTTGAAAATATAGAATCAAAGGTTAATTTAGTCAACTATGTTAACTTTTTGGAGGACATGCCTCTCATGTGTGTATCAAATACAATTGTGGAATGTCTTGAAATAAGCTCACAGTTGAAACCATCCATTAAAGAGCCACCAAAATTAGAGCTTAAACCTTTACCTTCTCATCTTTGTTATACATTTTTGGGTGATAACGAGACACTTACAGTCATAATCTCGACTGATTTAAGTATGGAGCAAGTGGAAGCACTACTAAAGGTGCTAAGGAACTTCAAAAGAGCTATAGGTTGGTCTATTGCCGACATCAAAGGCATAAGCCCATCAATATGCATGCATAAAATCTTGCTAGAAGATGGGGCTAAACCCACCAGGGATGCACAATGCTGCTTAAATCCCATTATGAAAGAAGTGGTGAAAAAGGAAATTGTCAAGTGGCTAAGCATGGGAATTATTTACCCAATAATAGATAGTGAATGGGTAAGTCCAATCCAATGTGTACCAAAGAAAGTAGGAATCACTATGGTGGAAAATGAGTCCAATGAGTTAATACCTACTAGGACTGTCACGAGATGGAGAGTATGTATAGATCTTCGTAAAGCAAATAAAGCTACAAGGAAAGATCATTTTCCTCTCCCATTTATGGATCAAATTCTTGACCAATTAGCTGGGTATTCTTTCTTTTGCCTTCTAGATGGATAATGTGGTTATAACCAAATTGCTATGGCACCTGAAGACCAAGAAAATACCATATTCACATGTCCTTATGGAACTTTTGCTTTCAGGAGAATGCCTTATGGATTATGTAATGCACCTGCTACATTTCAATGCTACATGATGGCCATTTTCTTAGACATGGTGGAAAAGCATCTAGAAAATTTCACGGATAATTTTTTGGTATTTGGAAACTCATTTGATAAATGTCTACATTATCTCTCCCTAGTGTTACAAAGATATGAAGAAACAAATTTGGTTTTAAATTGGGAGAAATTTCATTTCATGGTACATGAAGGTATAATCTTGGGCCACAAAATCTCAACTAATGGCATTGAGGTGGATAGAGCTAAAATAGAAGTGATTGAGAAACTACCACCACCTACCAATGTACGAGGAGTAAGAAGTTTTCTTGGGTATGCAGGCTTTTATAGTAGATTCATAAAATATTTTTCCCAAATCTCCAAACCCTTGTGTAATCTTTTGGAAAAGGACATGCCTTTCAAGTTTGATGATAAATGTTTAACAGCATTTCAAGTGCTTAAAGAGAGACTAGTGTCAGCACCAGTTATAGTCACACCGGATTGGAACAAGCCCTTTGAATTGATGTGTGACGCAAGTGATTTTGCTATTGGAGCTGTTCTTGGACAACGAAGAGACAAAAAAATTTGTGTTATATACTATGTAAGCAAGACACTCAATGAGGCCTAAATGAATTATGCTACTACAAAGAAAGAGCTCCAAGCCATTGTATATGCCTTTGAGAAATTTAAAGCTTATTTGATTGTCACCAAATTGACTATTATTTACACCGATCATTCTGTAATAAAGTATCTCATGACGAAGAAGGATGAAAAACCAAGATTGATAAGATGGGTGCTCCTTCTACAAGAATTTGACTTGGAAATTCGTTATAAAAAAGGAACAAAAAATTAGGTAACAGACCATCTATCTAGACTAGAGAGAAAAGAAAAAATTGATGATAATATGGTAATTGGGGAATATTTTCTAGATGACCAACTATTTTCTATAGCGCAAATAGAAGTTCCATGGTATGAAGACATTGCAAATTTTCTTGCCGCCAACATTCTTCCATTGAACCTCACATGGCAACAAAAGAAGAAGTTTTTCCATGACATTAAACAATATTTTTGGGATAACTCTTACATCTATAAAGGATATGGTGATGGTATTTTGAGAAAGTTTGTCCCTAGTGATGAAGTTGAAAGTATCATTTACCATTGTCATAGTTCAGATTATAGATGTCACTTTGGGAGCTCAAAAATAGCAGCTAAAGTACTTCAATCTGGTTATTTTTGGCCTACACTATTTAAAGATGCTTACAATTATGTAAAGATATGTGATAGATGTCAAAGGATGGGTAATATTTCAAAAAGATATGAGATGCCTCTGAATAGTATACTTCAAGTGGAATTGTTTGATGTGTGGGGCATCAACTTTATGGGACCATTTCCTCCAAAATTTGGAAACCAATACATACTCGTAGCAGTGGATTACGGATCGAAGTGGGTAGAAGCCATTGCTAGCAACAAATGTGATGCCAAAGTTGTCATGAAATTTCTGAAGAAAAATATTTTCACTAGGTTTGGAACTCCTAGGATCATTATTAGTGATGGAGGAAGTCACTTTTGCAATAAAGCATTTAATTCCTTATTGTCTAAGTATGGGATTAAGCATAAAGTATCTACCCCTTACCATCCCCAAACAAGTGGGCAAGTAGAGGTATCTAATAGAGAAGTGAAAAGAATTTTGGAGAAAACTGTGAACATCTCTAGGAAGGATTGGTCATCTAAGTTGGATGATGCTTTATGGGCGTACAAAACTGCATTTAAAACACCAATTGGTACCACCCCGTATAAGCTAGTTTATGGAAAGGCTTGTCACTTACCATTAGAATTGGAGCACAAAGCATATTGGGCATTGAAACAGTTGAATATGTCCATAGATGCAGCTGGTGAGAAAAGAATGCTTCAAATAAATGAATTGGATGAATTACGATGGAATGCTTATGAAAATTCCATTATTTACAAAGAAAAGACAAAACGATGACATGATAAAAAAAATTGTGCATCGTATCTTTGAACTGGGTCAGAAAGTGTTACTGTACAACTCAAGACTCAAATTGTTTCTGGGAAAATTAAAGAGTAGATGGTCAGGACCATTCATCATCACTAAGGTAACCAACCATGGAGCCATTGAATTAGAAAATAAAGATAAAGAGTGATTTATGGTTAATGGGCATAGGGTGAAGCACTATTATGAAGATCAATTATCAAATGAAACACTTGTGATAACCTTAGTGGATGCACCTTAGGACTTGATAGGACCATCTAGTCAAGGACGTTAAATGTGACGTTGGTTAGGAGGCAACCCAATGTTATTTTACTTATATTTTTATTGTTTTTGTTTTGTAGGTGAATAAATGTGGAGAGAAATGGTGCAACAAGAATGAGCATTTCAGTTATAGATGTGGTGTGCCATGACTAAGGGAGTTTTCTTTCCTTTTACTTTTTCATATTTATATGTGCACATTGGGGACAATGTGTAATTTAAGTTTGGAGGAGGGAACTTCATTCTCTACATTAGTATTTAGTATGCATTTTAAATTTTTAGGAAATGTTTTTAATTTTTAGGTTGTTCTTAATCATGATTTGGGTAGAAATTGATAAATTTATGGAAACTAAACACATGCATGCTTGATATGAAACATATGAACTCAATGATAAAAATTGGTTGTAGTGACTAGGATAAGGAATGTAACATATTTGTTAAGATATTTACATTAATCATGTGATATTCTTGCTAGTTTTGATTGAATTGATTCAACTTTTATGCACATGTTCATGATTGATTTTGGTGTGCTTATTGAGAGAAAATTTGTAGTAAGTTATATGAGTCAATTAGATCTGCCAAGTTTTAGAATTTATTTGATCATCCCTTAAGGCGAAATCCTAAATAGTATTTAGCAAGAGAAATGATTTAGGCTTTATTTGGATCGATTGAGCCTTTCAAGCTAACCGTTATTAATATCTTTAGTCGCCCATTTAAGCCTAACAAAGAACCATTCATATCTTTAAGCCACATTTAATTCCTAACCAATAAGCATTACCTTTATCCTTTCATCTTTAGCTTGTATGAAAAGAAAAAAAAATTCAATCATGTGTTATGCTATAGAGTAAGGTGAAATGTAATGCACCCTATAAAAAAGAGAAAAAAAAAGAATAATAAAATTTCACAACAAAATTATCCCTTCAAAGAAAAAGAAAATAGAATTGAAAATAAGTTTGGGGGGTTGTAAAGTTACAGAGAGAGAGAAAAGAGATGTTAAATGATAAGAGCTAAATTATTGCATTTTTGTTATGATTTAAATGTTGATATTTGTGTGAAAATTGTGTTTATTTGATTATTTAATCCACAAATATCATTTCACGGGAATTTCGTGTTTAAATTGCAATTTTAGGTAAAATCATGATTTTGGAGAAGTTAGGGAGAAAATGATTTTGAAGTGCAATTTCAGGTAAAATCATGATTGAATGAAAATAAAAAGAGAACAAAATTACAAAATTTGGATTTCGTCGCCGGCGAGAGTATTCTCGCCGCCGGCGAAAACCTTACGGAGAAAATGTTGAAAATCATGCAGGAAGCACGGATTTTGTCCAAGTGAATCTCGCCGCCGGCCAAAGTATTCTCGCTGCCGGCCAAAGTATCTCGCCGCTGGCCATATTCATCTCACCGCCTGGTAAAATCCTGGCGAAAATCTTCCCGAGAGCACAAATTTTGGTAAACTCATCTCGCCGCCGGCCAAATAATTATCGCCGCAGGCCAAAGTATCTAGCCTCCGGCCAAAATCCGAAAACCCAAAATTTAATTTTCCAGAAATCTTACCGCGGGGAGAATAATGTTGCCGCTGGCGAGTTTCGTCCGAAAACACATTTTTTATGTTGTTTTGTTCCAAAATTGCCCCCAAACCCTAGATCTATATATACATTATGATGGAAAAAGAGTGACGTGCAGACAAGGCAGAGGTGAGTTATTTTTGGAGGAGAAAAGGAAATTTTGGAGAGAAAGGTTGGAAAAGCTTGAAGGATCATCACCATTGTTGCTACCAACTTTTCATCTTCAAGAGTTTTTCATCTCTTCTCCTTAGCTTTTATTTTCTGCATTTTATTCAGATTTTTTGTTCATGGATTCAATTGAGAATATGTTTGTTTTTATTTTCGTTATGAACTAATTCGTCTTTGCTAAGGCTATGATGTAGTTGAATCAAGAAAATCTGATTTCTTGTGTTATCGTTATATGAATTCGTTGTTTTCAAGTTGAGTATTTATTTCCATGCTTAATGCTTTTAAATTTTTGATCAAAATTTAGATGATTTGTTGCATTATACTGAGACCGAGAGGATATGTGTAATGAATGATTCTTGTGATAAATACCGTATGTTGAATGCGAGTGTGAGAACTAATGCATGATGTATGTGGTTATTCTAGAAATTCCATAAATCGTAATGTTCTTGTTTGTGATTAAATCTTCATAGAAATATAGTCGGTTTTCATAGATAAGTTATTCTAATATAACTCGAGAGAGAGTATTAGATAAATTTGGGTTTTTCAACCATCACTTCTAACTTTGATTTTCATATAACATAACTTGAAATCGGATTGAATTGATTTAGCGAAATCAAATCATTGTTTTCAAGTTGAGTATTTATTTCCATGCTTAATGCTTTTAAATTTTTGATCAAAATTTAGATGATTTGTTGCATTATACTGAGACCGAGAGGATATGTGTAATGAACGATTCTTGTGATAAATACCGTATGTTGAATGCAAGTGTGAGAACTAATGCATGATGTATGTGGTTATTCTAGAAATTCCATAAATCGTAATGTGCTTATTTGTGATTAAATCTTCATAGAAATATAGTCGGATTTCATAGATAAGTTATTCTAATATAACTCGAGAGAGAGTATTAGATAAATTTGAGTTTTTCAACCATCACTTCTAACTTTGATTTTCATATAACATAACTTGAAATCGGATTGAATTGATTTAGCGAAATCAAATGCCTTAGCGTTTTTAATCATTTGTGAACAACATTAAATTTTGTTATTTGCGTTAGTTTTAAGTTAATTTACTTCTTAAAAAAATTCAAAAATTCGATTTTCAAATAAAATTAGGATTAATCAATTTCGGTACTTAGTAACGCCATTCTTGTGGGTTCGATATACTAACTTTTGTACACTTTATTACTTGAACGATTCGTACACTTGCGAAATCACGCATCAAGTTTTTGGCGCCGTTGCCGGGGAATGGTTTGATTTTATTAATATCGATACTACCTAATCTTAGTTTTAATTTGAAGTTAATTTTCTTTGTCATTGTTTCATTTTTAATTTTGTTTATTTTGCTCTTTTATTTCGTTTATCATAAAAAAGGTAACTTTGTGTTGTTTTTGTGCTAGTTAATTTTCTGGTTGTAGGATTGTTGCGTGAGACGTACAAGAAGCCTTAACCAATTTCCATTTGATCTAGAGATTGATAGAACATTTAAGCGTCTAAACCGAGAGAGGAGGCGTTCAACCTCGCCTCCTAATAGACAATCAACTATGGATCCACCATTTGTTGAGGGAGGTGGAAATCATAGAGCTTTGAGGGATTATGCTGTGCCTAATATTGCTGGAACTACTTCGGGTATAAGGAGGCCAACTGTTCAAGCAAATAATTTTGAGATAAAACCATCCTTTATCCAAATGGTTCAATCAAATCAGTTTAGGGGAATGTCAAAGGATGATCCAAATGCACATATTGCTTACTTTCTGGTGGTGTGTGATCTTTACAAGATAAATGGTGTGTCTGAAGATGTTATAAGATTGAGAGTTTTTCCTTTTTCACTTCAGGATAAAGCCAAGGAGTGGCTAAATTCATTATCACCGGGATCAATTACAACATGGAATGAGTTGGTTCAGAAATTCTTGT
Organism: Hippophae rhamnoides; assembly: GCA_033030585.1. Lineage (NCBI taxonomy): Eukaryota > Viridiplantae > Streptophyta > Magnoliopsida > Rosales > Elaeagnaceae > Hippophae > Hippophae rhamnoides. The sequence goes on from CM065430.1 coordinate 58,155,986, forward strand.
CTAAGTTCTTTCCTCGCACTAAGACAAGAAAATTGAGGAATGAAATCACATCTTTTACACAATATGACCAAGAATCATTGTATGAAGCTTGGGAAAGATTCAAAGAAATGTTGAGGAAGTGCCCAACGTCATGGTATACCAATTTGGTACTGCAAGTCTCTACATTTTAAAAGGGGTGGGTTTGAAACTATCGTGCAATGATTGATGCTGCAGCTGGAGGGTCTTTAATGGGAAAAACACCGGAGGATGCTCATAAGTTATTAGAGATTATGGAAGAAAACAACAATCAGTGGCATTCAGAGCGGGTAGTTACAAAAAGACCAGCAGTAGTGCATGAAATTGATTCAGTGAATGCTTTGTCGGCTCAAGTTGCTGCTCTTTCAAGAAAGATGGATTCTTTGTCATCCAAATTCGAATCCAAACCAAATATACAATGTGATTTATGTGGTGGAAATCATGCTAGTATCGAGTGCCAAGCTGGAAATCCATTTGCTTCACCAAATGATGAGCAAGAAAATTATGTTTCAAATTTCCAAAAACCTCAACATAACCCTATTCAAACACCTACAATCCAGGTTGGAGAAATCATCCAAATTTATCATGGGGAAATAACCAAGGGGGATTCAAACCGTCATCATCTTCCTACCAACCCCAAGAGAAGAAAAAAGTAGATTTGGAAGGAATTTTGGGAAAGTTCATTGAGGAGACAAGAACAAATTTCAGAAATCAAGAGGCAATAAACAGGGACATCCAAAACCAACTAGGGCGAATTTTCAAAGCGGTTACGAAGGTCTCAAGGATCATTGCCTAGTGACACAATAAATCCCAAAGAGCATGTAAAGGCTATCACATTGAGAAGCGGTAAAGAACTTGAATGGCAGGGGAAATCGGAGAAAAAGATGGAAAATTTTAAAGAAAAGCCATCAACATCCCAAGATGTTCAACCTTCCCCAAATGAGAAATATGAGCCTCCTATCCCATATCCTCAAAGATTGAATAAGAAAAACTTTATAATCAATTTGATAAATTTTTGGATATTTTTAAGAAATTACATATTAACATTCCTTTTGCAGAGATGTTGGAACAAATGCCCAAGTATGCAAAATTCATGAAGGAAATTCTATCAAAGAAGAGGAAGCTGGGAGGTTATGAAACTGTCATGCTAAATGAGGAATGCAGTGCAGTTCTTCAAAGAAAACTGCCACAAAAATTGAAAGACCCAGGGAGTTTTACTATACCTTGTACTATAGGAAGTTGCAATTTTGATAAAGTCCTATATGATTTAGGAGCAAGCATTAATTTGATGCCACTTTCTATTTTCAGAAAACTAGGCCTGGGAGAAGTAAAACCCACTTCAATCTCTCTACAATTAGCAGATCGATCGGTGAAATATCCTCGAGGGGTAATTGAGGATGTTTTAATTAAAGTTGACAAATTTATTTTCCCTGTAGATTTCGTGGTGCTTGACATGGAGGAAGATAGAGAGGTACCGTTGATATTGGGGAGACCGTTCCTTGCAACTGGAAGAACATTGATTGATGTTCAGCAAGGAAAGCTCATTCTACGGGTGCAAGATGAACAATTGACTTTTGATGTTTTTGAAGCAATGAAATTTCCAAGTGAGGTACATTCTTGTTTTCAAAGTAACACTCTTGACAAGTTAATCTCGGAAACTTTTGAGGAGAGAACTCCATTGCTACCACTAGAAGCTTGCCTTGTGAAATCTGCAACAAATGAGATGGATGAAATGAGGAATGATTCTTATGAGAATGCCCGAATATACAAGGACAAGATGGCATGATAAGCACATTTTGAGGCAAAACTTTGAGGTGGGACAAAAAGTGCTGCTTTATAAATCCCGTCTCAGACTTTTTCCAAGAAAGCTAAAATCTCGTTGGTCAGGACCTTTTCTAGTAACCAAGGTGTTTCCTTATGGAACAATTGAGATAAGTCATGAAACAAAGGGAACTTTCAAGGTAAATGGACAACGGTTGAGGCCATATTTTGACGGAGAATTCAACAAGCAGAAAAATAACATAAAGTCTAGCTAATGACTATAACTTAAAGCGCTTAATGGGAGGCAACCCATCAGATTTGTTTTCTCATATTTTATCTCATTTTATTTTAGAAATTTTAAATTCTGCACTTCATTTTATGATAATTTTATTTTTAATTAAATTTGCTTATTTTATTTGTTTTGCAGGTAAAAAAAAGCCATTTGCAGTTTTTCTTTCTTACATTGAGGACAATGTAAGGTTTTGGTTGGGGGTGCAGTAAATGGTAAATATTTTCTTCCCTTCATTTTTATTAGTTTTGTTTGTGTGTTTATTTGTGTTTAATTTTGATTTTCCATTTTTTTCTACATTTTGATTTAATTTCTTTTATTTGTTTATTGTCTTATTTTTATTTTTATTTTTTATTTTATTGCATTTTACTTATTTTAATTTGCACGTTGATGATAATAATGTGATTGTGATAACAAGTAGCTTTTAGAAGACATTAAATTTTACTTCGGTTTAAAGATAATTTCAAATGTTGATTTTACCTAGTTGGCAACTCTTTTGCTATGTGGTATGATTTGGTTGATTAGTCTAAATGCTTAGATAAGTCTTATGTGCAAATTTTTCATGGACATTTTTGTGATCTCAACAAACTCTAGAACTCATTTGAAAACCTCTTGAGGAGAAATAATTTGGAATTGCACTGTTTAGGATAGGATGTTGACCATTTTGGATCGATTGTGCAATTTTAATCCTACCTTTTTATCTTTATATCACTAATTACCTCTTTGAGCCTATTTAAATATATTGTTAGCCTTACTTTTCTTCTTTTTTCCTTCTATAACCTACCTTTTACTGAGCCAAATATATATATATATATATATATATATAATTCTTACCTTATTTGTTAAGAGCACTTAATTTTGAACACAAACTTTTCAAGAGCAATTGGAGTAAGGATGGAATAAAAAAAATAAGACATCTTCCACATATATTGGAAGAAATTGGTTGGGGGTTGTGTTTAAAAAAAAGAAAAAAAGAAAAAAAAAAAAAGAAAAAAAAAGAAAAAAAAGAAAAAAAGAGAAAAAAAGGGAATTCACACTCTAGTAAATAAAAAAGTGTTAGTGATGGATGTACTAAAGTGAAAGATTGAGGAAGAATTTTATTTATCTTTGGAAAAATGGGTTATGATCGGAAGAAACAATTTGGGTTAAATGGTGTTACTCTTTTACTTAATTGGTTGTGTTTAATCTAATAAGTGCTATTATTTGTATTTTGACACTTCCTGTTCTTTCTTAACCAAATACCTAAGCCTAACATTACAAGCCTCATAAAGTCCTATTAATCCGAAGTGGTGTATTTTCCTTCATTAGTGGAGAGAGTTTTGAAAAGTGAGCCTATGGAGTTTGAGATTTCACCTTTTTGTTTGCCAAATTTATGCATAATATTATCCGAGCATTATGGCATTTGGTTTGTGGTTTGATGGATGTTTAAGAGTCAATAACAAAGTAAAATTTGCATTTGAGATTTCTTAAAGCTTAGGTGACATTTAATTATTCTATGTGTTGTGTGTTATTTACAATTTTTGAGACATTTGTGCAAATTATTTTTTGTCTGATTTTATTGTTTTAAGTTAGGATAGTTATAGGTAAGATGTTTGCGGGTATCATCACTGGAAGCCCTCACGAGACTACAACTCGTCCTACTAGGGCCGCCTAGGGGTTTAAAGGCTTATTGCATACGCTTAATGTAATTTTGTAAATAGAATAAAATTTTCTTTGAAGTTTCTCTTAATGTCTCCTTTGAATTTATTAAATAGATCGCTTTTCTTGCTAGAGACTAGCAAGAAGCTGGTTGGGGGTTGTTGATAAGAGCTAAATTATTGCATTTTTGTTATGATTTAAACGTTGATATTTGTGTGAAAATTGTGTTTATTTGATTATTTAATCCACAAATATCATTACACGGGTATTTCGTGTTTAAAGTGCAATTTCAGGTAAAATCATGATTTTGGAGAAGTTAGGGACAAAGTACAATGATTGGGATTGAATGAAAATAAAAAGAGAACAAAATCAAAAAATTTGGAATTTCACCGCCGGCGAGAGTATTCTCGCCGCCGGCGAACACCTTACGGAGAAAATGTTGAAAATCATGCAGGAAGCACGGATTTTGGCCAAGTGAATCTCGCCGCCGGCCAAAGTATCTCGCCGCCGGCCATATTCATCTCGCCGCTGGCTAAAATCCTGGCGAAAATCTTCCCAAGAGCACAAATTTTGGTAAACTCATCTTGCCGCCGGCCAAATAATTATCGCCGACGGCCACATTATTTTGGCCGCCAAAATCCGAAAACCCAAAATTTAATTTTCCGTAAATCTCGGCACAAGGAGAATAATGTCGCCATGCGTGAGTTTCGTCCGAAAACACATTTTTTATGTTGTTTTGTTCCAAAATTGCCCCCAAACCCTAGATCTATATATACATTATGATGGAAAAAGAGGGGGACGGCAGAGACAGTAGAATTGAGTTATTTTTGGAGGAGAAAAGGAAATTTTGGAGAGAAAGGTTGGAAAAGCTTGAAGGATCATCACCATTGTTGCTACCAAGTCTTCATCTTCAAGAGTTTTTTATCTCTTCTCCTTAGCTTTTATTTTCTTCATTTTATTCAGATTGTTTGTTCATGGATTCAATTGAGAATATGTTTGTTTTTATTTTCGTTATGAACTAATTCGTTTTTGCTAAGGCTATGATGTAGTTGAATCAAGAAAATCTGATTTCTTGTGTTATCGTTATATGAATTTGTTGTTTTCAAGTTGAGTATTTATTTCCATGCTTAATGCTTTTAAATTTTTGATCAAAATTTAGATGATTTTTTGCATTATATTGAGACCGAGAGGAGATGTGTAATGAACGTTTCTTGTGATAAATACCGTATGTTGAATGCGAGTGTGATAACTAATGCATGATGTATGTGGTTATTCTAGAAATTCCATAAATCGTAATGTGCTTGTTTGTGATTAAATATTCATATAAATATAGTCGGTTTTCATAGATAAGTAATTCTAATATAACTCGAGAGAGAGTATTAGATAAATTTGGGTTTTTCAACCATAACTTCTAACTTTGATTTTCATATAACATAACTTGAAATCGGATTGAATTGATTTAGCGAAATCAAATGCCTTAGAGTTTTTAATCATTTGTGAACAACATTAAATTTTGTTATTTGCATTAGTTTTAAGTTAATTTACTTCTTAAAAAAATTCAAAAATTCGATTTTCAAATAAAATTAGGATTAGTCAATTTCGGTACTTAGTAACGCCATTCCTTGTGGGTTCGATATCCGTACTTTTGTACACTTTATTACTTGAACGATTCGTACACTTGCGAAATCACGCATCATTAAACAAAAGAATATGAAAAGTGTGTTAAAAGAGGGTGCACTTAAATATCAAGTTAAAGCTCAATTGGAGTTAAAAAGTGCATGATGAAAGAAAAAAATAAGCTAAAGTATGGAAAGAGCCTAAAATGTCTTCATTTATCGACCCTCTACCTAAGCCTTACATTACAGCCATGTAAAGTCCTTATTGATCTTGAGCTAAGTGCATATTTATATTAGTGGAGAGAGAGGTAAAAAATAGACTTATGAGACTTATTCTAAGATTGAATTGATTAGTATGCTCATATAGGTTGATTTCATGAGTGCATTGGATGATATCATATTGAGCACACACACATGAATCAATTTGTCAAAAACCTTGCATATCCTTGTATTGATGGAACGTTGATTGATGAATATGTGAACCTCTTTATCATAGAATTGTATGACTTTTGAGAGGAATAGTTTTCGTGAAATATGCATGTACTAATAGAATTATATTTATGAATATACTACCTAAGTTATTTTATTTAGTTATACTTGGCTTTACTTGAGAACAAGCAAAGATTTAAGTTTGGGGGTGTGATAACTCTATGAAAATAGAGTCATTAGCATACTTTTTTACTTAATATTTACTTGTTTTATTCAATAAATAGTATTTTTTTGGGTCAAAAATACTAAAAAATAAACTTTTTAATGAAAAGGGATGAAAATATAATTTTGGAATTTTTAACGTAAGACCAATCAAGATCTACCACGTGGAATGCCACATAGGTAGAGGAGTTGACTGGGCAAGCCACACAGATGCCAGGTAAGCACAGAGAGTGAATCACGTCACGCCACATGTGAGAAGGCTAAAACATATGCCACGTGTTAGCATGATATTCAATCAGAGTTCGAAAAATTAGTGAACACATCATGCCACGTGTCACTACACCATTGCTTCATTCATTCCACCAGTGTGCCATGCCATCCATTTCCGTGAATCATGTCATGCCACGTGTTGATGATTCAGTGAGCATTGACTTTGACAGGTCTCCCCTACCACGCGTCGCTCCCTGATTTTCCCTATGAATTTCCCCTACCACGTGTTGCACTGTGATTGGTTAAAACTATCAATTTTGCTTGTTTTAATCGTACCCCTTGATCTGAAGCTGGTCAGATGGTCCAAATTGCAATTGAGCTTTATTTAAGCCCCTAATCACTCTATAAACCCAAATTGGCCTCCATTCGCATAATTTTGATCAATTTTTGGAACTAAAAAGAGAGAAAAATACAAAAACAAAATCCAGAGAAGACACAATATTGGTAGAGATTCAAGAGGAAATTAATATTACAATTCAAGATATTGATTGTATTTATTTTTCTACTCTTTTTTTAATCAATTTTTATGTCTTTCTCTATGAAAAATATGAGCTTTATGAACACAATTATGGTTAATTAATTTATTAATATAAGAATCTTATAAACCCAATTTTCACCATGTAATGATCTAATATTTTTTTCCAATTATAATATTAATTTAATTATATTATTTAATCTGATTTTTATGTTATTAATTGTTTGGTCAACAATTTATCTTTAGAGGCAATTAAATAGATTTGAGAGAATTATTTAATTGTTTGTCTTGATTAAATAACATGCATAGTTTCTAGGTAGAGATGTATGATTCTTATGTATGTGATCTATAATTGATGAACTTAATGAGTAGTATGCAATTTAATTGGCATGAGAGTGTGATTAAATTAATTACTATATAGTGTGTAGTTTACTTGAGAGAGGAATACATGCTAGGTTAAATTCAATTGATCATGTAATTAATTGATATTATATTAGGGGGATTTTAAGGATTTGCATGTTTAGAAAATTGAGGGATTAAGTATTCCTAAATATTTTCTCATATATCTTTTTAGTTATCAAAATTGATTTAAGTAATTATTGCTATTTAATTTCAGTTATTTTAATTTTGCTTCATTAAAATATAAAAACACCAAAAAATTAATTTTTATTATTTTTAGTTTTAAAAATTAGTTTATAATAAAATAATCTCCGTGGAAACGATATTTTCTTATCATTATATTACTTGTTACGATACGTATACTTGTGTATTCATTGCACACACTTCATGTGTGGTGATCATGGCACATTAGTTAATGGTTTGAGCTTAGATCCTATCTCAAAATTTTCCATAATTTCCTTTGACACATACACAAAAGGCACGTCTTCCAAAAAGTTTACACAGTTCACAATATAAACTTTCGATGCCATACTTTCAATTTTGTAATAGGTTGAGTTGTTTTCTAGTGAGTTTATGTCCTTGTTTACAACAACATGTGTTAAAATCTTAATTTTGGGTGACTTAATAGATTCTTTTAAGCTATTCCCACAATCAATAACATTTATCCAAACATTCATTAGCATTATTAATATCAAGGGGTTCAGATTCTTTAAAAACTTTAAATATTAGCTATTCATCTTGCACTCTTATTGTAAGTTCACATTTTTATACATTAATGTGGTGTTTCGTTCGTGGAATGGGATCGGAATCGGAATCGGAATCGGAATAGAATGGAAAGGAAAGGAAACAATGCTGTTTGGTTTGACCACTAGAATCAAGCTCGGAATTAGGATTATAGTGTTTGGTTTTCCACTGGAATAGAATGAAAAAAGCTATAAATGACCTTAATACCCCTACATACTGTAAAGTTCAAATAATGTTATTTAATTACTATTTTTTAGTCAGAAAAAATACATTATTGAAATCATTATTTTTTAAATAATTACTACTTAATTAAAAAAATATATATTATTAAAATTATTATTTTTCTAAATAGGATTTAGGGTTTTAAGGTTTAGGATGTGGGATTTAGGATTTGGGGTTATATTTGTGGGTTAAGGTTTAGGGTTAAAATTATTATTTTTCTAAAAAGAGTTTAGGGTTTTAGAATTTATGTTTTAGGGTTTGGAATTTGGGGTTTAGGGTTTAGGGTTTTGGGATTTATGTTTTAGGGTTTTGGGTTTTGGGATTTATGTTTTAGGGATTTGGGGTTTAGGGTTTATGGATTTGGGGTTTAGGGTTTAGTGTTTAGGGATTTGGGGTTTAGGGTTTTAGGATTTAGGGATTTGGAGTTTAGATTTTAGGGTTTTAGGATTTAGAATTTGGGGTTTAGGGTTTAGGGTTTTAGGATTTATGTTTTAGGGTTTTGGGTTTTAGGATTTATGTTTTAGGGTTTTGGGTTTGGGTTTAGGGATTTGGGTTTAAGGTTTAGGGTTTAGGCATTTTGGGTTTAGGTTTTAGGGTTTTAGGATTTTAGGATTTGGATTTAGGGTTTAGGGTTTAGGGTTTAGGAATTTTGTGTTTAGGAATTTTGAGTTTGAGAATATGGGATTTGAGTTTAAGGTTGTATTTTAGGTGAGGGTAAAATTGGAAAAAAAATTTAGATGGGAATGGAATTATGATTACCAAAGGGGGGAGAAGGAATTGTGATTCCTTCTGTTTTAGTAATCTGATTCCATTCCGCTCTTCATTCTGTCCAACGAAACACACAAAATGGAAGGAATCAATTCTGATTCCATTTCATTCCCTCCAACTAAACATGGGGTAATGACTACCCTTATGGTTGCTAAGAATGGACGATCGAGTATGATAGGAATGTCACGATCCTCTTCCATGTCTAGCACAGTGAAGTTCACTAAAAAGATGAATTTGTCTACTTTTACTAGCAAATCTTCTACCACACCCCTAGGTCTCTTAATTGATCAATCTTCCATTTGTAATGTTACCGAAGTCGGTTTGGCTTTACCAAGCCCCAATCTCTTGAAGACCGATAATGGCATAAGGTTAATACTATAATCCAAGTCACATAGTGCCTTGTCAAAATGGATGTTCCCAATAGTGCAATGGATATCAAAACTACCTGGATATTTCAATTTTTGTGGTATTTTTCTATCAAGGATGGTGCTACAACCTTCAGTCAAAGTTATTGTTTCATGATCTCTAAGCCTCTTTTTCTCTGATAGTATATCCTTCATGAATTGGGCATAAGATGGCATTTGTTCAAGTGCCTCTACAAATGGTATATTTTTAAGAAGCTTCTTGAAGACTTCAATAAATTTTAAAAACTGTGTATCTGAATTTTGCTTTTGTAGTTTTTAAGGGAAATGAATAGTGGATTTGTAAAGGTTTTTTCTTTGGCTAAATTATTTCCTTTTCAGTGCTATCTTTATCCACTATTTCCTCATCATCCTTGTTAATTTCTTGTTTCTCCTCATCCTTTTTTTGTCTTATGTTCCTGCTTTAAAATTTTATCACTCCTCAAGGCTATGACATTGTACTAGTCCTTACCTTCTCTTCTTGGGTTTACAATTGTGTCACTTGAAAGGTTACCTTGAGGCCTTTGACTTATAGCTTAAGCAAGTTCTCCAAATTTTGAATTGAAGCCTCTTGAGTTGACACTTTTGTATTAAATGATTGGATGAAGTATTTCATCATCTCCATTAATATTTCGCAAGCATAACAATAATGACTAATATCCTATAATAATATTGAGTCACACATACATAGATTTAATAAATGATTAGTAAATTAAAAATAGTATTTAGAACAGCACACAAAATTAATTTTAAAAATAAAAGATATAATTAAAATTTATACCACAATTGTATTTTCCAATGTATAGAATCTTAGCACTGATCTTTATTTAGAAAATCTCTAAACATACCTATATAACTTATTGAACCGAAAACTACTACATAAAACTAAATAAATTTAAACTACAAAACTATTTAGAAAATCAAGAGAAAACTCTCTGATTTTTGGTGTACATTACCCTAAGGGAAGGGGGTTTACATAGGTAGAAAAATGCTACAAAAAAAGGATAGAATAGTGGATCGTTATATCGGGTGCCATGGCACCCATTTTTCATCATCACAACTTGTGTCAGTCCAGTATGTGTTTCATTTATGATCTCAAGAACTCACATTGGTGCACACAAAATCCACCATCGCAACACACGTTAAATTTCATTTCTTAAACTTCTTCTTGTTTCACCCCTTACAAGCTTAGTTGGTTCATGTGTAAAGCTTATATATGTTATCCTTATATTCTTTTTGGTTGCAAATGAGTGCTTTTAGGTATGATTCTTAATGTATTTGAAATTTTTAATTAATTTGAAGATATAAATACTTGAAAAATAACAAAATATATCCGTGATTCTAAAAACATATATTTGCTAAAATAGTGATACAATTATGCAAAAGAAATCTATTTTTGACATTAAAGTTCAAATGAATCACGTAGTATTAAGTGCTTTTAAGCACTTATCACCTATGTGTATGCATGTTAGGAGACCCATTAGTAATTGATCATATCAAGTGGCGATGGAGCTTCAAGGATGATCTAGGATCTCCTTGTATTGTAGTTGTTATAAAGGTAACTTAAGAATAGTTGAGTGTGATGCTCAAACTGGTAGAGATATAGGTGTTAATTTCTTTACTTGTGAACTATTGATATGCTTTTATTAGTGAATTACTTACTATTGAGAGGTTACATTAAGCAAACCATTGATGTTAAAACAAAGGATTTTGATCCTACATGGGTTTACCATGTTATATGTTGTGTTATGTATGCTCTAATATTGTGAGAATACAATCATCATTTTCCGAATATGATGGGAATTAAGGAACGTCATCAAATGATTTGTGGCACATTCCAATTGGGCTAATTAATCAAAGAATCACTCAATAGATCATGAAGTAAGCACAGGTTATTTGCAAGTGTGCTACTAGATTTGGGAAATGCTTGGGCATGCAACACAAGTAGTTATGAAATAAAATCCCGATTTGGAAATGAGAATATCCATACATAGGAACAATTGAACTTTCGACTTAAATAGGTAATCGAGACCTAGATGAGGGGTGGAAACACCAACCCCTGGAATCTCTTTGTGAGATCTCTACCAATTCTACCAAACAAGCCTTATAAATGTGAATTAAGCAAGTTACATAGTGGAAGTGCAAAATAACATGCTTAATACAACACACAACAAAAAATCAGTATTTATGTAAATACCAATTTGCAGTAAACACACTAGTGATGGTAATGATGGTGTGTCTTATAGGCTTCTCTCCATGCTAGTAACACACATACAATACAAACAACAAACAGCATGTGAAACAGTCATATATATGGAAAAGCTAGAAAGGATTTCCAATCCCTTTAAGACCTCATATGTTAGAATATATTTGGTAAATAATGATTTTACTCTCATAGAATGCTATCAAACATAACATAGAAAACCATAACAATGAGCTATCAAACATAACATAGAAAACCATAACAATGAGTCTAACACCTAGTATAAAACTAGGATACGGAGATACTGACTCCTTAGAGATTCACACCAAACTCACATGCAAATAAAAGGAACATGAAATATAGCAAAAGTAATGAACAAAAAAAAGCTTTGGCATACTACATATAAAGCAAAGACAATATGAAACTACATAAAGTAAATTAGTTTTCCAATCAGAGTCTACATCTAGTATGTTTTCATATATACACTAGAAACTCAGATTATATTAACATAACAATCTAATGATGCAAAACAACATTGAAGGAGTCTAAGACCCAATATACAATCAGGTTAAGGAGATACTAACTCCTTAAGGACTCTTCCCAAACATGCAAACAAAGGAGAGATAAACATTTGACATATAATCATAGCAACAATGCAAATAAACATAGACATGCAATATTATAAAGCAGATACAATATTCAATATTTAAAAAGAAAGCAATAAATAATAAAAGCTTTCTAATCAGAGTTTAAACTTTAGTATGTAGAGACATACACAATTTAAACTATGATTGTACTAGCCAAAGAATAGAGCATGCATAATATAACATAAAATAAGGTAAACCCATATAGAAACCCTATATATGTGGTAACATCCTCGGGTTTCTTATGGAAACAGTAAAAAAATTCACTAAGTAATAAAACAATTATAACATTGATATAAATAAAACCATTACCCCTATCAGTCGAGAGCTCTGTCCGAACAACATATTACTACCCTCCCTTTTTACCTTTGTAACAACCTAGTTTGACAAAAAATATTGACTCTCCTCCAAAGCCAGTACCACCCAATGTGGTGCCATCAATAATTGTGAATTATTAATATGAAAAGGAAGAAAAAATCAACCTTGAGGACCACCCTCAATCACGAACAATAAGAAATCATTATCGAAAGCACTTTCACCACAATCCATAAATCCTCTACAAGTGACACATAGTCACCCACGTATCGCATACAAATAATGATTTCTCAACTCAATCTACCAATGTTGTGTCTCACACAAAAAAAATAGTCTTATGCTCAACACTCAAGCACACTATTTTTCCCACAACACTCAGCCAACACACAGCACATAGTCACACAAGCTTCTCACATAAATCCCACTTGCAAATACCACCTCAAGTACTCACCACTCAAGAACATGGTTTTTCTCACAAAGTCACAAATGACTATATTGAACAACACTTAGGTAATAGTGATCCAAAAATAAAAATAAAAACAAGATGTCAAATTGATAGAGTTTCATTGCAAATTTTTTGGATAAGAAACAAGAGGAGATGGGGTATTTATAGAAGTTACCAAAGCTCATGGCCAACCTTACCATGGACCTTGCCAACCACCTTGTTATAGCCTTGTTGAAGGGTATGGAAAGGCCCTTGGATAAGGGTGTGGTGAGATGCCAAAAATCACATTTTTTCATTTCAAAAATTGCAGAGTAATTTCCATAAAACCCACACTAGAACCGAGTCAAAATTTTCCACTCACAACCTATCATACATACTAAACAACAAATCCTATGGTGTGTGAAAAATATGCTTTCAGTTGTAGTGTTCCTAACTATGTGTATGTGTGCATTACTGATACGCAATAACCAAACTTATAAAGAGGAAGAAAATACACCGAGTAAAATAAATAGACTATGTGTTACGTACATGGGAAGCCAATACACATATACAAAACTCAAACAAACTTACAAGAAAGTTACATTAAGCACATGCCATTATTATTACCATATCTTTCTTATTCAATATACGATGGAAGTGAATCAAAATGCATTCAAAATCTTACTTAATGTGCTATATTCTATACTAAAATAAAAAATTTCCAATTCAAAAGATTACTAGTCGAAATAAGCAAGATTACAAGTAGCAACAAAATAAAAATATGAAACTAAAAGGTCAATTTTTCAAGCTTATTTGGGCCCAAATTGTGATCTCGACTTTTCCTATTGAAAAAAAATTGTGTTTCAATAAAGAATATAGAATATTGAGTCAGATTTTCAATGCACTTTGAATTATCTCAATTGAATATCGAATGAGAAAGATATGACTAATATTGACAACTACTCAATGTAACTTTCTAAATTATGATTTTATTTTATAACTACTTGAGTTCTAATAACTGTATTTTATAGTTATTTTTATCAATTTTAGTAATGATAATTGATATGTTCTATTAATATTTAGTTAATTTTTGTTAAATAAATTAATATTTTCCTTTTATGTGCTAAAAATACATTTTTAATAAAATTAAATAATTTGTATCGAAAATGTACTTAATTTCATATTTCTGTCCACAATTATAATTTATGATAATATAGTTTCTTAATTACAATTTATAAAAATCGAAAATATAATTTAAATTAAATTTGGGCTTAATTATAATTATTAAAAGTTTAAAAATTTAATTTAAAATTAGCAAAGGGCTTAACTGTAATTTAAGAAAGTGCAAAATGTAATTTGGATTAAATTTGTGGATCAAAATATAATTAATAAAAGTTTGAATTTTCTACGTAGGAAAAGAATCGCACTCGCACAAATCACGACGTTCATCATGCACCGTTCGATCATCAATTCAACGGTCTAGATTTGGCGAGTACAACCAGACGAGGCAAAATCGCGTGTAGAATCTTCGCGCGGCTCGACGTGCCAGTGGGCCCCACGTGTCGCGCAGGCCGGTGTCAGAATGGGCCCCACATGTCGACTACATAGGATTTCCCCGAGGTGCATCGCTGACCGTTGGATCTCTTGAACGGTCCAGATTGAAGCGCGTCCATCCAAGTTGTCGTGCACCGAGCCGCTCGTGTAGAAATCGTGTGTGACGCGGGTTATGTTAGCAGCGTGCATCCTCAGGTTTTACAGAATAAGAATCTGCCATGTGTCCCACTAATATTTAAGCAAATCATGTTCCGACACGTGGTATCTTACAATGCGCGCGACCACGCTGGATCACGCCCCGTTTCCAACCGTTGCCTCAGTTTTCGGCGCCCCAATCCTATGCGCCGTTCCTGTGTGGGAACGATAGTAACAAATCCTCATGGGAACGATACTCTACTTACAAATCTTTATTACTTGTGACTGTGTATACTTGACAAACAGGCTGCACGCAGGAACGGCGCATAGGATTGGGGCGCCAAAAACTGAGGCAACGGCTGGAAACGGGGATTTGTTACAAGTAATAAAGATTTGTAAGTAGAGTATCGTTCCCACGAGGATTTGTTACTATAGTTTGTTGAGTACTAAAATTGTATCTCTCTGATTTTATCCAAAACAATCGTTAATTAAGAAAAAGTTTAAAAATAAAATAAGAGAACTCTAGGATTGCAATTTTTCACCAAACTAATCCACTCCAATCATATTATTTTCTTTGGATTTATATTTTTTAGTACATTTAATTTGTCAACCGAAAACTTCTTTTTTTATCCATACATCTCTTCCGAAGCCGTACAAACACACCTCGTTAAATTAATTCACTATATCTCTATGAGAATTAAATTCACCAAGATTCATTAAGTTCTAAGTTTTCAAATGGCCACATACAATTAGGGTATATTCCTATCCTTCATCATACATGTCATTCTATTCTACGAGCAATATACACAAAAATGCCTTTCTCAAGTTTATTTTTATGCTACAAATCATTTTGATAAAATTGGTAAATTATCAAAAAGCATTAAGCACAAAATAGAACGAACAAATCGAGCGTCTTATAAATCTATAACAAAAGTAATTAAAGTTAAAGGTTCGTAAATTTAGATCAAATGCAGCCCTAGAAAAGTTAAATTACTTCATAAAATTAAAATTACAACAGATTCAAAAAAATAAGATGAAGAATAAGGAAAATTAAAACATCAAGAAACGAAAATATTTGGCACACGCAGAACAACAAAAGCCAAAAAATGGCTTACTGCGTGTTCTCGCAAATTCAAACCGAACACCACAAAAATTTTAAACTAAAAAAAACTCCCAAACTCTATCATAACATCACCTATTCATAGCTAAAAAATACATTTAAAATATTACATTTTTATTTTATTTTTTTATCAAAAACGCGTAATAATTTTTATGAGAAAAACAAAAATCACGCGTATCAATTTTTGTATCGAAAATATTATTTAATTCACGCGTGAGACAGGGGCGTCGATTCTGCATTTTTTTAATTCATTGTGCGTGCCACATGTCAAAATCTGATTCGCTGCAAGATTCCCTATGGCCACGTGGCAGCACATCATTCGGCCTGCCGAACAAACCGGCCGCACGTGAACGGCGCACGGGATTGGGGCGCCCGAAAGCGAGGCAATCGGTGGAAATCGGGGTGTGATCCCCGCGGTCGCGCGCGTTGTAAGATACCACGTGTCGAATACGATTTGCTTAAATATTAGTGGGACACGTGGCGGCATTCTTATTCTGTAAAACCGAGGATGCACGTTGCTACCATAACCAGCGTCACACATGATTTCTACACGAGCGGCTCGATGCAGCGGCAGCTTGGATGGGCCTTGACTGATCCAAGACCGTTCAGAGATCCAACGGTCGGCGATGCGCCTCGGGGAAATCCTGGCGGCGACATGTGGGGCCCACTTTGTGTGGGCCTGCGTGACCGCGTGGGGCCACCGGTCATGCCGAGCCACGCGAAGATTCTACACGCGATTTTTGCCTCGTCGTCGATTGTACTCGCCAAATCACGGGACCGTTGAATCGATGATCGATCCAAGCGTGATGAACGTCGTGATTTGTGCGAGTGCGATTCTTTTCCTGCGCAGAAAATTCAAACTTTTATTAATTATATTTTTACCCACAAATTTAATCCAAATTACATTTTTCACTTTTTTAAATTACAGTTAAGCCCTTTGCTAATTTTAAATTAAATTTTTAAAATTTTAATAATTATAATTAAGCCCAAATTTAATTTAAATTATATTTTCGATTTTTATAAATTGTAATTAAGAAACTATATTATCATAAATTATATTTGTGGACAGAAATATGAAATTAAGTACATTTTCGATACAAATTATTTAATTTTATTAAAAATGTATTTTTAGCACATAAAAGGAAAATATTAATTTATTTAACAAAAATTAACTAAATATTAATAGAACATAGCAATTATCATTACTAAAATTGATGAAAATAACTATATAAAATACAGTTATCAAGTTCCATACTAAAGAAACCCCCAACTCTTGTAGCACACACCCAAATGGTTTATGTTGCTCCACAATCCATCAAGTGATTCTTTGATGAATTTACCCAATTGGAACATGCCATAAATCCTTCGGTGATAATTCTCATCATTGTTTATGCATATTAGATCTTAGAGTGATTGGAAATACTTTATGGCATTCCAAGTATGATTTCATGATTTACATGTTGTGTGTTGTTTACCTTGTTAATGCATGTTGCTTGCCTGGATTAGAGCTTGTGAGGCACACTGTCACTAGTAAATTTATCGCATATGTTTCTTTCTTAGTTATTGGTTATTTATATGGTATGTTGAATTAAGTATATTGCTGGTATTATATATTCCACTGCCACATGCTTAATTAATTTTTTGAGGCCTATTTAGCCCAATTGAAATATGAAATTCTATGGGTTGGCGTATCCATTTTCTTTCTAGGTCCTGATTGCCTATTTAGATCAAAAGTTTAATTCATAAATGTTTAGTTATCTTGATGTGTGGAATTTCAAAATCAACCAAAATTAAATCATGTTTATATTTTGTACATATTTAACTCTTTTAAGATTTTTATCACTTTTTATTAAACACTTTGTTTTCAATTACATAACTTGTAAATTCGGTAAAATATTATAATATCATTGAGTTCTCTCATTTCACATTTCTAACTTAATTTTGTATTTAAATTTTTATTTATCTAAAGTTTAAGATTGTAATATTATTAAATTATAGTATTTGCATTGTTATTGCAATATTTGTGATTTTATTGTACATTAAATACTTATATATTCATTGTTGAAAAAAAATTAAAGTAGAAAGTTAAAAACTACCCAAAGAGGCATAAAAGACAATATTGATCAATGAAACTTATTTGATTAATTCAATTAGTGAATCGAATAAACTCAAATAAAAACAAATGATCTGATTGGATGGATGAAAATTCTACAATCCGATCAAATTCAACTGTATCTATTTTATGAATACTCTTAATCTCGTGCACTTCGGCGGGAGGAAAAATATCTTAAAAATTACACACCATTTCTTTACCTAGTTCTTTATTATTATTATTATTATTATTACTACTATTATTTTGAAAAAATATTATTCTTTAATAGGGTAAATATTTTTTTCTACCACTAAACTTTGAAGATTATTATGAAAATATCATCAAACTTTAATTTCTTATTTTATATCATTAAATTTTATAATTTTTTCAAAAATATCATCAATTTTTTTGTTATTTTTATACTATTAAACTTTACAAAATGTTACAAAAATACTATCGATTTCAATCAGTTACACATATGTCAATGATATTTGTATTATATTTATAAAATTTAATAGTATAAAAGTAATAAAAAATTAGATAATAATTTTGTAATAATCCTTAAAATTTGGTAAAAAAAATGGATTATTAACAAAAATAACCCCAAGCTTTGAGGTACTTTTAAAAATACCTTTAATGTTTCAAAAAAATTAAAAATACCACTCAAATATAGTGAAAGTTAAATCTAATGGAAGTGAATATTAACATTCTTAAAATGGAAAAAGAAAAATAAACAAATGAATAGTAGAGTTAGAAACAAAATACATCTGAGGATACTTTTCACAAGAAATAGTAATAAGTAAAAATAAATTTGAAGAGATTCAAAAAGCAAAATTAAATCTTAAAGAAGGAGATGGATCTAAATATCCATCATTATCATCTCTAAGAAAATTATTGCCTAGAAAAGAAATAATTTATATATAATAAATAATAAAAAAATGAGTATTAATATTACAAATGCAAAATGAATGTATAATATATCATTAATTGATAAAAAAACTATATTAAATAAGCTATCCAAAATTTCATAAAAGGATAAAAAAAATTAGATACATCCATTTAGGAGGAATTCAAATATTAATAAAAGCTCATTTTAGAGAATGAATAGATATACTAATAAAAATAGTATTACCAGATAGCAGATTAATAAATAAGAAATATGCTTTACTAGGAATGATCCATAATAACTTATGATATCAAAAGCTAAAATTTATAACATATCCTAGATTTTCTATTAATATCCATGATAAAAATCTAAACCAAGTATTAAGTCTCGCTTATGAATTTAAAAGAAGAGATTTAATGAAAAAATGAAGACATCAATTTTCAATTCATTATCTAGTAGCATATTCTTTAACAAATAGTCATAATAATTCAATATATGGACAAAATGAATTTATAGAAATAGAAAGAAATTTTAAGGAAATAAAACCAAAAATACTAACAGATTTTGAAATACCAGAAGAATGGTAATTAAATATAAAAAAATCTCTGATAATAAGAAGAAAACGTAATGGTGTTAAAAACAATAATATGACAAGATTTACTTTTATAGAAGAGGAAGGAGAAATCTCTTACCAGGAAGAAGTTAAAAAATTAGAAAATGAAGTCAAAATAATGAAAGTATTAGTTTATGATGTAATATTAGGAAAAAAATTAATGTTTAGGAAAAAAATTAAAAATATATAGCTAGAAGTAAATGGAAGTCTAGTAGGCTTAGCCAAAAATCAAACAACATTATTTGAAACTTTAAAACTTTAAACAGAGGAAATAGATTTAGCTCAAGAATCAAACATAAAATACATGTAAGATATAATTGAAAAACAAAAAGAATTATTAAAGGAAATAAAGGAATGTGATTATAATAAACTACAACAAAACATACACATGGAATTTACATAATTAAGAAAAGATATATATAACATACATAGAAATAATGAAATTACAAATCACAAATATAATCCCTTAGAAGGACTAAAAGAAGAAGCACTGAGGAGATCAAATGCCCTAATTTCTAAAAATGAGAAAAGAATGAATGAAGAACAATCTGATAAAAAAGATATAATTTCATTTTGATGGAATATAAAAAAGAATTAGAGGAAAAATTCATGAACTCTGAAAATAGGAATATATAAAAATTAGTTAGTTTGTTAACACTAACTAATGAAGAATTAGAAAACATTATAATGAAAAACATTGTACAAAAAAAGAAGAAGATGATATGATAGTAATCAATGAGATTGATTTTGAACCAGAAAAAATGACCCCAAAAGGTCATATGAAATCAATTTCATTAATGTTCCTTATGAAGAAGGAACATCTAACCCCTATAGGGGAGAAAAAATAATCAAAGGACAGAACAACCTGACGCCACAGATAGAAGAAGACAACCACCTAAAATGGAGGATGGTTTTCATTGGTGAACTAAAGGTAGTATCCTACTAGAATTCAAACTTAATGAAAATTATATGTTTGATCTTTTAGATTTAGTCTATATAAGAGATAGGAAAAAAGTCTTAGATGAATGAGTTAGTGGTATAAGTATGCTCATACAAATCTCTCAAACTACATAAACAAACCCTTCAATTATAGGATACTAGTAGCTCATAAAATGACATGAAATGTTAAAGCTTGGTTTTCAAACTTAATAGATCAACAACATTTATTAATGTAAGGGAATGCTTTGACAGGAAGAGAATACTTAGATACAATAATAAATGAAATATACAAGGAATTTATTGGAGAAGATAAAGGAGGAACTATCATTAAATCCAATGAAAAAGAAATCAATGAAGTCAAATGACATATAACAAATATAAAAATAGGTAACATGTGTTACATATATTCCTTTATTTTTGAATATGAAATGTATTACCATAAATTACCACACTCTATGCAAACAAATTGTAAAGAAATGATTTTTCAAAAATTACCTTAAACACTACATAAGACTGATGAGTGCTTAAAAAGCACTACAATTACCATGCTTTAATGTACTTTAATTGATTAAAAAGATTTATATTTATGTGATTTTATCATATTTTTATATAAATTTGTCTTTTCGAAATCATGGATATTTTTATTATTTTTCAAGTATTTTTTCTTCAAAAATAATTTAAAGACTAGAAGAATAATACTGGGGGCAATACATCACAAATATGTTGAAAAAAAAATGATAAAATGGAAAACAAATGGAAAAAATGGAAAAATGGATAAAACTGCCTAGTTGCGTGGGCATCACGTTGAAAGTCTGTGCGCATCACACTGTAAGTCTGAGTGTATCCATGCCCAATCACGCCACAAGTCTGCAAGCAACTGTGCCTATTAATGTCGTACTTCCATGCGTAGTCGCTTGTGCATCACACCAAATTCTTATGCGCGTCAGTGCCTGCATCAGCACCCATCAACTCGATGAATCCAGCACGCATCAACGCATTTTTAACCGTAAATCCCACCCAGTCGCGCAATTTAGCGCCCCACATGTATACTAGTCAATCCAATACATGTTTATCATCATCTTTTAAGATATGTTTTCACTTTTTTAGCCTTTTCCTCACCTATAAAAAGCTCTTCTCTCCCAATGTAAAAAACACACCTTAAGAAACAATTTTCTCAAATATTTCTCTCTCTAGATTTCTCTCTTTAAAAAGTTTTTTTAGTTTTTAGATTTAAAATTCTTCCCTTTTTGAGAAGAGCTAGCTATTTTTTTTATAGATTTGTAGTTTTTGATTCAATAAAAAGAAATGAAAATCCGTTTAGAGGTTTTCTAATAATAGAATTAACATCAAAGTTCTGTAAGGATTCTTTTGTGGTAAATTTTAAAATAAATTCTTTATAATTATTTTTTATGGTTTATTCTTATATGTCATGTTTAATTTACCTATGATTAAATTTAATATGGTTGGCTATTTGTAAATATGATATAATAATAATGTTGTTATGCTTGCGAAATATTAAATAGGTAAAAACATTTCAATAAAATAATTTGATTTTTTTTTATTCAAGATTTTATATTAAGGATGTTAGAGATAAATATATTATTTTTTATTATGAACTTAAATTTAAAAATTAGATTTTAAGTTTTAATTATTCGATATGATTTAGAATAGTGCTCTTTTATTTGTTGGTACAATTGCCCGGTAGTTAGAGTGAAGTTCTATTTCAAAAGTTTTTATAAAAACTATTATTTGAAATGTATTATTGACAATATATTTTCAGTAATGATTTTAAAACTTGAAAGTTAGTACTCGAATAATTAAATTCTTAGGTTTAATTTGGACACCTTGAATAAAGTTTAAAATATCTAATCCCATCAAATGTGTCATTTAAATGGTTCATTTTCAATTTTTCAGAAAAAAAAAAGAATTAATTTAATTAACCAAATTGATTATCGACCTCACCAATAGGTGTTAATTGATTTGTTTAATTAACAAAGAATATCTAACCCCATCAAATGTGGTATTAAGAGAGAATCAATAAATATCAGTTTATATCTTTAATAACCTAAATAATATGAGCAAACATAATTAACTTAATTATTATATCCATAAACACTCAACTGCTATAAATGATAAAAAAAATTACAAAAATATTTATTGAATCCATATCTATATATTTTTTTATGTTATTTGATTAGGAAACACGAAAACAAAATAGTGTGACAGGATTTACTCCACATATATAACTTTCTTAGATCGACCTTTGGAGTATACTTGTCATTTTCTATGAAATAATTTGTGCACTTGCAAGAGTTTTAAAAATATAAAACCAAAGTATTTGCAAGATCGGCATTGTCGGTCTTAATCAAAGACCTTAATAGAAAATTGGGAATAGAGAAATAGAAAAATTATACCATATACCCTATAAGGAAGAATAAGAAGCCTTAAAACTTGGATGATTATTAAATGTCAAGAAAGAAAGGAATATAAATAAATAAGAGGAAATGACAAAATCTGTTGTGATACAAGAGATTTTAGAATACTAGGAAAATATGAATGTAATATAAAACCTTACAAACAAAAATATAAAAATATATAAAAGATTTAAAAGATATAAATTTTGAAAACAATATTTTCAAAAATATAGAAGAAGGTTTAATAAGGAAACCTATAAGAAAAGATATTTTAGAAGAAAGAGGTATAAACCTTCTTAATACGGTAATTATTGCCCTTTAGGAAAGAAAAAATATAGATATTGAATTTGTAATTAAGAAGAACATTATGCCAAGGAATGCCCAAGTAGGCTTCAACATAGGAAATAATTTAGAAAATAATTTCCACAAAGAGCAAAAATATTAGAGGAAGCTTTCAAAATGAAATTAGAACCAATTGAGGAATCTGATATTGATGATACTTATAGTATTTATCTATTAGAAGAAACTGAGGAATAAATAGCTGACTCAGAATCTGAACAGTCAGATTATGGGTATTTCTCATCAGAAGATGAATGATTTTTATAGTATTATAAATCCAAATAGTACCTATATTCAAGTATGACTGAAATGTAAAGATTATGCTAGCTACTGTCTATATGCATATATAGGCACATAAGCTAGTATGTGCATAACAAGCAAATATGTATTTCCAAATGAAAATTGGAAACAAGTACCAAAAGATTTAATTGTAAGAATTACTAATAATACTATAATAAATCTTAATAAGGTTTTAAAAGATATAGATATAATGATAAGAGGAGAAAAGTTTCACATTCTTACCATATATCAACAAAAAACAGAAGTTAATTTATTAATAGGAAATAATTTCCTAAACTTATATCAACATTTCACACAATATTTAGACAAAATAAATCTAATAACACTAGATGGTGATACCATCTATGTATCAAAAATAAGAAAATCTTTAGATGTATCAAACCTAACTTTATGCAAAAATATTAAAAAAAAATGTGGTGAGATAGAGCAACAAAAACCTTATTTAGAAAATATTTCATTAGATATAGAAGAGAAACAAAACTCTTTTCTCAATGAAATACAGGAATGTAAAGCCCTAATAAGCATCAGAAAATTATTAAAAATAATCATCTCAAAAAATTCTTTGGATCCAAAAATAAATAAATCTAAGACAGTTTCAACATAAAATTAAGAGACCCTAATAAGGTGATAAGAGTAAAGCCAATGATTTACACTCCAGAAGACAGGATTGAGTATGGAAAATAAATTCAAAAATTTTTGGAATTGAAAGTCATAATACCAAGTAATTCACCTCACTCTAATTCAGCATTTTTAGTTGAAAAAGAAGTGAAAAAAAGAGTGGTAATAAAATTCAAAGCATTGAATACAGAAACTATTGATGATGGATACTTTATTCCAAAGAAAGAAGAATTATTATCATTAATAAAAGAAAAGCAATACTTTTAAAGTTTTGATTGTAAAAGTGGATTTTGGAAAATAAGATTGGATGAAAAATTCCAAAAATTAACAGCATTTAGTTACTCTCAAGGAAATTCCAATGGGCTATTATACCATTTGGACTAAAACAAGCTCCAAGAATTTTTCAAAGATATATGGATAATATTTTTAAGAAATTGCAAAATATTTTCTATGTTTACATAGATGATATTTTGGTTTTCAGTAATGAATTAAATAAAAATTATTTGTATATTATTAATATTCTACAAGAATGTAGAAAAAAAGACATTGTACTCTCTCAAAAGAAAGTAGATCTTGCTCAACAAAAACTTAAATATTTAGGGTTGGAAATTAAAAATGAAAAACATAATTTAAAACCTCATATACTAAACAACATTCAAGGTTTTCCTAGTGAATTAAAATATAAAAACCAATTACAAAGGTTTTTAGGATGCTTAACATATGCAGAAACATATATCAAGAAACTTGTATAAATGTGAAAATCTTTACTAGCAAAATTGAAAAAAGACCATATATGGAAATGGACAGAAGAAGATACTCTGTATATGAATAAAGTAAAAACAAAGGTTAAAAATTTTCCAAATTTATACCATCTAGGGCCAAATGATAAAATGATAATTGAAATAGATGTTTCACAAGAATATTGGGGAGTGGTTTTGAAAGCAAGAGTAGATGACAAAGATGAATAATAATGTTGTAAAATAATAATTTTAATCCTGTAAACAGATATTCCTTGTGTTATAAAATGAACTCTTATTCTCATTTCAAAACACACAGAAAAAATTAGAACTCTCTACTCTTAAAAACACACAAAAACCTAGCATATAAATTCTCTCTATCTAGAAATCTCAAACCAGTAATGATATACCTAGTAAGTATGAGTGACTAAAAATCACTTCAAGGTCCATAGTTGGCCTTAAGTTGTAATAATTATTACCTTATGAATATAATGGAGTTTTATTACCCTTTTCTTGTAAGTCAAATATCGGACACAATCTATGTAAGGATGTAGGAGGCCCACCATTACCAATAGGGCGTTGAGCTTTGAGCAAAGCTGAGGCATAATCGATGTAACAAAATGAGACAAATAGAAGGAAAAATTGTGGTAGATCCATTAAATTCAGGTATAATAATTATAAATTTAAGCCAATTAAGAATCTTGGATGTTTAATATTTTTTTACATCAAGTTATAATATTGAGAAACATGAAAATGGAAAACTTCTTTTAATTTCAAAAATATACAACTAATCCCAAACGAAATTAAAGATAAAAAAATTCTATTAGAAAATCTTTATAAAGTTTATCTCTTGGCTTTAAATGAATATTTTAAAAATGAGGATTGTGAAACTTATCTTGAAAATTTTAAAAGATTTAACACATTGTTAGACATTTACAAGGATTATATTAAAGTTATCACAAGCATTAGAGATCATTCTATTTCAATAATATTAAGAGACTATTTTAATGAAAAATATGTAAAAATAGAAGAAGAAGAATTCAAAAATTTAATGTTTGGATACTATTTCTTTGAAGATTATAAATACATTGTATGTATACAAGAAAAACCTATTTATATATTACGAATAGGACAAAATAATGTGCATTCATCACATATGATTTATCAAGATAACAATTTAGCAAGTACATTAAGGTTAGATTGATTGAAGTTCTGCCACATTAGTCTCTAGCAATCAAAACCCTTAAAAATTGATATCGGAGTTAAGGAATAAAAATATGGATAATAATCGATGGAAAAAATTAACGTTATTAAATTTAAGGACATCAATAATATTAACCATAAAAAAAATAAATGAATATATAATAAACTTTAAAGGCATTTGAGATATTATCCTTAAAAAATACATTTACTTCTTTATTATTTAAATGTTGTGTTTAGAGTCCTTTCATAGATTTTTCGACCCATTCAAAACTATGGATTATAATTTTAATAAATTTTTACACATGAAATTAACGATGTATTTTAGTGCAAAGATTCAAGTACGGTAGATATGGCCATGTTCGGCCTAGGTCCCACGCGGGACACAAAATTTGAAAAATGTTATGAATATAACGTATTCCAAATGGAAGTAAATATGAGAGCGGGAAGCATGTGATACAGTCAGACTGGGAGACTGAGAAATCCACCGAATAGTGACTATTAAGCATTTTAAGAATTATTTCATTTAAATTATTAAAATATTTTATTCATTTTATTTTTATAAAAACACTTAAGTTACTCGAGATATCTTAGTAAATTTTTAAATTTTTAAATTTTTAAATATTATTTTATTAATAAAAATTTTAAAATTATAATTTTTTATTTTATTGTTTTGGTCAATTATTTTTTAAAATTTTATATTTTATTGAATTTTTTATATTTTATATGTATTTTTATATATTGTATTTTTTATATATATTATGTTTAGATCAAAAACACAATAAAAAAGCACCCCAAAAATATAAAAAATTTATATAAAATATAAATTTTAAAAATTATTAACCAAACAATAAAAGAAAATATTTTACGGTTTAAATTTAGTTTTAAACTATTAAAATAAAATAATAATTTTACTTCCATTAGATTTAATTTAAGAATTTTTTATTAATAAAAAAAATGATATTATTTAATAAGTGATTAAACAATCCTTTTTTCTAAGATAAATACTATTTGGATATATAAACTATCCTGGTGCCTGACCCATTCGAATCGTTCAAGTAAAGTCATCAACCTAAGCTAGAAGGCGAAATACCCCAAAATCCTATTTGTAGATCAGCCTTAGCTCAATAATAAGCCCGAACCTATAAACAAATCGAGTTATAAGATGAAATAACTTAGAATGCATTAACAAGTAAAATGTCGATTTTAAAGAGTTGAATCTACAAATGGGAGTGGTAAGTCCTTGGCCCTTATGTATGGGCCAAAAGAAGTTTCTTCTTGTGACCAATGCTTACTTTTCAAAATGGGTCAAAATAGAGCCCTTGGGAAGAATACAAGAGGAAGAAGTGATTCGATTCATATGAAAAGTCCATAATTTTTCATTTTAGCCTACCTAGGAAGCTCGTCACAGATGATAGGAGACAATTCACTGGTCGAAACATCAAAGGATTTGCCCTTAAGTACAATATCAAGATGTGTCATTCAATGCTAGCTTAACTATCCCCAAGCCAATGGTCAAGCACAGTCTTCCAACAAGATAATTATCAACCTATTGAAGAAGAGGTTAGAAAGCACAAAGGGAAGATGGGTTGAGGAGCTGCTTGGTACATTATGGGTTGTCAAGATAAGTCCTCAGGAGAACACTAACAATATCCCATTTTCCGTAGTCTATGGGACTGAAGCAATTTTACCAACCGAGGCCACAATACCTACTATCATATTAGTTCTAACAGAGGAACAAAACGAGGTGAAAAGAGCAACCAAATTAACCCTAGTATTATATTATTACAACAAAACTATGCGCTTTAAAACATTTTCTAGAGGTCATTGGGTTCTCATAAGGGTCTTCCTCAACAAAATGGAATGAATGGGCGGCAAAATGAGTGCCAATTGGGAAGGACCCTATCAAATAATTGAAACAACACCAGGGGAGCCTTCGTATTGAAAAACATTAAATGAAGTGAAGAGGGCACAAGTTGAAATGCCAGACACTTGAAGAGATACCATTTCTAAATGTATATTAATTACCACTTTTGTGTAACATCAACACATATATATATCTACAAAATAAACCCCCTTAACAGATGGTCCCTTCCTAGAGTTTTACGTCACAAGATGATCACCTCAGTTAAGAACCAAGTAAAGTGCCCTCACACTTGAAAAGGTCACGAGTTGTCCACCTCGGTTAGGAACTAGATCGGTGCTCTAACATTGAGGGGGGAAATGAGCACCTCGGTTAGGAAACAAGTAAAGCTCTATCTCCATTGATTTGAGCCACAGGCTAATCACCTCGGTTAAGAACTAGGTAGAGAGCCCTGGCACTTGAAAAGGTCACAAGTTGTTCACCTCGGTTAGGAACCAGGTCGGTGCTCTGACATTGAGGGGGAGATGAACACCTCATTCAAGAACCAAGTAAGGCTCTCTCTCCCATCGATTTGAGCCATAGACTAATCACCTCGGTTAAGAACTAGGTAGAACACCTTGGCACTTGAAAAGGTCATGAGTTGTCCACCTTGGTTAGGAACCGGGTCAACGATATGATAATGAAAGGGGATATTAGCACCTCGATCAAGAACCAGATAAGGCTCTCTCTCCTACCGATTTGAGCCACATGTTGATCACCTTAGTTAAAAACTAGGTAGGGCGTCTTAACAAGAGCAAAGGTTGAGATGTCCACCTCGGTTAGTAACCAGGTTGTGACATATATAAAAATAATATATATATATGTGTGTGCGTCACATACATAACGTGTGAGCATTACAAATACTTGCCATTGATGAGCAGAATCGGGATTGCCAAAAACTTTGATGCCGTCCCCGGCAACGGCGCCAAAAACTTGATGAGCAAAAACCAGCATCGCCGATCCTGCCAATACTTTGGTTTTATATTTATAAAACTCTCGTAAGTTCACGAATCATTTCGTAGAAAATGATAAGTATACTCCCAAGCTCGATCTAAGGAAGGAATGTATGTGGTTTTTAATTTATTATTCAAACTTTTAAAAACAAAATTAAATCCTAAACATCCTGTCACGATATTTTGGGTTTTGTGTTTTTAATCTACTAACATAAAAATAAACATAGATTCAATAAATATTTATGCAAATTTTATCATTTATAATAGTGGAGTATTTATGGATATAATAACTAAGTTAATTATGCTTGCTCATATTATCTAGGTTATTAAATATATGAATTGATATTTATTGATTCTCCTTTTTTGTATTTAATACCACCTTTGGTGGGTTAGATATTCTTTGTTAACTAAACAAATCAATTAACACCTACGGGTGGGGTTGATAACTAATTTGGTTAATTAAATTAATTCCTTTTTCTAAGAGATTGAAAATGAACCATTTAAATGCCACCTTTGGTTGGGGTTAGACAATTTAAACTTTATTCAAGGTGTCCAAATTAAACCTAAGAATTTAATTATCCGAGTACTAACTTTCAAGTTTTAAAACTACTACCGAAAACATGTTGTCAATACATTTTCGGATAATAATTCTTATAAAAACTTTTGAAATGTAGCTTCACTTAACTACCTAAGTGTACCAACAAATAAAAGAGCACTACTCTAAATTAGATCGATAACTAAACCTTAAAATCTAATTTTCGATTTAAGTTTGTAATGAAAAATAATATATTTCTCTCTAACATTCTTAATATAAAATCTTGAATAAAAATAAAATCAATTCATTTTATATATTTTTACCTATTTAATATTTCTCATGAAGCATAACAACGTTATTATTATATCATGTTTACAAACACAAGACAATTAAATTTAATCACAGACAAATTAAATATAACATGTAAGAATAAAGCATAAAAAATAACCCAAAGAAAATAAAATCCTTACAAGATTGATGCCATTCCCGTGGCTAGAAAACCTCCAAACGGAATTTGCACTCCCATTTATTGAATCAAAAAGCTAATAAATTACAAAAACATAACTAATTCTTCCCAAAAAGGGAAGAACTCTAAAAGTAAGAGAAACTAGCTAAAACATAAGAAAAACTAAAAAAACTAAAAACTAAGAAATGGAGAGAAAGAAAGAAGAGAGAAGTGTGTTTTTAGGTGTGTTTTGAAGTGAAGGGAATGGGGGTATTTATAGGTGAGGATGGAGAGAAAAAATGAGTAAAATAATGTTAAAAAATGTAAAAACGCATAATGGAAATGTTGAGGTCATTAATGACGTCAGCATTACGTCATGGAGGCGGCTGCACGTGAAAAATGGGGTGAAAAGATGTTAGGCGCGCGGAGGGGGGCGCTGGGCACTGCGCGCGGCTGGGCAGCGGGGCGCGATTTCCGTCTTTTTGACATTTTTGACCTTTTCGACCCATTTTGTCCAATTTTTCCATGTTTGTTGACCTTTCCCACTTATTTATTAATATATTTGTGATGTATTGCTTCAAGTATTCCTCTTTGAGTCTTTAAATTGCGTTTTTAAGCCAAAATACCTGAAAAACAATAAAAATACCCGTGATTCCGAAAAAGACAAATTTATATAAATATACGATAAAACATATAAATATATATATTTTTAATAAATTAATGTACATAAAATCATGGTTATTTTAGTGCTTTTTTTGAGCACTCATCGCAACCTCAACTGCCATTGCTAGTCCCTTAGCAAGAGAAGCGTTAAAAACTAAAAATTAAACTATCCTAAATCACTTCCGTGGATTGACACGGTTGTATTTAGCCTATGCAACAAGCCTTTAAACCCTTAGGTTGCCCTAGTGGACGAGTTTGAGTCTCGTGAGGGTTTTCAGTAATGATACCCACAAACATTGAACTAAATGTAAAAATCAAAAGAAACAATAAAAACAATCAACTCAAAAACTAAAATTACAACAAAATCAAAATTTAATTTTTAAGAATAAGAGTAAACAACAAAAATGTGTCATACTTTTTAATCTCCTTTAAGATCATAATTAAAATCTCAAGCATAAGTTATTTTAATCTCTTTAAACAATCATAACTTATTATAATAATTAGTCGAAAATCATTTTCATATTTCATGTCAAAAATGTATCAATTTAATTTCACCCAATTTCAATGTCATGAATCAGAATTCGCTTCGACTCTATTCCTCACAAGTCAATACTCTCAAAACACTGAATCCTATGGGTTCAAACACTCATACTATTTTATATGCGAAAGAGTTGATGTATAGAAATGAACTAATATGTTCGCATATGTATAAAGAATAAAGGCTCAAAGTGTTATTTTAACATTGATCTCATGAAAGGAATCAAATGTATAAATTATAAAGATATCATATATAAAAATTATTTTCATGCATAAATCAAACTCATTAAGAAAGAATTTCAAGATATATGCCTTTACAAAATGAAGAGAGTGCAATGACTTTTTAGGGAATTATTTCCTATATCTTTCTTTGTAATTAACTTTTACTCACAACTTTGTAGGCAATGTGGGTTATAGTATGTAGATTATGCTATATATTCTTTATCTCTATTTTTTTCTCAAGATATTTCTCAATATATGTATTTTAGTCAACCCAATGTGATGATAAGACATTTTTTTGGATTTTGAGTGGTTAATTTTGTGGCTTTTCTCGTTTGATCTTGGTTTAGGTAACCCCATATATGTCTTTTTTTGTAGCAATCATGCATGAACGAGATATAAGCATATACTATCAATTTCTACTCAAATCATTTAATCTAAGCAATAATAATAAAAAATATATGATACTCTATTAAGATGAGAAAAAATTCATACATTCAATGCTAATACCTATAGAGATCATCTAAAAATTTGAAGAAATAAGAAATGTGTTTGGAGTAGAAAAAATATATATTTCACTATGAATAAAGGAAATTAGGCTCAAATTATATCTCACAAAGGTAGTCTCCACTAAAAAAAATTCATAAACACCGATTTTGGGTTTAATATAATTTCTACATCTTATCAAGAAATACTAGTTATGACAAAACTAACTAATTATCAAAAATAATTACAAAATATTTCATGATATGTTTTCAAAAATTAATCTAACAGTACAAAAGACTTAACTATTTACTTAAATTTGATTTAAAGAAATGATAATTTTTGTGAGAAATATTTTTTTTTCAAAAATTACTAAATCACACAAAATAGAAATAAAACCAAACACACAAAAAATGAAAGTATATTTTTTTATTTTTTTATTTTTTTATTTTTTTATTTTTTTATTTTTAAATTGTTAAAACCTTTTTTTTAATTAAGCATGGTAACTTTTCACCACCCCCAACTTAGAACTTATATTGTACTCAATGTAACAACTGTAAATTAAAGATAAAGAGAATAGAGAAGAAAGATTACCTATTTCCTAAGAATGTGCAAGTAATAATGGAAAATGCAGGTGCATCCATCATATTCATCATTAAAGTATATACAGACAAATCGCTGTTAACTTCTAACATCTCAACAAATATTTTTAGTTTTAACAATTTAAAAATTATTCACATGTAATTAAAATGAAATAATTAAGTAAATAAAAGAAATAAAAGAAAATTACCTAAAATGATAGGTTGCTTCCCATCCAGCGCTTAGTTTAACGTCTTAGCAAGACGTAACTTGGGGATTGCATTTTAAGTAAACTCAATGTCCCCTCATCATTGAGTCAATCAAACCTTCAAGTAAGACAAGGTTGTCTACCTATACTTTTTCAGTCATGCCCTATTGATTTTCAGATTTCTTTCTATACTTAAAACTAGAGGCATACTTTGAGTTTTAGATAACCCACATCTAGGTACAAATCAAATAATTAAGGCATAAAAACACAATTGTACCTAGATTAAACAAAGCAACTAACTCCTTAGATTATAATTACAACTTTCAAATTTTGGAGGTAGTTTCAGAATTTATGTTTTTTTTTAAGAAAAAAAAAATAACATAATCAGTATTAACCAAGAGTGCTGAAAGAAATTATGGTGGTAGCGCCTTAAAACCCATCCTCCTAGAGAGAACAACGTTCCCAGGAAAGATCCTAAACATCCTGTCACGATATTTTGGGTTTTGTGGTTTTAATCTACTAACATAAAAATAAACATAGATTCAATAAATATTTATGCAAATTTTATCATTTATAATAGTGGAGTATTTATGGATATAATAACTAAGTTAATTATGCTTGCTCATATTATCTAGGTTATTAAAGATATGAATTGATATTTATTGATTCTCCCTTTTTTGTATGAATACCACCTTTGGTGGGGTTAGATATTCTTTGTTAACTAAACAAATCAATTAACACCTATGGGTGAGGTTGATAACTAATTTGGTTAATTAAATTAATTCTTTTTTCTAAGAGATTGAAAATGAACCATTTAAATGCCACATTTGGTGAAGTTAGACAGTTTAAACTTTATTCAAGGTGTCCAAATTAAACCTAAGAATTTAATTATCCGAGTACTAACTTTCAAGTTTTAAAACTACTACTCAAAACATGTTGTCAATACATTTTCAGATAATAATTCTTATAAAAGCTTTTGAAATAGAGCTTCACTCTAACTACCGGGCGATTGTACCAACAAATAAAAGAGCACTACTCTAAATTAGACCGGATAACTAAACCTTAAAATCTAATTTTCAGATTTAAGTTTGTAATGAGAAATAATATATTTCTCTCTAACATTCTTAATATAAAATCTTGAATAAAAATAAAATCAATTCATTTTAGAGATTTTTACCTATTTAATATTTCACAAGCATAACAACGTTATTATTATATCATGTTTACAAACAGCCAGCACAGTTAAATCACAGACAAATTAAATATAACATGTAAGAATAAAGCATAAAAAATAACTGCAAAGAAAATAAAATCCTTACAGTACTTCGATGCCATTCCCGTTGCTAGAAAACCTCCAAACAGAATTTACACTCCCATTTATTGAATCAAAAAGCTAATAAATTACAAAAACATAACTAGTTCTTCCCCAAAAGGGAAGAACTCTAAAACTAAGAGAAACTAGCTAAAACATAAGAAAAACTAAAAAAAACTAAAAACTAAGAAATGGAGAGAAAGAAAGAAGAGAGAAGTGTGTTTTTAGGTGTGTTTTGAAGTGAAGGGAATGCGGGTATTTATAGGTGAGGATGGA
This sequence comes from Hippophae rhamnoides, assembly GCA_033030585.1. Taxonomy (NCBI): domain Eukaryota; kingdom Viridiplantae; phylum Streptophyta; class Magnoliopsida; order Rosales; family Elaeagnaceae; genus Hippophae; species Hippophae rhamnoides. The sequence continues at coordinate 58,189,881 of CM065430.1, forward strand.
GAGAAAAAATGAGTAAAACAATGTTTAAAAATGTAAAAACGCATAATGGAAATGCTGAGGTCATTATTGACGTCAGCATGACGTCATGGGGCGCGCCTGCACGTGAAAAATGGGGCGAAAAAGCGTTGGGCGCGCGGAGACTCTATTCCTCACAAGTCAATACTCTCGAAACACTGAATCCTATGGGTTCAAACACTCATACTATTTTATATGCGAAAGAGTTGATGTATAGAAATGAACTAATATGTTCGCATATGTATAAAGAATAAAGGCTCAAAGTGTTATTTTAACATTGATCTCATGAAAGGAATCAAATGTATAAATTATAAAGATATCATATATAAAAATTATTTTCATGCATAAATCAAACTCATTAAAAAAGAATTTCAAGATATATGCCTTTTACAAATGAAGAGAGTGCAATGACTTTTTAGGGAATTATTTCCTATATCTTTCTTTTGTAATTAACTTTTACTCACAACTTTGTAGGCAGTGTGGGTTATAGTATGTAGATTATGCTATATATTCTTTATCTCTCTATTTTTTTCTGAAGATATTTCTCAATATATGTATTTTAGAGAGTCAACCCATATACAGATTGTACATTTTTTTTTTTGGATTTTGGTGAGTGGTTAATTTTGTGGCTTTTCTGTTTGATCTTGGTTTAGGTAACCCCATATATGTCTTTTTTTGTAGCAGTCATGCATGAAAGAGATATAAGCATATACTATCAATTTCTACTCAAATCATTTAATCTAAGCAATAATAATAAAAAATATATGATACTCTATTAAGATGAGAAAAAAAATCATACATTCAATGCCAATACCTATAGAGATCATCTAAAAATTTGAAGAAATAAGAAATGTGTTTGGAGTAGAAAAAATATATATTTCACTCTGAATAAAGGAAATTAGGCTCAAATTATATCTCACAAAGGTAGTCTCCACTAAAAAAAAAAATTCATAAACACCGATTTTGGGTTTAATATAATTTCTACATCTTATCAAGAAATACTAGTTATGACAAAAACTAACTAATTATCAAAAATAATTACAAAATATTTCATGATATGTTTTCAAAAATTAATCTAACAATACAAAAGACTTAACTATTTACTTAAATTTGATTTAAAGATATGATAATTTTTGTGAGAAATATTTTTTTTTTCAAAAATTACTAAATCACACAAAATAGAAATAAAACCAAACACACAAAAAATGAAAAAGTTTATTTTTTTATTTTTTTATTTTTTTATTTTTTTTTATTTTTTTATTTTTAAATTGTTAAAACCTTTTTTTTAATTAAGCATGTTAACTTTTCACCACCCCGAACCTAGAACTTATATTGTCCTCAATGTAACAACTGTAAATTAAAGATAAAGAGAATAGAGAAGAAAGATTACCTATTTCCTAAGAATGTGCAAGTAATAATGGAAAATGCAGGTGCATCCATCATATTCATCATTAAAGTATATACGTACAAATCGTCATAACTTCTAACATCTCAACAAATATTTTTAGTTTTAACAATTTAAAAATTATTCACATGTAATTAAAATGAAATAATTAAGTAAATAAAAGAAATAAAAGAAAATTACCTAAAATGATAGGTTGCTTCCCATCCAGCGCTTAGTTTAACGTCTTAGCAAGACGTAACTTGGGGATTGCATTTTAAGTAAACTCAATGTCCCCTCATCATTGAGTCAATCAAACCTTCAGGTAAGACAAGGTTGTCTACCTATACTTTTTCAGTCATGCCCTATTGATTTTCAGATTTCTTTCTGTACTTAAAACTAGAGGCATACTTTGAGTTTTAGATAACCCACATCTAGGTACAAATCAAATAATTAAGGCATAAAAACACAATTGTACCTAGATTAAACAAAGCAACTAACTCCTTAGATTATAATTAAAACTTTCAAACTAAAAGGCGGGCGCTGGAGCGTGGTGCGCTGTGATTGAGCAAGCGATTTCCGTCTTTTTGACATTTTTTACCTTTTCGACCCATTTTGTCCAATATTTCCCTGTTTGTTGACCTTTTCCCACTTATTTATTAATATATTTGTGATGTATTGCTTCAAGTATTCCTCTTTGAGTCTTTAAATTGCGTTTTTAAGCCAAAATACCAGAAAAACAATAAAAATACCCGTGATTCCGAAAAAGACAAATTTATATAAATATATGATAAAACATATAAATATATATATTTTTAATCAATTAATGTACATAAAATCATGGTTATTTTAGTGCTTTTTGAGCACTCATCAGCCATCAAGAAAACTTTCATTGTTTGATATGACAAATCTCTTGAAAATGTTATTAAGACAAAGTTCATCCCCCTAAGGATTAATAACTCTTTAAACGCTTGGACACACATCCAGTGTTTGGATCATCAGTTTCTTCCACTAAGGGCAAAAGCTCGGCCTGAATCTCAATGATTTTCTTTTGTGCATAGGTCACCTCTCCGTGATGAGCACACCTCATCGCAAGGACTGTTCGTTCTAAATCCTCATTGACCTTTATCATCTTGAGGAACACTTTCTCTGCTCGCTTCATATAAAAGCTCAATAATAAGATTCCCTACCTATAAGGGCGGCCATTTTAGCCAGGCCCCTCCTATTTTGAGATTGAGTTTCCATCAATTGCTATTTACAAGAAGTGAGCTCACACTTGCTCTCCTCAAAGGGACCTACCTTGCCCTCGAGTTTGAGCACCTTGGATTTTAGTGCCATAACCTCGCTTTTAAGCTTGTTATTGTCAACCCTTAAAGCTCGAACTGAACGTCTTTGGGACCAATCAAAATCCATGAAGATCGATCAAAAAAGAGGGACAAATTAACAAAAATCCTTATTGTACTGATTAAGCAAGTACCCTTGATATCTTTTTATAAAGGATGATGTTGAAAAAATAATAAATAAAAAAATAAATGTTCCCAAAAATCAAGTTTGTAGTTAACATCATAAATACACAATAACTTAGACAAAGTAGCTTTTTCATTAATAAGATTTATTTCTCATTCAAACAAAATTCCAAGTCTAAGCTCGTGACCACACAATCATAAGCTACGTCGAGCTCAAAAGAAAATAAGGCTAAAGCCTAGGAAATTAATGATCTTCTGGCCTGGCCCCTATATTGATCGCTTCAAGCACATCAACGCTTTCACTAGAGCTCAAGCCCTCCCCTTCCTCCCCCTCTTGAGAGGGAGAGTGCATATATGGAAGAGTGACTGAGATATTCAGAATACGATAATAGTAATCTCCTAGGTCCTTTTGTTTAGCCTTTGTCTTAAAAGATTCCATGGCAAGCTCGTACCCTTCTCTACGCTTGACTTGAGCTACTTGGCCATAGAATCAAGCTTAACCTTTGTCTTCAGGGCTCCCTCAATCGCAACCTTGGATTTTGTCCAGGTCTCATCATTTTTTATCTTAGCTCACTTTTGGGCCTCATCCAGCTCGGTAAGATGGTGTACATACTCATTTAGCTCGATGGTGGCCCTTTTCAACTTTTCCTCTTTATCAATGGCCTCACCTTCCTACTTATGTGATCTTGCCAAAAGTGCAGTTTACTTAGACTAAGAAGAAAAATGACTTTTCCTTTCCTGTTCCAGCATCCTTCAATCATCCCATGCTCCAAGCCTTGTGATAACTGTATTTTATACAGTTATTTGCATCAATTTTAGTAATGATAATTGCTATGTTCGTTTAATATTTATTAATTTTTGTTAAATAAATTAACATTTTCCATTTATTTGCTAAAAATACATTTTTAATAAAATTAAATAATTTGTATCGAAAATGTACTTAATTTCATATTTTTGTCCACAAATATAATTTATGATAATATAGTTTCTTAATTATAATTTATATAAGTCGAAAATATAATTTAAATTAAATTTGAGCTTAATTATAATTATTAAAAGTTAAAAATTTAATTTGAAATTAGAAAAGGGCTAAAGTGTAATTTAAGAAAGTACAAAAATGTAGTTTGGATTAATTTTGTGGGTCAAAATATAATTAATAAAAGTTTGAATTTTCTGCGAAGGGGAGATGAAGTCCACGCGCAACATCACACTCGCCAAACGCGACCGTCAACTGATCAAAGGATCACGGCATTGCATTCGCGCGTGTCCATCAAGCCCGACCAAGGAGATCGGGGACAGAGATATTCGTTTTGCTGCAGTCGGGCGTGACAAGCTCCCACGTGTCGCGTTGTGCCGGCTGGCCGGGGAAATGGGACCCACATGTCGGCCGCGCAGATTCCCCGAGGCACCGCCGACCGCTCGGATCGCACGACGGCCCGCATTGGTGCCGCCCATCGAAGCCGCCGGCACCGAGCCGCTCGTGTAACATCCCGGTGCGACGCCGCTATGGCGTAGCATATTGCATCCTCGCATTTGCTGCACAAGATTCTCGCCACGTGTCCCACGAATATCGGCAGCCTAATCAAAGGCCGACACGTAGCTATTTACAACGGGCGCGACCGCGCCGGGATCACACCCCGTTTCCGCCCGTTGCTCGCGCGCGCCCAATCCCGTGCGCCGTTTCTACGTGCAACCTCCGGCTCAGGTATCCAATGATTTGATGCCACGTGGCCATAGGAAATCTTTCAATAATCGTACGCCGCCACGTGGCATGCACTTTGAATTTAAAAAAAAACTGAATCGCTACCTGCTTTCACGCGTAAATTAAATAAGATTTTCGATACAAAAATCGATACCCGTGATTTTTGTTTTTCGATAAAAAAGTAATACGCGTTTTCGATAAAAAAAATAAAATAAAAATGTAATATTTTAGATGTATTTTTTTTGCTATAAATAGGAGATAGTTTTTAGTTGTAAGGAAGTTTTTTTTTAGTTTTTTTGGTTGGAGAAAAGTTTTTTTCCAGTTTAGAGTTTTTTTTAAGTTTTTTTTGAGTTTGGAGTTTTTTTGGTTGGAGAAGAGTTTTTGGAGTTTAGAAATTTAGTAGTGTTCGGTTTTGGACTGCAGAACACGCAAGTCATTTTTTGGCTTTTGTTGTGTTTCAAGGTGCCAAATATTTTTCAAGCTTGATGTTTTAATTTTCCTTATTCTTCATCTAATTTTTCCAATCAATCGTTGTAATTTTAATTTTAATTTTATGAAGTAATTTAATTTTTCTAGTAAGGTTACATTTGATCTAAATTTATTAAGCTTTAATTTTAATTATTTTTGGTTATGGATTTATAAGACGTTCGATTTGTTCGTTTCTATTTTGTGCTTAATGCTTTTTGATTATTTACTTAATTTTATCAAAACGATTTGTGGCATAAAAATAAACTTGAGAAAGGCATTTTTGTGTATATTGCTTCGTGAAATAGAATGACATGTAATGACGTATGATAGGAATATACCCTAATTGTATGCGGGCCTTTGAGAACTTAGAACTTAATGAATCTTGGTGAATTTAATTTCATAGAGATATAGTGAATTAATTTAACGAGAAGTGTGTTTGTACCGAGTTCTAAGAGATGTATGAATAAAAAAGAAGTTTTCGGTTGACAAATTAAATGTACTAAAAAATATAAATCCAAAGAAAATAATATTATTGTAGTGGATTAGTTTGGTGAAAAATTGCAATCCTAGAATTCTCTTATTTTATTTTTAAACTTTTTCTTAATTAACGATTATTTTGGATAAAATCAGAGAGATACAATTTTAGTACTCAACAAACTATAGTAACAAATCTCCGTGGGATCGATCTTTACTTATAAATGTTATTACTTGCGACCGTGTATACTTGCACGAGTTCGTGTGTTGAAAAACACGCAACAAGTTTTTGGCCTTTCCTGTTCTAGCATCCTTCAATCATCCCATGCTCCAAGCCTTGTCAAAATCATAAAGCAGCTACAACTTAAACAAGAAAAGCGCGCGAGGTCAATAATTAACCAAGAAATCACAAGGTCAAACTTAAAAAAACAATCTCATCATAAAATGAGGTCGCATACTTGGTACAAGTGATGGCGAATGACATCATCAGAGCCCGTACCTTAGCATATAGCCTCGAGCTGCTTCTCATATGCTTCAATAGGAAGATGACTCAGGTACTGATCGAGTTTCTTGTGCTCCGAGCCCTGATACAAGGCTATCCCATCCATGTATGTGGTAAGATCACTAACGACACCTTTCCCCTTCCTTGAATCTCGTATGGGATGGGCAGGAACTTTGGGAACCAAGTAGGGAGATGGAGATGGAGCACGTTCTTGTGACATGGATAGAGAGGAAGAGACATTTATGGGCTCAGGGCTAAGTGCGACCTTATCAATGATTGTCTTTTTCTTCTCCTTCTTCTTTTGTAGGAACACAGGGCGACCTTCATGATCAAAAAACTTGACCCTCTTCTTGCTCTTAGAAGAGCCTTGCTTAGGAATAAGGGATGTACACTTCTTAAAAAGGTGAGACAGTAATTGGGCGACCGTAAACTCCATAGAATCTATAAAACAAAATCTGGGTGAGGTTATTTTCATCATATTGCACTATAAAAATAAAAAAAAAGGTGGTGGAGTCTTAGAACTAGTTCACCATTGTCAGCCACCACCTCAAACCATCCCCTAAATTTTGTGGTTGGGGTTTGGCTTCTTGAAGGATCCCAGGGTTTACGAACAATCCTAAGAGAGGGCTCCACTGCACCATGCCTCATCAGCCCATAAGCAATAAAAGCGATGGGTGTTAAGCAAGCTCCTCCAAGGGGTCTTCTGGGGAAGATAGTTCTGGATATCATCCAACCGTTGCTTCACGTATAGACTCAAGGTCATGAATAAGGAAGCCATATACCTTAGTATGACCTTAGTGTCATTCCAAATGCTCCTTATCAGTCTGGTGTCGCTAGTCGAGGACTCCTACCGCCCCTGAGACATAGAAAAAGTACTTCTTCCAATTTTTCTCATTCTCAAGCAAAGACACGTTAATACCCCGGTCTTCCTTCACAAACATATATACCCTCATCGGATCTGTGAGGTTTTGGTTTAGGACATACGGCTCATTAAACTCAGGCATATCCAAATCCACCATGAGTTCCTAGCATATAACAATCAGGAAAAGAAGATACCTCTACCTATTAGGCATTAATTAAACTAGTGCAAGCTGAGTCCTAACTAAAAATCTCCTAATGAAGGGATACAAAAGGAACCTGAACCTCAACCACAATGCCTTCTCGTGAAAGATTGTCCACCCAGATGGAGGTTGGTCACTATTACAAGCTCCTTCTGGTGGAATCATTATATGAACGGAGGAGGGGATATTGTAGGTCTTTCTCAACTGCTCTTCATCCTAGGGTATTAAGCCACTAGTCCTAGCTTATGCTGACCAACCTCTGGTATGACCTGTAGATTCACCAGACCCAACGTTTCTAATTTTCTTCCTCTAAGTCCTAGCCATCGAGAGTTGAGTATGAGACACGCTTAGTCTAATGGTTGGAGTGGCATGTGGATGAGTGGTGGAGGTATATGGCTGAAGTAGAGATTGACTCGTCCCACTAAAAGAATTCGACTCAGATGACCCTAAGTCATAACTAACATTTTGATATTGCGGGCTTTCCCAAGAGCCTGAGCCTAAAGTCTCTTCTCGGAGCATTATCTGTAAAAACCACAAAATACAAAAAAAATGGATTGAAATGATTCTTTAAAAATTGACCTGAAAAGAAAGTAGAAAAGCATTAAACTCGAGGCTTGTGCTCTAAAAACTCGATCAAACAAAACTATAGGCCGAGTTGAAACCTTATCACCGAACTAAAAAATCTCTGATGGCTCGATCTAATGCGACAAAGTGTTTTTTCTTACTTTTTTTTATGAGCAGGAAATGATTATGAGTCTCGATCCAAGCACCTTTTTAAGTAGAGGCTCCAAATTTCTCTCTCCAATCATCTAACATGCATTTATTAGGGGAGTTGAACGGTTCATATCTATTGCTTGGGAATTACTCTTCCACCTCAACTCAAAGCTCGAACTAAAATAGTAGGGGGATTGGATGTTTGGACATATGGATCGCCCAGGTGCCCGACCCATTCGAACCTCTCAAGCAAAGTCATCAACTCGAGTTGGAAGGCAAAACACTCCAAATGTCCTACCTGTAGACCAACCCGAGTTCAGTAATCAGCCCAAGCTTATTAATTAGCTCGAGCCTATAAGCATATCGAGCCATAAAACAGAATAACTGAGAATGCATCAACAAGTAAACGGTTGATTTTAAGGAGTTTAATCTTCTATATGGTTTACCACCAGATCGAGTTAGGATCGACCTTGACCCATAATATGCAATACTTTATACTAATTATACCTTTTTGACGTATAAATATGTGTACACATTATGTAACTAGCACTTATATCTGTAATGTTCTATAAATATATAGATCTTTTATAGAATACACAAATTCAATCAATTATTTTAACTTTTCTCTAAATTCTTTCTTTGAAAACTGGTTGAACCCTTACAGAGACCTAAGTGTTTTTGTGAAAGTAAAGTAATTAAATTATCTATTTAACATAAACAAAGTTATTAAATAAACCACTTATTCAAACAAAAAATCACATAAAATTAATATTATCAATTTTATTTTAACAATATTCAAATAATATATGTCAATTTAATTTATTATCATAAAAAATTATCTATTGTTTTTATTTTACGACTTCAAACTAATAAAATTTATATTTTTAAAAAATAAATATAATGGGAAAATATAATTAATAATAAGTATATTTTATGAATAAATATCCGGTAGAATATTTTTAAAAGAAATTTAATTTTTAATGATAAGAATTATTTAAAGAATAAGGATTAATTATAAGTAGGAAGTAATTTGTAAAAGTATTTAAAATATTTATTATATTATAATTAGGTTTATAATATATGAATAATAATAAAAATATATTTAATTTTAAATATAATTATATTATTATTTATATTATAAACGTAATTATAATAAAATAAATATTTTAAATATTATATCGAGGGATTAAGAATAATTACAGTAAAAGTTGGAATATAATTAAAATCGACACAATCTCACTCTTTCCACCTACAAAATTTAAATTAAACCCAGGCCCTCTTTCTTCATTCACTTCTATACTCAGTAGTCAGTACATGCACTGAGACCTTCACATTCTTCACTCTCATCAGTATCCATCACTGATCTCTCAATGTGGCATGCTCTCTTAACTGCCGCAGTTGCCGGATCTACTGGTCTTGTCGCCAAACACCTTTTCAAGTCCGCCTGCGGTCCCAATCCAGAACAAGCCCGAAACCTTGATCATAACGAAGACGTTTCTGAAGATGTTATTGAGGTTGACGAAATTGGACTCTCGAATGAAAATGAAACTTTTTCTTTTGATTCTGAGCCGCCGGTGAAATGTGAAAGCTTAATTTCTGAGAATCGAAAGGAAGATATCTTTAGGTTTTCTTCGACCTCGGGAGAGAATAGTTCTAGTGCTTCTCGATTTGTTTCCAGGGGTTTGAGTAAGAGACTGAGTCGTTGGACGAAGAAAGGATTTGGAGTTGAGCGTTTAGGTGGGTCTCTGCCGAGGAATAGTGGAAGAAAAGTCGGTGTTTGCTTGAAGAAGAGAAAGATTATCAAGAGTGTGGCTACGAAGTGTGGATCTTGCTCTCGTTTTCCCAATCCTAGCGGTGAGTTTAGGTCCCTCTTGTTTCTTTGTGTTTGCTTTCCCGAATATTGTATTGTATACAGAGTATTTATTATTTTTATAACTTTGGGGATTTGCATGGGCATGTTAGGGAGTAGTATATGTTAATTGAGAATTTTGAATCTGCTGTTGGTTATTTTTTACTTCTGGCTGTTTGAGACAGTTAACTTGTGGTTCTTTAGGGAAGCCTTAAACTGATGTTGGTTAATGGCTAAGTAGAATCATGGCTACATTCAGAACTCTCACAACTTCTAATGCTTTTTGTATCCTGAATATAACGTGATAGAGCACCCCACAAAAAAAAAATTTCTTGTGGTTATCAATGAGAAAAACGAGCACGGTTTATGGTGATTATTTTCATAGAATCATAGGGACAGCAGAGTATGCTCATATTGCCGATATTGTTACATCTGAAAACAAATAGTGATAATAGGAAGTAAGGGAAGGTAGGAGACTGAGGGTTTGTTTGACTGCTTGCAGCCTGTAATTATCAAAGGGAATAATATAATGGTCAATGGGGAGTAATATTGGTTTTGACTATTATACATAATGTAAAATGAGGATAATCTTTTGCATTTTGAAGTAAGTTCAACGGATTGTCTATTATCAATGATTTACTTGTTTTGTTAGAGATAATTTCTTGACTTGTTTTAGTTGTCTTGTGTCTCAACTTAAAATCTTTCTTGGTGCATTTGAGCACTCAAACTACTTTTCCTTTTTATTTTTATTTCTATGCTTAATTGCTCTTTAGATTCATAAGTGCTATATTTATATTTTTAAGGTCATTTGAATGGAAAGTTTGTGGCTTACGGCTCGGACCACGTTGAGGTTTCTTGGTACCTATAATAGCCTTTTAAACAATTGCTTTTTTACTTGTTTGAAACATACAAAAACTTTTTTCTTCACAGGTCCGTCTTGCAAGTTTCAGGTCACAAGCACACTCTGAATGATATACTTCTCAGGAGAGGTCAGAGGGTTTTTTTGGGCAGTCTTGTGTATATTGGTTTAAAACTTTTCTGAGGGAAAGAAGAGAGTTGTACTAATAATAAATGGCTTGCGTATGTTTATCGTAGCAGTTAGCCTTTTAAACTTCTCCATAGTTGAATGACTTGGAGTGATAAGGACTTATACTATGGAATGAAGGGAAAATAAATGAAATTACTTGTTTCCAAAGGCATCACATTTGGAAGCTTTATGTTACCTGATGGTTTTAACTATACAAAATTAAGTTGGAAAGCATTTCTCCTATTTCAGAATTTTCATCACACAACTATGTTGTGAAAATAGTATTAGTATTCATGTTAGCTTCCCAATTTTCATGGTTTTAGTACTCTATTCCATGTGCTTCAACCTCTGGTGGTTTTGCTTGGATAACTGTATGTCGCTTTACAAACAAGTCTTGATATTTCAGTTTCATTGTTAAACTCTTTCTTTCAGATACCTCCTCTGTGTTTGGTTGGGGACTTGGTGTTGGTGTCATGTATATGATGTCAGCTGGAAGAGCCGAAATCAGTCAGCTTAATGTGGCCATGTGTGAGACTGCAAAAGTTGTCCAAGAATTAAAAGCTCAGCTTGATAACAGGAAGTCATCCCCCAGTCTCCAAGTTAGAATTGCTGCAGGTCAAGATGTTTCAAACCATATGGAAACTAGCTGCGAGCATACTCGACTAGAACTAAGCAAGGTACATATAGGTAATGAAGGTCCCAATCATATGAAAGTTTCAAGCTATCCTGCAACTGATGATGGTGAATGTGGAAGTAGCATCCTCACAGAAGACCCACATCCAGTGGTGCACGAAATGGATCAACTAGAAGCTGAGCTTGAAACTGAATTACAAAAACTTCCATGGTGCATAGAACCTCCTCGCCAAAAAGAACAGGAAGATCTGCTTGAGGTGAGCCTCCTGGGTGGTCTATGTACTTTAATTGGGTTTATTTACCTTACTAAAAAGCGGTAGTATTTATGGCTTTGCTGATACTATCATAATCTATAAAACATGTTAGTGTAAGAAAGTGGATTATATTGCTTAAAAATGATACTAGTGTAGTGTTTATAAGTAGCATGAACCTTACCTTACTTGGGGTTAACCTTTTGGGTTTGGATAATTCATGGCTCTTATAGACTCTACAAAATTTATATGGTATCAATGTTTCACTCGATTAATAATCAAGAAAAAAAATTTAATGGGCCCCTCACTAAAAAAGAGTATACAATTCTTGCAAAAATAAACGACAAGTGATCTAATAGAATCATAATATAATAAAATAAGTTAAATACAAAGTTTTGGGTAAATGTTAATGTGTAAAAAGAATCTCATCATTTAAAATGATACTAGTATGGTGTTTATAAATAACATGAACTTATAACTTAATCTTTTGAGATTGAAAAGCCTATAATGCTTATAAACTCTATAAAATTTATAGAACAATAATTTTGTTTGGCCGACATAATTGAAGCAATTTGTTAATTTCTTGACACATCTGGTGTCAGTTCTGGTTTATAATTTTAATTGCTGGACTAGCAACCTCAAATTAGTTGGATTTCAAATCTTCTAATTGGATCATCTCTAGCATATACCCGATAAAATGAATATTTCATGGTAAATGCAATATTCTCCCCTCACTAACAAAAATAATTGTACCCTACTTGTCTCACTCTGACTGAATTTTACAGATGGAATTTTCAACTCAAAGGTTTGCTCAAAATGAGGAACTTGATGCTGATATTTTTCACAACCGTGGAGTATTGCCAGCTGAACTAGATCAAAAACTGTGTCATGTGCTCATTCAACAGCAGGAGAGTCAACTAGAAGAGCTGGAAAATGAACTGCATTCAGCTCATTCCAAACTCCACCAGAAAGAAGTTGAACTACAAGCTTTGAAAGACTGTGTTAAACGCCTAACTGAATTTTCTCTTTCTGCTGTCTCAGGTAAGACTTTCACTATCTTCTGCTAGTGCTTTCTCTGCTTTGGTTCTGGGGTGATATAAATATAAGGGTTAGTACAAAGTCCCTAAACTTAAGTTTTGGTCACTTTACCTAAACTTTCAACTAGTACATAGGTTCTTACTAAAAAGACAAAAAAATTAATGTGGACTTTAGTGCCTATATATCCCTTCTTTTGTACACAGTAATCCTACAGTCTTAAAATATAGGATTAAATTGTATAAGTTGAAAGTTTAGTGATTAAAATTACCCAAAGATGGAGCATAGGAGTATTTTTTCCCAAATATAATTGGCTGGCAATGGAACCGGCTATAACATTTTGTTTTTTCAGACGAAGAAACTGGGGAAAAGATTGAACCAAAGCAGAGCAGTAATTGGAAGTATACCAATGTTGGATCCGAGTCAGAAAGATCGATTGTTGGTATGAAAAGACCTATTAATTCAGAATCATGTAGCTATTATGTGTAGGAGTATGTGACAAATTTGCACCCACTTTATATCCACATTTATTATGTTATGCCACATGTTGGTATTTCCTTGAAAAAGAAATCATTTCGCCCATTTTCAAAATAGTTTAGACATATGGCATCAATAAGTGATTTGAGCTCAAAAGTGTGCAAATTTAAGTGATTAATATTTTGTGTCAATATACAGCTAAAACCATCATTGCATTCTTAACAGTTTAACGTAGCAACTATATCCCACAACTAATTATAGATAATACTAGTGCTAATTGAACTCAACCAACTGTAAAAGTTTTATTTTTTTGCCTGAACAAAAAAATATTATTAAAGAAAGTGATAATTACAAAAGCTCACAAAAGCCGTTAAACAGGTTTTACATGTAGTTAAACCCACATGATAGCTATCACATTCAAACTCCACTTTAAAGAACCAAACTAGCTCATTCTAGCTCTTGACAATGTGAAATAGCTACCTGAATGACCTTTCCAATTGACAATGTAATGACCTTTTTCAATTGAACGATTGTCATTCCTAGTTTCCAAATGTGCTAGCTTATCACAACCCGTTGACATAATACTTTATCACAATGCCAAAGTGCAAAAATTCAGTAGCAGTGTCCATCATCTTTGAAATACTATAATTGAATCACCAACAAAATCCTAATTTCCAAATTCAGGTGAACTGGCAAAAATCTCACGGGCCGAGGAGCACTTAAAAAATATGACTACCTTTTCAGTATGATCGTTACATAGAGGTCAACAAGATGGAACATTCATACATCTTTTTAAGTTGCTCCTCATTGGTAGCCATTCATGGAAAATTTGCCAAAAGAAATTCTTTAACTCTGTACAGGCAAGGGCCAAACCATACCCAAATTTCAGACTTACTCTTATATGAGCACTTTACGTCTTCGTGACCCTTTCCCCAAACTACCATCCTCTTTGAAGAAAGGGTAAAGAGTAAAGGGTATTGTTATGCAAGTGGAGCTCATAAGTTCAATAACATTTTAGTAGACCACACAGATATTGTTGTTTTTACATAATTAACGATGAAGTCTTATTTTGATTTTTAATTGAAAAATTGGATTAGATTTTATTGTATTTCATGTAAAGATTATTCTATTTATTTATCATCACCCTAATAATTTAAATAAAATTATTATTCTAGAAATATCTTCATCAATTTGGTAACAAATGACAATTTTGCTCAATTTTTTAATTAAAAGTTAAAATATTACTTTAGTGGTAATTTTATGAAAAGAATAAAACCTATGCTATCAATTAAAATGTTATGGGATTTGTGCGCTTGACGTGTGTAAATAGAGATATTAAATGAGTTATCACATTTCATGGGTTAAAGTTGTCTCATTTTATTTAAATTTTATTCCATTTCATTCCTTTTTATCAATTTAAAATTATTTTTAATTATAAATAAGTATGGTTATTAAAGATAATTATATTCTTTTTTCTATTTTTTTTATAATTTTATTCATCATTTGTACCTATCGGAACAAATGAGATATTTTATTATAATACAAAATTTATGAATTATAGTATGGGTTAATGGGACATCCTATCCTATTTGATACCTTTATGTGTAAGTTATAAAACCTTTGTTGTTCTGCACCACCCAAAGAAAGAATAGGCAGAGTTCACTCTGTAAAACCCATTCCCCTTAAAGTGCCAAATCAACTTGTTTTTGTTGTATTCAATTTTAATATTAAGGCTTTCAAAAACATCAATTGGAAAGAAAATGTCTCAATTTTTGCACATTCAAATGACGAGTACTTGGAACAAAAAAATCTTTCTGCAAAAACGGGTGAGAAGGCTTAGGAGTGATAGGCCTGAAGGAATATGGTCCTGGGATCTAAGACTCACTCCAAGGAAGTACTGAGCTACTAGAGCCAACCTCCCATGTAACACCTGCATATAAGATTTATTTTAGCCTCAAATATACTCCAACCCCAAGAAGGATTATGACCTAAAGATGCATTAAGAAAACATCCAACCCTGAAATGATAAGCTCTCAACACTCTAGTTAGAAGGGCATTAGGATTATGATGCAATCTCCATCCCTCCTTAGCTAGAATTGCCAAATTAAAGCATCTCAAATCCTTGAAACCCATGCCACCCCACATTCTTGCTTTTGTTGTAACTTTTCATGACTGGCCCAATGAACCCTACATTTTTTAAGCTTCTCAAGCTCATAACAAAGAGTAACATGAAGTGTAAAGCACTGCATAGCATAGTTTTGTATTGGGGAAATCACTGCCTTTGTAAGGATCTTCTTACCGCAGGTGAAAGCCAAGTTTTACCCCAACCACAAGGGTTTCGTCTTTCTCTCAATAATTAAGTCAAAAGTCTCTTGTTTAGCACGTCCAATCAAAGCTGGAAGCCCCAAATATTTGTTAATACTCCCTATACATTGGTTATCTAACATTTCCTTCCCCATTGACACACATTGAGGATCTGTATTAGCATTGAAAAATAAAGAAGACTTGGAAAAATTAATCATCTGACCCGAATCCTTCTCATAAATGGCAAGATTATCTATAATGGAAGCTTTGCAGAAAAATATGGACTCATTTGCGAAGAATAAATGATTGATTGAAGGATCTCCACTATTAACCTTAAAACCTTGCAATCGATGTTGTTGCTCTGCATGAGTCAACGTAGAAGATAAACCCCTACCAACTATAAATTTGCTAGTAATAATGATTGCGTTTGCTGACATATTTGTAGAATGAAATACAGTGCCCTTTACTTTACTTTATGGGTAAGCTGGTTGTATTTTGAATTAAAATTTGAACTAATTCAATGTTATCAATTAAAAAATTTTTAAAATCAAATTAGATTAATAAAGGTATAAAATAAATTTAAATTAAACCAAAAAAAAATAATTTTTGGTATTTGAAAACGGAACTAATCAGTAATTATTAATATTAAAGTCTTAAGTCATGACAACCACAGAAAATTCGTTACAATATTGCCATATAAATCACCTCAACCTACGTGGGACTCTTGAATAGTATGATCCACCTCACTTGTGCCAACAATAGAAGTTGCTACTTGCTTCCTTATCTTGAATTTGAAGAGCTTAACTTATAGCTCGAATTAACGAAGTGAATAAACTACGAAATGTTTTGGAGAACTTATATAAAATATTTCTAAAACTTAGGAGTTTAATATTAAATGAATCTAAATAGTTATAGTTCAATGTAAACAACGTTTATTGTAAAATAATGTGTTAAATTTTTAAAACTTATAACTGTTGGAGATTGTTATAAAGCTCCTTAATTTAATGAGCAAATTAAGGAACAAAACATGGAATAAAACATGGAGCAAAACATGGAGCTTAATTCAAGGAGCAATTTAAGGAACCATTAATTTAAGGATTAATTTAAGGAGTGAATTTTCCTATAAATAGATGTGTAATTGTAATGAATTTATCATCCAAAAGTGTTCATTCCAATTGAGAGAAAGGCTTAGAGAGAAAAGCTTTTATGAGAGAAAATTGAGAGTAATTTTCTTAGGTGTAATTGGGTTGTGAGTTGTGAGTTGTGAGTGTTGTAAACACCTTGTGTAATTTCTCCCCTTTCAGTAAAAAGATCTGCAGCAGGTTCGGAGACGTAAGCAAGATTGGTCGAACTCCGTTATCAAATTTATGTGTTATTTTTCTATTCTTGCTTTCTCATAAATCTGGCTTATTAGGATTTTGCGTAATTTCCCAACAACTGGTATGAAAGTTATTGGTGGTGATTTCTGTCAATTTTCTACAAGGTTACTATTTACGGGAATAGTGAATTACGTGAATAGTGACATTTTGTCGACGATATTTGTTCGTTGATGGAGGTGTTCTAATACACGGTGGTTTATAGAAATACTCAGAAACGATCCGGATGAAGTCAAATTTGAGTGGGAGCAATGGCCGCAGATGAAGGAATGGTGAAACTCGAGAAATTTGATGGCACATATTTCGGGTTTTGGAAAATGCAGATAGAGGATTATCTGTATCAAAGAAATCTACATCAACCTCTCTCAGGGAAGAAGCCAGAGGCTATGAAGGAAGAAGATTGGAATCTTCTAGACAGGCAAGCCCTCGAAGTTATTCGATTGACACTATCCCGTAATGTTGCTTTCAACATTGCAAAGGAAAAGACTACGGCGGGTCTTATGACAGCTCTATCCAATATGTATGAGAAGCCATCAGCCTCAAACAAAGTGCACTTGATGAGGCGTTTGTTCAATTTGCGGATGAATGAAGGCGCATCGGTAGCTCAACATCTCAATGAACTCAACACAGTCACAACCCAGTTGAGTACAGTGGAAATTGAATTTGATGAAGAAGTACGATCATTGATACTTTTGTCTTCTCTACCAGAAAGTTGGAATGCTACTGTCACGGCTGTGAGTAGCTCGTCAGGAAGCAATAAGTTGAAATTTGATGATGTTCATGATTTGGTTCTCAGTGAAGAGATCCGACGTAGAGAGATAGGTGAATCGTCAACTTCTTCAGTTTTGCATACAGAGTCAAGAGGAAGAAATTCAACCAAAGGGAATGGACGTGGCAGAACAGACTACCGAGGACAGGAGGTCCAAATCCAGGAATCCTAATAATTCACATAGCTCGAAGACTATCGAGTGTTGGAATTATGGAAGAACCGAGACTACAAAAATCAATGCAATAGTGCACCGAAGGATAAACAAGTGAAGGCAGAGAAAAATGTTACTTCTACCTCAGGAGGAGATGATGCATTGATATGCTCTTTGGAGAGCAAGGAAGAATCTTGGGTGTTAGACTCTGGAGCATCGTTCCATGCTACTTCACAAAAATAATTCTTCGAGAAATATGTCCCCAGAAACCTTAGAAAGGTATATCTTGGTGATGATTGATGAGTGCTCAAAAAGCACTAAAATAACCATGATTTTATGCACATTAATTGATTAAAAATATATATATTTATATGTTTTATCATATATTTATATAAATTTGTCTTTTTCGGAATCACGGGTATTTTTATTGTTTTTCAGGTATTTTGGCTTAAAAACGCAATTTAAAGACTCAAAGAGGAATACTTGAAGCAATACATCACAAATATATTAATAAATAAGTGGGAAAAGGTCAACAAACATGGAAAAATTGGACAAAATGGGTCGAAAAGGTCAAAAATGTCAAAAAGACGGAAATCGCGCGCCTTGCATACGCTCCAAGGCGATGACATGCCCATCCGCGCGCTCCGTGGCGTGGGCACTGTTCACGCGGCCGAAGCTGCGCGTGGCGCCAGGCCCCTCCGCGCGCCCAACGCGTTTTCACCCCATTTTTCACGTAAAGCTTGTGACGTCATCTTGACGTCATTGATGACCCTCGATTTCCATTACACGTTTTTAATTTTTTAATATTTTTTAACATGTTTTTGCTCGTTTTTTCTCTCCATCCTCACCTATAAATACCCCCCTTCCCTTCACTTCAAATCACACCTCAAAACCACACTTCTCTCTTCTTTCTTTCTCTCATTTCTTAGTTTTTGAGTTTTTCTTAGTTTCTTTCTTAGTTTCTAAGCTTTTCTTAGTTTTTCTCTTAATTTTTAGTTCAATTCTCTTAGTTTTAGAGTTCTTCTCTTTTAAGAGGAACTTGTAATTTTTTTGTAATATTTTCGTTTTTGATTCAATAAATGGAAGTGCAAATTCCGCTTGGAGGTTTTCTAGCAACGGGAATAGCGTCGAAGTTCGGTAAGGATTTTATTTTCTTTACAGTTATTTTTATGCTTTATTCTTACATGTTATATTTAATTTGTCCGTGATTAAATTTAACTGTGCTAGTCGCTTATAATTATGATGTAATAATAACGTTGTTATGCTTGCTAAATATTAAATAGGTTAAAATTTCTAAAATAAATTGATTTTATTTTTATTCAAGATTTTATATTAAGGATGTTAGAGAGAAATATATTATTTTTCATTACAAACTTAAATCTGAAAAATTAGTTTTTACGGTTTAGTTATCCGGTCTAATTTAGAGTAGTGCTTTTTATTTGTTGGTACAATCGCCTTAGGTAGTTAGTGTGAAACTCTATTTCAAAAGTTTTTATAAGAATTATTATGTGAAAATGTATTGACAACATGTTTTCAATAGTGGTTTTAAAACTTGAAAGTTAGTACTCGGATAATTAAATTCTTATGTTTAATTTGGACACCTTGAATAAAGTTTAAACTGTCTAACCCTACCAAAGGTGGCATTTAAATGGTTCATTTTCAATCTCTTAGAAAAAGGAATTAATTTAATTAACCAAATCACTTATCAACCCCACCCATAGGTGTTAATTGATTTGTTTAGTTAACAAAGAATATCTAACCCCACCAAAGGTGGTATTTATATAAAAAAGAGAGAATCAATAAAATATCAATTTATATCTTTAATAACCTAGATAATATGAGCAAGCATAATTAATTTAGTTATTATATCCATAAATACTCCACTAATATAAATGATAAAATTTGCATGAATATTTATTGAATCTGTATTTATATTTATTTTTAGATAAATATTTATTGAATTTGTATCGATGTTTATTTTTATGTTATTAGATTATATTTAATTAATCTGTATATATGTTTATTTTATGTTATTAGATTAGGAACACAAAACCAAACTATCGTGACAGGATGTTTAGGATTTAATTTCGTTTTTAAAAGTTTGAATAATAAATTAAAAACCACATACATTCCTTCCTTAGATCGACCTTGGGAGTATACTTATCATTTTCTACGAAATGATTCGGGCACTTGCGAGAGTTTTACAAATATTAAAACCAAAGTATTTGCGAGAATCGGTGATGCCGGTTTTCGTTTATCAAGTTTTTGTCGCCATTGCCGGGGAAGCAATAACGGTTTTTAAATTATTTATCAAAATTTTAAAAGTAGTTTTTGTGTTGTAAATAATTGTGATATTTTTAATAAAAAATAATAATCCAATTTCAAAATCTATAAAAAATAAATAAAAAAATAAATAAAATAAAATAAAATAAATTTTTTTTATAGTTAAAATAATTTAGAAACTTGAAATTTGAATAAAATTTTTTTTTACCGTTCATGAATAATAAAAAATTTTTAAAAAAATTTTAAAATTAAAGATTAAAAAAAAAATTAAGTTAATAAGAAATAAGATAGCGTGAATAGGAAAATAAAATTACCATTCGTAAAAAAAATAAAAAAAAAATAAAAAAAAATAAAAAAAAATAAAAACTTGAATTTATACATAATTAACTAAATGGCATGAAAAGTAAAAATCTGAGGGAGTTCTGTTTAGGAGAATGGTTTTTAAGGAGCCATTGCACCACCATTCTTTCCTGGGAACACTTTTGGTTAATACTGATTATGGTATTTAAAAAAAAATTTAAAAAAAATTAAAAAAATTAAAAAAAATAATAAAAAAATAATAAAAAAATTTAGGGTTTAACTAGTTTTGTCTAGTGTTTTGTATTAAATGTCATGGAAATTTTCTCTAAATTTTTTATTTTTGTTGACAGGAGTTTTAAATTTACGTTTACAATAGTCTATGCGTGGTAGGAGATCCTTAGGAAACCCCCTTACACCATATGTAAATAATATTCATAAATTTAAACAAGTGTCAACAACACTGGATTCTACCCATCAACCTGTTTTTGAGCCAAACATAGAACCAAGTCTTAATCCTTTACTAGAACCAAAAGAAATGGAGGAAAACCAACATGTTAGGGAAATCACGATGAAGGAGTTTGCAAGACCGGTGATTGGCACGGCAACTGCCGCTATCCAGTTGGGTGAGGCTGCTCGGAATTATGACCTTAAAAATATTCATTTTTCTATGCTTCCTTCCTTTTATGGGCTACCTAATGAAGATTCTCTTTCCTTTATGAGAGATTTCTATGCTACGGTCCAAACATTCCCCCTCGGTATTCTAAACGAGGATCAACTTAGAATGAGATGTTTTCCCTACACCTTAAAGGATAAGGCCAAAGCTTGGTTGATGTCACTTCCCCCAAGTTCTCTGATGACATGGGGTAACATTTACAATAAATTCATGGGAAAATTCTATTCCCATAAAAAAACATCAGAGTTGAGAGGAAAGATTGCTACTTTCTCTCAGATGGAAGGAGAACCATTCCATGAAGCTTGGGATAGGTTCAAAATGTTTCTCACTCAATGTCCCCATCATAGCTTTCCCCTGCAGTTGCAGAACCAATTCTTTTACGATGGACTTACACAACAATGTCAGTTCATTGTCGACAACGCTGCAGGAGGAGCAATAGGAGAAAAGACTGCCTCAGAGACGTATAACCTCTTTGAGATGTTGGGTGCTAATTCCCAACAGAAAAGCTCCCGAGTGAGAAAAGCTGGAGTTCATGAAATCGACTCCAGTAATGAAGTTCAACAACAACTTGTTCAACTGACTAAGCAAGTTTCCCTTCTCGCTACACAAACCAACACCAATAATGAACAATATGGTTTGTATAGCAACATGGGACATGGTACTGAAGCCTGTCCATATCAAGGAGATACAACTGAACCCAAACAGGTTAATGTGTTGGGAGCATATCAACAGAGACCAAGGTTTGATCCCAATTCAAATACCTATAATCCTGGGTGGAGAAGTCATCCAAATTTCTCCTGGAGGCAAAACAACCCTCCTTTCACTCAAAGCTCAAACCAGGCAGCCAGTTAATTTCACCCACCTATTCCAAGAAGCATTCCCAATAAACCAACCCTGGAGGACAACTTGAATTCTTTTATTCAAGTTTGTAGGGTTAACCAATCTAAAACCAATCAACGGTTGGACTCTGTGGAAGCTTCTATCAAAAAGGTGGAAGTTCAGGTAGAACAGTTAGTTGAACATTTGCAAAAACAAAGCAAAGACTAATGAATTCAATGAAGAGAAGACATTGAGTTTTTCATTCTGCAATCTCCAAGCAACGTCTTACTAGAAGACGATAAATTTTAGTCCTACATGGGAGGTCACCCATTATTGTATTTTCCTTTGTTTTAGTTTGCGTGTAATAAAAAAATTCAAATGAAATAAATTCGTTTGTTTCAAAAATTGTGTCCCTTCGTTTAAATTAAAATTAAAATAAAAAAAAAATAAAAAAAATAAAAAATAAAAAATAATAATAAAAAATAAAATAAAAAAAATTTTAAGTTCCTTGCACCTTTTTAGAGATATCTACTATTGTTTTTAAGAACAAAATGTTGATACACAATAGGAGGAGGATCATTTTCAACTACAAACAACCATGGGAGATGCTGAAGATAGGTGGAAAAAGATGAAAGACTATACAATGCCAATCATTGGCAATGTAACTTCCGGCATCCAATTACAAGAGGCTGCAAGGAATTATGAATTGAAAAAGATTCATTATTCTTTGTTGCCTTCCTTTTACGGTATCCATAATGAAGACCCTTTGCATTTCATTCGAGAATTCTATGCTATTGTCCAAACCTTTCCATTACATGCAATTACTGAAGATCAACTTAGGATGAGGTGTTTTCCTTACACTCTCAAAGATAAAGCTTGGTCATGGTTCATTACTTTACAGTCGGGTTCTCTTAAAACTTGGGAGGAAGTCTATGAAATTTTTATGGGTAGGTTCTATTCCCATCAAAAGACTGTTGATCTAAGAACAAAGATAGCAACATTTTCTCAATTGTATGAAGAGCCCTTTCATGAAGCTTGGGAACGATTCAAACTCCTGTTCATTCAATGTCAAAATCATAGCTTTCCATTACAACTACAAAACCAATTCTTTTATGATGGATTGACACTACAGAGTCAATACATGGTTGATAATGCTGTTGGAGGTTCTAATTCCCAACAAAGAGGTGGTAGAAGAAAAGCAAGGTTCAATGAAGATGGCTCTGATAATGAGATAACCTTGCAACTTGCTGAATTGACTAAACAAGTGCAAATTCTCACTACCCACCAAATTTCAAATCAAGAGGTATGTGAAGTGTGTTGTTCAATTGGGCATGGTACTCATAATTGTTCAAATACTTGTGATTCTAGTGTCGATACCATAGAGGAAGTCCAATCTTTTCAAAGGTATCATCCAACACTAAGGTCGGTTAACAACCACCCTTACCCACCAAGCCAATCTTTTAAGCCAACCTTAGAAGATAGCTTGAATGCTTTTATTCAAGTTAGTCGTGACAACCAATTGATGACTAATCAAAGGTTGAACACCATGGAGGCTTCGGTTAAAAGGATTGAATCTAAAGTTGGGCAACTAGCTGAACAAATGCAAAAGAAAGAACCAGGAAAGTTGCCCAGTCAACCAGAACAAGCAAAGGATGTAAGAACCCTTCGAAGTGGTAAGGTAGTCAATACCAGTTTACCTGAAATCTCTAACAATCTACCTTGTAGTTCAGGTAACAAAGAAGGCGATATTCTAATCTCGCAAAAAGGAGAAACAAGTGTTAAACTTAACAAGCCTTCTGAAAAACTCATTGGGGGGTCATCTGACACCCCCAAAATTCAAAAGACAACAGAACCACACCAGATGCAAGTACCTTTTCCCCACCGGTTAAAAGAATCCAAACAAGATAAGCAATTCAACGATCTTTTTAATATGCTCTCTAAAGTAAATATCAATTTACCATTATTAGAAGTGATCATGAATGTGCCCTCATATGCCAAGTTTTTCAAAGAGTTGAACACTAAGAAAAGGAGGTATGAAATTTGAATGAAGCGAGTAGTAGTATCGAGAAATTTCTAGCCGTATTTGTGCTTCAAAGACAAACTACCCCCTAAGTTGAAAGACCCTGGAAGTTTTATTATAAACATAACTATGGGGGATAGGAAGGTTGCTAAAGCAATGCTTGATTTAGGTGCTAGTATAAATTTGATGCCCTACTCTATATTCTTACAGCTCAATCTAGGGGATTTAAAACCCACAACTATGTCCCTGCAACTTACAGATAGATCTCTTAAAGATCCAGAGGGAACAGTTGAGGATGTGTTGGGACAATAGACAAACTGATAATACCTGTTGACTTTGTGGTTCTGGATATGCAAGAAAATTCGGCATTGGACAGAGAGCATACAATATTGCTTGGTAGACCATTTATGGCAACTACTAAAACTATTATTGATGTCCAAGATGGAAATTTGACAATGACAGTCTTAGGAGAGACTGTTCATTTCAAAGTTTTTGATTCTTCACCTTTCCCTTCTATTTCTGCCATCGATGAAATATTCGAAGTTGATCCTTTGGATAATCTTGTCCAAAACACCTTTTTCCAAACCAGAATAGAAGACAAGCTTGAAACCATTCTTACACTTGAAAAGGTTGAAGAAGATTTAGATGAAGAAATTAAGAGGTACCTTGAACAACTAGACAATAATGAAGTGATGACAAAATCTAGTACACTTTTAAATCTACCCAGTTCTTCATCTGTTAAAGAGGCCAATCCACCTGAACTTGAACTCAAAGACTTACCTGAGCACTTAAAATATGTGTTTTTGGGAGAAGGAGAAACATATCCAGTGATAATTTCTTCAACCTTGACCAAACCACAAGAAAAAGAACTCATCAAAGTGCTTAAACAGTTTAAGAAATCTATAGGTTGGAGTATAGGGGATATAAGAGGCATTAGTCCAACAATGTGTATGCACAAGATCAACTTGGAGGATGGTGCTAAACCTGTACGAGAGGCCCAAAGAAGACTAAACCCAAACATGCAAGAGGTAGTTAAAAAGGAAATTCTTAAATTATTAGAAGAAGGGGTTATCTATCATATTGCGGATAGTAAGTGGGTTAGTCCAGTGCATTTGGTACCAAAGAAATCTGGGATAACAGTTGTTAAAAATGACAAAAGTGAATTAGTGCCCACTAGAATAATCACTGGATGGAGAATGTGTATAGATTTTAGGAAACTAAATTTATATACAAAAAAGGATCACTTTCCCCTTCCATTCATTGATCAAATGTTGGGAAGTTTAGCAGGGCACAAATTTTGCTGTTTTTTGGATGGACTGTCTGGATATTATCAAGTACCCATAGCACCAGAAGATCAGGAAAAGACCACATTTACATGTCCTTTTGGGACACTTGCTTTTCGCAGAATGCCATTTGGGTTATGCAATGCCCCTGCCACTTTCCAGAGATGCATGATATCTATTTTCTCGGACATGGTGGAGAAATTCATTGAGATTTTCATGGACGATTTCTCTGTCTTTGGGAACTCATTTGATGATTGCTTACATAAATTGACTTTGGTTTTAGAAAGATGCATTGAATGCAATCTAACCCTTAGTTGGGAGAAAAGTCATTTTATGGTTCAACAAGGGATAGTTTTAGGACATATAATTTCAAACAAGGGTATTGAAGTTGATAAGGAAAAAGTTGAATTGATATCCAAACTACCTCCCCCTACATCTGTGAAGGGGATAAGAAGCTTCTTGGGACATGCAGGATTTTACAGACGATTTATTAAAGATTTCTCTAAAATAAGTCGTCCCTTATGTAACTTGCTATCCAAAGATGCTGATTTTGACTTCAACAATGACTACCTTATTTCCTTTAATACCTTGAAAGATAAACTAACATCTACCCCTGTTATAATGGCACCAAACTGGTCTTTACCTTTTGAAATAATGTGTGACGCTTCTGATTATGCAATAGGAGAAGTCCTGGGACAAATAGTGGATAAGCGTTTACATGTCATCTACTATGCTAGCAAAACACTCAATGATGCCCAAATGAATTACACCACCACTGAAAAGGAATTCTTGGCTATAGTATTCTCTCTAGACAAATTTCGGTCTTATTTAGTAGGATCTAAAGTGATTGTGCATTCTGATCATGCTGCTTTAAGACACCTATTAAGTAAACCAAATGCCAAGCCAAGATTAATCAGGTGGGTCTTACTCTTACAAGAATTTGACCTAGAAATCAAGGATAAGAAAGGCAGTGAAAACTTAGTAGCTGACCATTTGTCTAGGTTGATTTCTGACTTCAATTCTCTTAAAGATGAGAGTAATGATGATATAGTTGAAACCTTTCCTGATGAACAGTTATTTTTCATAGGTCCGAACCCATGGTATGCTGATATTGTAAACTATCTTACCACTGGTGTTTTGCGACCTAACACTTCATATCAGGACAAGAAAAGGTTTTTTAAAACTATTAAGGACTATTTCTGGGATGACCCTTATTTATACAAGATTGGTCAAGATCAAGTCATTCGGAGATGTGTACCAGAAGAAGAACATAAGAGCATTCTGACTTTTTGTCATGAACTTCATTGTGGGTGTCATTTTCGAGGTGAAAAGACAGCCCGTAAGATATTACAGTCTGGATTCTTTTGGCCCACTCTTTTTAAAGATGCTCATATGTTTTGTGCACAATGTGATAGATGTCAAAGAACATGAAACATAAGCAAAAGAGATGAAATGCCTTTGACATCTAATTTAGTTGTTGAACTCTTTGATGTATGGAGGATTGACTTTATGGGTCCTTTTCCCCCATCTAATGGTTTTCAATATATTTTGGTTGCTGTGGATTATGTATCCAAGTGGGTAGAAGCTATCCCCACCAAAACCAATGATGCTAATGTTGTTGTGAAATTCTTGAAAGATTTCATATTCAGTAGGTTCGGAACGCCTAGAGCTATAATAAGTGATGGAGGTAGCCATTTTTGTAACAAACTCTTTGATGGAGTACTAAACAAGTACAACATCACACATAAAGTAGCTACTCCATATCATCCTCAAATTTCCGGTTTAGTGGAAGTAAGTAATAGGCAAATTAAGGGAATACTGGAACGCACTGTGCATCCTTCAAGGAAGGATTGGGCATTTAAGCTAAATGATGCCTTATGGGCATACCGCACCGCTTACAAAACACCTATTGGGATGAGCCCTTACCGGTTAATCTTTGGGAAAGTGTGCCACCTTCCAGTTGAACTTGAACACAAGGCTTACTGGGCAATTAAAGAGTTAAACATGGATTTAGATAAAGCAGGTGAAAAACGATTACTCCGACTTCGTGAGTTGGAAGAAATTAGGAATGAAGCCTATGAGAATGCCAAATTATACAAGGAGCGTACTAAGTGCTATCATGACAAGAGGCTAGTTCCTAAGACTCTTCACCCTGGAATGAAAGTTCTTTTATTTAACTCTCATTTGAGATTGTTTCCAGGAAAGCTGAGATCAAGATGGGATGGACCATTCAAAATAGTTCAAGTATTTGAACATGGAGTAGTGGAACTATTGGACTCCAAGACACAAAAAATGTTCAAAGTCAATGGCCATCGTGTCAAGCCTTATTTAGAAGAACCAAACAACATTGCTGAAATGGATTGCATTTGGCTGAGTAACCCTTAGCACCAAAAAGATACGTCTTGCTAAGACGTTAAACTAAGTGCTGGATGGGAGGCAACCCATCATTTTAGGTAAAAAAAAAATTTGTTTGTTATTTGTTTTATTTACTTAATTTTATTGTTTATTTCTTTTTAATTACATGTGAATAATTTTTAAATTGTTAAAACTAAAAATATTTGTTGAGATGTTAGAAGTTCACAGCGATCTGTCTGTATACACTTTAATGATGAATATGATGGATGCACCTGCATTTTCCATTACTACTTGCACATTCTCAGGAAATAGGTAATCTTTCTTCTCTTCTCTCTTTATCTTTAATTTACAGTTGTTACATTGAGGACAATGTAAGTTCTAGGTTGGGGGTGGTGAAAAGTTACCATACTTAATTAAAAAAAAATTGACAATTTAAAAATAAATAAAAAAAATAAAAAATATATATAATAATTTTTTATTTTATTTTTATGTTCACATTTTCATTTTTTTTTGTGTGTTTGGTTTTATTTCTATTTTGTGTGATTTAGTAATTTTTGGAATAAAAAAAAACTTTTCTCACAAAAATTTATCATTTCTTTAAATCAAATTTAAGTAAATAGTTAAGTCTTTTGTACTGTTAGATTAATTTTTGAAAACATATCATGAAATATTTTGTAATTATTTTTTGATAATTAGTTAGTTTTTATCATAACTAGTATTTCTTGATAAGATGTAGAAATTATATTAAACCCAAAATCGGTGTTTATGAATTTTTTTTTAGTGGAGACTACCTTTGTGAGATATAATTTGAGCCTAATTTCCTTTAGTGAGAGTGAAATATATATTTTTTCTACTCCAAACACATTTCTTATTTCTTCAAATTTTTAGATGATCTCTATAGGTATTAGCATTGAATGTATGAATTTTTTCTCATCTTAATAGAGTATCATATATTTTTTATTATTATTTTTGCTTAGATTAAATGATTTGAGTAGAAATTGATAGTATATGCTTATATCTCGTTCATGCATGACTGCTACACAAAAAAAAGACATATATGGGGTTACCTAAACCAAGATCAAACAGAAAAGCCACAAAATTAACCACTCACCAAAATAAAAAAAATGTACAATCTGTACATGGGTTGACTCTCTAAAATACATATATTGAGAAATATCTTCAGAAAAAAATAGAGAGATAAAGAATATATAGTATAATCTACATACTATAACCCACATTGCCTACAAAGTTGTGAGTAAAGGCTAATTACAAAAGAAGGATATAGGAAATAATTCCCTAAAAAGTCATTGCACTCTCTTCATTTGTAAAAGGCATATATCTTGAAATTCTTTCTTAATGAGTTTGATTTATGCATGAAAATAATTTTTATATATGATATCTTTATAATTTATACATTTGATTCCTTTCATGAGATCAATGTTAAAATAACACTTTGAGCCTTTATTCTTTATACATATGTGAACATATTAGTTCATTTCTATACATAAACTCTTTCGCATATAAATTAGTATGAGTGTTTGAACCCATAGGATTCAGTGTTTTGAGAGTATTGACTTGTGAGGAATAGAGTCGAAGCGAATTCTGATTCATGACACTGAAATTGGGTGAAATTAAATTGATACATTTTTGACATGAAATATGAAAATGATTTTCGACTAATTATTATAATAAATAATGATTGTTTAAAGAGAGTAAAATAACTTATGCTTGAGATTTTAATTATGATCTTAAAGGAGATTAAATAGTATGAGACATTTTTGTGAGATGTTGTTAATTTGTGATTTTGTTGTAAATTTAATTTTTAAGTTGTTTGTTTTTATTGTTTCTTTTGTTTTTACATTTAGTTCAATGTTTGTGGGTATCATTACTGAAAACCCTCACGAGACTCAAACTCGTCCACTAGGGCAACCTAGGGGTTTAAAGGCTTGTTGCATAGGCTAAATGCAACCGTGTCAATCCACGGAAGTGATTTAGGATAGTTTAATTTTTAGTTTTTATCGCTTCTCTTGCTAAGGGACTAGTAAGAAGCTGGTTAGGGGTTGTGATGAGTGCTCAAAAAGCACTAAAATTACCATGATTTTATGCACATTAATTGATTAAAAATATATATATTTATATGTTTTATCATATATTTATATAAATTTGTCTTTTTCGGAATCACGGGTATTTTTATTGTTTTTCAGGTATTTTGGCTTAAAAACGCAATTTAAAGACTCAAAGAGGAATACTTGAAGCAATACATCACAAATATATTAATAAATAAGTGGGAAAAGGTCAACAAACATGGAAAAATTGGACAAAATGGGTCGAAAAGGTCAAAAATGTCAAAAAGACAGAAATCGCGCGCACACTTCAGCCTACAGCCGCCATTTCAACGCCCAGCCACGTGTGCCCGCGTGCGATGACATGCCCATCCGCGCGCGCTCCAGCACGCGGGCACTGTTCACGTGCGCCGAGCTGCGCGCAGCGCCCAACAGCCGCCCCTCTGCGCGCCCAACGCGTTTTCACCCCATTTTTCACGTGCAGCAGCCCTTGTGACGTCATTGATGACCTCAGCATTTCCATTACATGTTTTTATTTTTTAATATTTTTTAACATTTGTTTACTCATTTTTTCTCTCCATCCTCACCTATAAATACCCCCCTTCCCTTCACTTCAAATCACACCTCAAAACCACACTTCTCTCTTCTTTCTTTCTCTCATTTCTTAGTTTTTGAGTTTTTCTTAGTTTCTTTCTTAGTTTCTAAGCTTTTCTTAGTTTTTCTCTTAGTTTTTAGTTCAATTCTCTTAGTTTTAGAGTTCTTCTCTTTTTGAGAGGAACTTGTAATGTTTTTGTAATATTTTAGTTTTTGATTCAATAAATGGAAGTGCAAATTCCGCTTGGAGGTTTTCTAGCAACGGGAATAGCGTCGAAGTTCTGTAAGGATTTTATTTTCTTTACAGTTATTTTTATGCTTTATTCTTACATGTTATATTTAATTTGTCTGTGATTAAATTTAACTGTGCTAGCTGTTTATAATTATGATGTAATAATAACGTTGTTATGCTTGCGAAATATTAAATAGGTGAAAATTTCTAAAATAAATTGATTTTATTTTTATTCAAGATTTTATATTAAGGATGTTAGAGAGAAATATATTATTTTTCATTACAAACTTAAATCTGAAAATTAGATTTTACGGTTTAGTTATCCGGTCTAATTTAGAGTAGTGCTCTTTTATTTGTTGGTACAATCGCCCGGTAGTTAGAGTGAAACTCTATTTCAAAAGTTTTTATAAGAATTATTATGTGAAAATGTATTGACAACATGTTTTCAATAGTGGTTTTAAAACTTGAAAGTTAGTACTCGGATAATTAAATTCTTATGTTTAATTTGGACACCTTGAATAAAGTTTAAACTGTCTAACCCTACCAAAGGTGGCATTTAAATGATTCATTTTCAATCTCTTAGAAAAAGGAATTAATTTAATTAACCAAATCAGTTATCAACCCCACCCATAGGTGTTAATTGATTTGTTTAGTTAACAAAGAATATCTAACCCCACCAAAGGTGGTATTTATATAAAAAAGAGAGAATCAATAAAATATCAATTTATATCTTTAATAACCTAGATTATATGAGCAAGCATAATTAATTTAGTTATTATATCCATAAATACTCCACTAATATAAATGATAAAATTTGCATGAATATTTATTGAATCTGTATTTATATTTATTTTTAGATAAATATTTATTGAATTTGTATCTATGTTTATTTTTATGTTATTAGATTATATTTAATTAATCTGTATATATGTTTATTTTATGTTATTAGATTAGGAACACAAAAACCAAACTATCGTGACAGGATGTTTAGGATTTAATTTCGTTTTTAAAAGTTTGAATAATAAATTAAAAAACACATACATTCCTTCCTTAGATCAACCTTGGGAGTATACTTATCATTTTCTACGAAATGATTCGTGCACTTGCGAGAGTTTTACAAATATTAAAACCAAAGTATTTGCGAGAATCGGTGATGCCGGTTTTCGTTCATCAATGATCAACCATGTGCTATTATTGGCAAAGGTGTAGTGAAGATTAAGTTGAACGGATCTGTTTGGAAACTGAAGGATGTCAAGCATATTCCCGATCTCAGAACGAACTTAATCTCAGTGGGGCAGTTGGCCAGTGAAGGCTACACTACGATCTTCCATGGTGATGATTGGAAGATTTCAAAGGGTGCAATGACAGTTGCTCGAGGCAAGAAAAGTGGCACTCTTTACATGACAGCGGAGGCACGTTGTTCAATTACAGTTGCAGCAAGCAATGAAACACCAAATCTGTGGCACCAGAGACTAGGCCATATGAGTGAGAAGGGGATGAAGATTATGCACTCAAAGGGAAAACTTCCAGGTCTACAGTCTACGGAGATAGACATGTGCGAAGATTGCATACTTGGAAAGCAAAAGAGAGTCAGCTTTCAGACAAGTTGCAGAATCCCAAAGAAGGAAAGGCTAGAGCTTATTCACTCTGATGTTTGGGGACCAACGACCATCTCATCTATTGGTGGGAAACACTACTTCGTGACTTTCATCGATGATCACTCTCGGAAGGTATGGGTTTACTTTCTAAAGCATAAGTCTGAAGTATTTGAGGCTTTCAGAAGATGGAAAGCTATGGTGGAAAATGAGACGGGTTTAAAGATAAAAAAGCTCAAAACCGATAATGGTGGTGAATATGAAGACACCAGATTAAAAACTTTCTGCTATGAGCATGGGATCAGAATGGAAAGAACTATGCTAGGCATGCCTCAACACAATGGTGTAGTTGAGCGTATGAACCGAATGTTGACATAAAGAGCCAGAAGAATTCGTATGCAGTCAGGTCTACCAAAGCAGTTTTGGGCAGAAGCAGTCAACACGGCAGCTTACTTGATCAACCGAGGCCCATCTGTTCCATTGGAGCATAGAATACCAGAGGAGGTATGGAGTGGAAAAGAGGTGAAACTATCACATCTAAAAGTTTTCGGCTGTGTAGCATTTGTGCATATCAGTGATCAAGGCAGGAATAAGCTTGATCCCAAATCTAAGAAATGCACATTCATCGGTTATGGTGAGGAGGAGTTTGGCTACCGCATTTGGGATGACGAAAATAAGAAAGTTATCCATAGTAGAGATATGATTTTCAATGAAAGGGTGATGTATAAGGACATGTATAAAATAGACGCCAATGACTCAGAGCAGAATGAGTCAGTATTTGCAGATGCAGATGATGTCCCAGATAGTTCCACAACAGAACCAATTGTAACAAGTCCTCAGCCAGAGGAACTTATTGGACATAGCAGTACACATCATTCCAACACATCACAACCTCTTACTCCAGCTCCTGTATTGAGAAGGTCTTCTCGACCTCATGTGCCTAACAGGAGATACATGAACTATATGTTGTTGATTGATGGAGGGGAGCCTGAATGCTATGATAAAGCTTGTCAGACTCGAGATTCCAACAAGTGGGAGCTTGCTATGAAGGAAGAAATGAAATTTATCATCTCCAACTAGACATGGGAACTAGCTGAGTTACCTATGGGAAAGAAGGCACTTCACAACAAATGGGTGTACCAGGTGAAAGATGAGTATGATGGTTCCAAGAGATACAAAGCCCGCCTAGTTGTCAAAGGGTTTCGACAGAAGGAAGGAGTTGACTACACTGACATTTTCGCTCCCGTTGTGAAGCTCAATACTATCAGATTAGTATTAAGTATTGTAGTCATTGAAGATCTTCATCTTGAACAGTTGGATGTGAAGACTGCATTCCTTCATAGAGATTTAGATGAAGAGATATACATGTACCAGCCAGAAGGTTTCTCAGAAAGAGGGAAGAAGAACATGGTGTGCAGACTTAAGAAGAGTTTGTATGGCCTGAAACAAGCCACGAGACAATGGTACAGAAAGTTTGACAGCTTCATGCACAAGGAAGGTTTCCAAAAGTGCAATGCTGACCATTGTTGCTACTTCAAGAGATATAGGTCCAGTTATATCATTTTACTACTTTATGTTGATGATATGTTAGTAACAGGTTCAAATATGGATGATATTAAAAGGTTGAAGCAGTAATTGTCAAAGGAGTTTGACATGAAAGACTTGGGTCTAGCAAAGAAGATTCTTGGAATGAAAATCACAAGAAATAAGAAGAAAGGATCCTTGCAGTTATCTCAGGCAGAGTACATCAATCGTGTTTTGCAAAGATTCAACATGGGCGATGCCAAGCCAGTTAGCACACCCTTGGCCAGTCATTCTTGCCTATCCAAGGATCAATCCCCTCAGACAGAGGAAGAGAGAGAATTCATGGCTAAGGTTCCTTATGCCTCAGCCATTGGAAGTTTGATGTACGCAATGGTCTGTACGAGACCAGACATTGGCCATGCAATGGGAGTTTTTAGCAGATTTATGTCAAATCTAGGGAAAACTCATTGGGAAGCAGTCATGTGGATTTTGAGGTATCTGCGAGGCACCACAAAAAAGTTCTTGTACTTTAGTAAAGGAGAGTTAAAAGTACAAGGGTACGTAGACGCAGACTTTAGAGGTGAAGTTGATCACCGAAGAAGCACCACCGGTTATATATTTACTATTGGAACTACAGCTGTTAGTTGGATGTCACAAATACAGAAAATTGTCACTCTATCTATTACAGAGGCTGAGTATGTAGCAGTAACTAAAGCTAGTAAAGAGATGATATGGCTTCAAGGTTTGTTAACTGAGCTGGGATTCAAACAGGAGAAGAATGTTCTGCATAGTGATAATCAAAGTGCAATACACTTGGCGAAGAATTCAACATTTCATTCTAGAACCAAGCATATTGGACTTCGTTATCACTTCATCATACTTGTCGAAATGATTGCATTATTTATAGAAAAGAATACGAGACATTAGATGATTATCCGATGTGTAAAGAATCTAGATGGAAGCATGCTACAAATGAGACAACACCTAAGAAAGGCATGCCCATAAAGGTTCTTTGGTACTTTCCTCCGATTCCTCGCTTTCAAAGGTTGTTCAAAAGTAAAGAGACATCAAAGATGTTGACTTAGCATTCAGATAATTGATGTGATGATGGGGTGCTACGTCATCCTTATGATTCTCCAAATTGGAAAGTAGTAGATAATTTATCCCCTTAATTTGCATCTGATTCGCGCAATCTTCGTCTTTTCATTGCTACTGATGGAATTAATCAACATATTTCCCTTAGTAGTAGATATAGCGATTGGTCATTAATTATGGTAACATTGTAACCGTCCTCCCTGGTTGTGTATAAAAATAAAATTGACGATGTTAACATTATTGATCTCAGGACCGAAACAACCCGGTGTTGGCACTGATGTTTATTTATAGCCTCTGATAGATGATTTAAAGACATTGTTGAATGATGGTGTAAATGTTTATGATGCACATAAAGAAGAACACTTTAACTTGAGGAGGATCCTTTTATGGACAATTAATGATTTTCCTACCTATGAGAACTTATCAGGACTTGTAACAAAAGGTTACAAGGGATGCCCTATATGAAGTGATGGAATTTCTGCAACTTATCTTGTTCACGGATGAAAGATATCATAGAATATTTTTGCCATATGGACACAAGTTTAGATACCAAAAGAAACCGTTTGATGGTGAAGAAGATCATGATCATGCACCCCGACCATTGCGAGGTGTTGAGATATTAAGGCAATTGAATGTTATGACATTCAAACGATATGGAAAGATGAAAAAAAGAATACTCACTAAGGTAGGGAAATAAAAGAGGTCAACTAATGAAAGGGGTGAAAATGAAAAAAAGGAAGAGATTCAATAGACCATGGTTGTTGGAATAAAAAATCAATATTTTGGGAATTACCTTATTGGAAAGACCTACACATTCATCACATCTTAGATGTCATGCACATTGAGAAAAATGTATGTGAGAGCTTGATTGGTACATTACTTAATATACTTGGAAAAATGAAGGATGGAATTAAAGCAAGACTGGATTTAAAGAAACTAGGCATATGACCTGAATTGGCACCAAGGGTGGAAAATGATAAGAATCGAACATACTTGCCACCAGCATCATATACAATGTCAACAAAAGAGAAGGATGTGTTTTGTAAATGTTTGGCGGGTGTGAAAGTTCCTGATGGTTACTCATCCAACTTAAGAAATTTTGTGTCTGTCACCGATAAAACTTTATAGATTGAAATCACATGACTATCATATCTTAATGCAACAATTATTACTAGTTACTATTAGATCAATTCTTCCAAAACATGTTCGATTATCAATAATTCGTCTTTGTTCAATCTTCAATACAATATGCAAGAAATCTATATCAATTGGTGAGTTAAACTCTTTACAGAAAGATGTTGTAGAGACTTTGTGTCTAATTGAAAAATATTTTCCTTCTTCTTTCTTCGATATAATGATTCACTTGTGTGTTCATTTAGTTCGAGAGGTTCAATTGTGTGGTCCTACTTACTTAAGATGGATGTATCCTTTTG
Source organism: Hippophae rhamnoides (assembly GCA_033030585.1). NCBI lineage: Eukaryota > Viridiplantae > Streptophyta > Magnoliopsida > Rosales > Elaeagnaceae > Hippophae > Hippophae rhamnoides. The sequence goes on from CM065430.1 coordinate 58,225,805, forward strand.
AGAGATATATGCAAGTCCTTAAAGGATATGTAAATAATATAAATCGGCCTGAAGGATGCATGGTGGAACATTACATTGCTGAAGGGGCCATTGAGTTTTGTTCTGAATACTTTAGTGGTTGTATTGAAATTGGGAATCCTATGCACAAGTTGTTCTTAGAATGTCACATGATCTAAGTAGGTAACCTTATGTTGGTGGAAGTAAGAAATTGTTTATTGATCCCACTCGATAGGAAAAAGCACACCAGATCATTTTGGTAAATAATAATGAGGCACAACTGTACATAGAGTAAGTGATGTTTAACCTTTCCATTTATGCAAAAATTATTTTTTTATTTAACTATTAATGATGATATCTACTTGATATATCTTTAATAACATTACAGGATGCATTTAAACTTATTGAAGATCGATCCTCGTTATAAAAAAAAGGAGGAGAAAAATGGTTGTATGATGAACATAAGCGAGAGCTTATTATTTGGTTTTGCAAGAATAAGTGTCACATACAAGAATTCATTTGTACTTCTATGCAATGTTTTAAAACTTTGCTTTAAACACATTTTGTATTTTTGTATACATAGATTCGAGATGAACTCAAGAAACTCAATCATAAAATAACAGAAAGTTTAGATCAATGGCTTGCACATGGTCCAAAATTCGATGTCAAATCATTTTCTAGTTTCACAAATAATGGATTGAGGTTTACGACTCAAGCTAGGGACAAAGTCTGAGTAAATCAGAATACTGGTGTGAAGATGGTTCCACAAACTATGCAATTTGTCAGTTCAAAAGATGGTAATCCTGTATTTTTTGATAGAACATATTATGGTATAATTCAAGATATTTGGGAATTGGATTATGAGGTCTTCCATGAAACAGTTTTTTTGTGTGATTGGATCGAAGATTTTATCAATGTTGGATATAAAATAGATGATTGGGGATTTACCCTTGTAAATTTATCCAAAATAAGTCATACTGATGATCCTTTTTTGTTAGCACTTCATGCAAAACAAGTATTTTATGTGAGCGATCAAATTGACATAAGATAGTCTGTTGCACCTCCACAAAAAGAGTTTTACCATTGTGATGCTTTAGAAGATGACGACCACATGCTTGATACATTAACCAATATTAGTAATTTCTCAAAAAAATTGCCTAATGTTTGTGATGATCTAGTTGATGATTCTTCGTCATGGACTCAAAATGATTGTGAAGGAATATATGTATACGATCAACAACCTAATTAAACATAATGTATATTCTATATTGTTGTAATAACTCTTGCATGTTTATATATACGTATGTTCCTAAAATTGTCAATTAATTTATATTTCTTCATTGTTTGTAGATATTTCATAGATCATCAGGTAACAGAGCTTGTAGATATAAATGATCTATTGGGGCATTTGAAAAGAAGGGGTTGGGCGAATGTATTAGATTCTCCACTTAACCCATATGATAGAGTACCCATTCTATTTGACGCTACTAGTAATCCAATAGGGAAAAATGGCCAACAATTGAAATCCTCTATTGGTAGACTTGTGCAGTCCAGTATACCAATCAATATAAATGATTGGACTCAGGTTAAAGAAGTTGAAAAGTTAAAAATATGGAAAACCATTTGTGTAAGTCTCTTATATTTTATAACTAATTACATATATTATATCCTTTTTGTATTATATATATCTAATCTTTTGTAGTGTGTTTTTACAGAATTGTTACAAAGTCGATGACACTTGGAAGAACAAGTGTTATAAGATTGCAAATAAGGCGTGGAAGGAATACAAAACTTCCAGATTGGCAATAAATTATGTGTTTCCATATTTGGAACCACTTGATGAAGTAGAGCTCTACAAAATCCTTGAAGGATACCCCTGGATTACATCACAAGTTTGGAAAGACTTCGTGGATTATAGACGTATGGATGAATTTCAAATTATTAGGGAAGAACATCAGAATATACAAATGCATAATATTCTTCCTAACTATACTAGGAGGTCTTCAAATCTTGAAGTTAGATATAAAATGGTATTATTAATTTGTGTTAATTTATAAATATTTTTATATTTATTTTCCTCAAATTTAAGTTGATGTCATGGTTAATAAATGTTTCATAATTTATGTAGGAAGCTGAATTGGGTAGACCGGTTACCCGATTTGAATTGTACATAGAAACAAAGACTCCCAAAACAAAGAAGTCAAGACCGATGACTAAGCGATGAGAAGAACAACTAAATAAGTTGGTTAGTAATTTTGGTTGACATAAAGTCCATATGATTTTTAATAATTGATGTAATAATGTATGATATGTTTGTTTGCTTTATTATTTGTAGAGAGCTATTCAAGAATAAATATCCAGGGGTAAAATAATCGAAAAGCCTGAGAGAGATGCTATATATCATGCATTCGGACGCGAGCATCTTGGTCCTGTTAGGGGAGGTAGCCAATATGATGGTTATATGGAGTATTTTAACATTCCAAAACAAAAGCCTCAGACGGTTAGTAAGGACAAGTACACTAAAATTGAAGAAGAACTCAACTCTTTTAAGGCCTCAATGTTTAGTGAGATTTCCACTGTAAAAGAATATTAAGCACAATACATGTCATGCATGGCATCATTCTACAATCAGGGCATTCCATATTGGCCCAGGCATGCCACCATCCATGCCAGGCATGCCACCTATGCAATCTCATGGTGCTCAAACTATATCCAGTATGGGATGTAGTCATCCTATTGGTCCTCCTTTTATGCCAAGAATGTAGATGCAATCAAGTAGTGGTTCATTTTCTCCAATACAATCTATGCATTCTTACCATCAATCACATCACGATGAATGTTTTGGTGAGAATGTACATCCAATAGCTACCCCACACATGAGTCCTTCTTTATTTGATGAATCATATGTGGTAAGATTTTAATTTCTGGTGTAGATAATCTATTATTTTTATTTTTTATTATATGTTTTATTTATTATATATAACACTTAAATTTTTTACAGAATATGAAATGTTTGTTGAAACATCCTTCATCAACGGACTTTGTTGCTATTGGAACGGTACAACAATTGAGCGATGATTGGATGATTCATAATCAATATTTTCCAAATCATTGGTGAATAGTAATTGATCAATCATTGCTCCATGATTTTCCACTACATGTGCCTTCTGATGCTACCATAGTCCAAGAGGCGGTTGGACAGTATGTGGCTTGGTTGTCGATTCAAGTTGTTCTAAATTTTGACGTGGTACTATTTTTTTACTTAAAAGATAACACTTGTTTACTACTATTATTTTATTATATCTTTTATTGTTACTAACATACATAATACTTCTTCTTTAGTTTATTATACCAGAACTCTTAAATGCGACACATTTAAGAGATACGAAGCAAGTATCTCATGCTAAATCTATGTCTAGTGGCCAATCATTGTGCACTAAGTCATTCAAGAAGAAGCCTTGGAAAAAGTATAGTTATGATTATGCTTTAAACTTTAGCAGAAATCTTGGTACTTTGATGACTATTATTGCGAGGGCATCTAGCATAAATGATGGATGGACTGTGCTACTTCCCATAGAAATTTTTGGTGTAGACCTCGGCCAAACTTATATATTGATTGAGTGCATATTGTAACTATTTGAATATCAAATGATCGATTTAAGTATAATTCAAGTATGAACAAGGTGAGTTCTCAATCTGTTCATTTTCTTTCATTTATATAGAACATATATAATTATATTTATATTATCTAATTACTTATATATATATTTTTATATAGGGCATGTTATTATCGACTTCAACATAATTACTCATCACATTTAGCAATGTTCTATAATTCTTCATATGTCAATCAATATCAAGAGAATGATGTTAGCATTAGAGCTAAACAATTATGTGATAGGGCATTAACGCTTAACAGAAATCAGAAGTTGATAATCCTTTGACCACTAAGGTTTGAACAAGGCCAAGATCATTAGATGTTGGTAATCCTTGATCTGTTCAATAATCATGCTTGGTATTGTGACTCAGCTTCCATAGAACTGAGTAAAGATACAAAAGTAGTTGTTGAAATTTAAGAGTTATAGCTAGCTATTTTTCTTCTATTGTTCTTTGTAATATTTAATAAAAAACTAACCGTTTTAAACTTTGATAGGGCATGGAAGCTATGGAACAGGTTTAGGGGCATTGTCCTTAAAAAATCTTATAAGCTTATATGACATAAAGTTATGGAATGTACAAGCGAATATTAATAATTTTATTAATTTTACTATTGAATAATAAAGATGTTCAAATATGGAAAATCATGCACACTTTTTTTTGTAGGTTCCACAACAAAATAATGGAGTCATGTGTGGTTATTATGTCATGAAGTTTAGGAGTGAAATCATCACAAATATCAAAATTCCAATTGATGATGTGGTAATATCTTTTACCAATATACAGATTTTTTTTAACATATATGAGTTATTTTTGTGAATTCATGAAATTATATTCTTATATTGATTTTAAATACATATAGTTCTTTGGTTGGAATAAGATGGGCTATGACCACCAAATTTTTGATGATTTACGAGAGGAATTGGAAAAACACATGGTTCAAATTATATCATCACAAGAAGAATTAGGCGAAGATTCTGATGATCTTTAATAGCATATGACAACGCAATGGTAATTTTTATAATGATTTAATTTCTCTATTCCTGTGTCTGAAGTCCCTTGTTTGATGGATGTTTATGTGCTCATGTATTTAAGGGAATGCATTGTTTTATGGACCTGTTTTTTTCCCAAACTTCATCTCATCTCTCTTACTTACTTTCCTTATGACAACATCATATTAGCACTTTATTAATCATTTGCCTATAAATATGAAGCTATCTGGAATCAAGCTGATATTTTTAATGCTATAATGAGCTTTGAATATGAAGTCAAGTGTAACTTCGATTTCTTACTTGGCTTGGTCGAGTTTTGGTGCCCATAAATGTATTACACAATTGTTTCATATGTTTAAAGGCACCAAAACTCAACCAAGCCAAGTAACAAATTGGAGTTACATTTGATTTCATATTTAGAGCTCATTATAGTATTAAAAGTACCAGCTTGATTCCAGATAGCTTCATATTTATAGATAAAAGATTAATAAAGTGCTAATATGAGTTTGAAGGGATAAGGTTATTATTATATCACTTAGATGTCGATGTGATAATCTCTTTTACTAATCTTTTAACATATATAAGTTATTTTTTGTGAATTCGTGATATTTTGTTCTTATTTTGAATTTAATTTATTATGTATATTTCTTTGGTTGGAACAAGTAGGGCTATGATATGCATATTTTTGATGATTTACAAGAAGAATGGACAGAACATTTGTTCAAATTATAACATCAGGAGAAGAATATAATATTGAATAACATAGGACAACACCATGGTAATATTTATAATGCTTTAATTTCTCCATTCATATGTCTCTGAAGTTTAGACTGCTTGTTTGATGGATGTTTACGTGCTCATGTATGTAGGGGAATGAATTGTTATATGGATCAGCTATTTTTTGCCCAGTTTTCTTGTCACTATGCTGGTGATTCTAAGCCAACCAAGCTTGCTCGCACAATCCATTACACTTTGACAACATCATTTTATTTGTAATTTAAGTTAACTATATATATATATTGTATATACATTATTTTTTTTGTAATAAATTTAATTATCAAGTAATTAATTATATTTAAATTTTCAATTATTTGTATTATTATTTACACTTTGTTAAATAGATTTTGGTTTTTTTATGCTATATTGAATACATGTTATTATTAATAGAGTAGAAAATGAGTACAAAAATGAAAAAAAAATCAATATATTTTAAAGTCGGTTCACGGGTTGAACGGACTTTACGTTTTAAGTTAGTTAATTTAAAGTCGGTTTAGCGAACCGACTTTAAATTGGTTTAAAGTTGGTTTTTAATCGACTTTAATGATTTGTTTTGTAGTAGTGTCAATACAATAGGTTTCGAATTGTGTTGCATGATAAGAATTTAAAAAATAGTAAAATTACAGTTTAATTAGATGAATTGGAATCTAAGTTAGGAAATTCTCTTAATCACTTGCTTGCATCTTATTAATCTTTACAATGACTTTTATCATTTTCTTAGTTTATATTATTTTCTCTTTTTGAATCAAAATCAAACTCCCCAAGTACTTTTCTGTCATTTTTAATTACTAGTGTTGATTTTTAATTATCAGTAGTCCTATGTTAAGTAATGACCATTAATTTCATTTTATTGCAATTGACAAAATTTTAAAGAAAAGTAAGAAACTAATATTTGATCACTTGTTTTCAGCGTGTCAAAGTTTTGGTACTGTTTTGTAGTGGATTGATTCAACAATTTTTATACCACCTGGTAGTTTTCAGTTTTCAGTTTTAAATTTTCATATTTTATTTATTGATTTTATTTTATTATTTTTTTAGTTTTTGTGGTAGTTTTCAATTTTTTAGTTTTTAGGGTCATAAACTACCTAGATCTTTCAGTTTTTGTAGTAGTTTTTTATCAAGGATGTCACTATAACCTATAGTAAAGGTTATTATTTCATGATTTCCAAGCATCCTTTTCTTTGATAATATATCCTTCGTGAATTTGGCATAAGATGACATATGTTCAAGTGCTTATACAAATGTTATGCTTATGTATAGCTTTTTGAAGGCTTCTAGAAATTTTGAAAATTACATATTTGACTTTTCTTTTGCAGTCTTTGAGGGAAAGGAATAGTAGGTTTGTAAAGATTGTTTTTCTTCGGCTGAATTATTTCCTTTTCAGCGTTCTCTTTATACACTAGTTCCTCATCATCCTTATTAATTTCCTATTTTTTCTCATCCTTTACTGTCTTATGTTCCTGTTATAAAGTTTTACCACTTCTCAAGGCTATGGCATTGCACTAGTTCTTACTTTCTCTTTGTGGGTTTACAATTCTGTCACTTGGAAGGTTACCTTCAGGCCTTTGACTTTCCCTATTTGATTCTCCAAATTTTGAATTTAAGCCTCTTGAGTTTATACTTTTGCATTAAATGATTGGATGAAGTCTCTCATCATTCTCATTAAGGCATTTGTTTTGTCCTCAGTAGGTGGCTTCTTCTCTTGGGCTTGCGATTGTTGTGGTTGTTGAAAACCAGGTGGTAGAAATGATTGATAGATGAATTGATTACTGCCTTGATTGCTGTTATTCCAAGAGAAATTTGGATGTTGTTGATAAGTGCTCAAAAAGCACTAAAATTACCATGATTTTATACACATTAATTGATTAAAAATATATATAAATATATGATAAAATCATATAAATATATATATTTTTAATCAATTAATGTGCATAAAATCATGGTAATTTTAGTGCTTTTTGAGCACTCATCACAACCCCCAACCAGCTTCTTGCTAGTCCCTTAGCAAGAGAAGCGATAAAAACTAAAAATTAAACTATCCTAAATCACTTCCGTGGATTGACACGGTTGCATTTAGCCTATGCAACAAGCCTTTAAACCCCTAGGTTGCCCTAGTGGACGAGTTTGAGTCTCGTGAGGGTTTTCAGTAATGATACCCACAAACATTGAACTAAATGTAAAAATTAAAAGAAATAATAAAAACAATCAACTTAAAAACTAAAATTACAACAAAATCAAAAAAATTAACTTTTAAGAATAAAAGAAAACAACATATCACAAAAATGTCTCATACTTTTTAATCTCATTTAAGATCATAATTAAAATCTCAAGCATAAGTTATTTTAATCTTCTTAAAAAATCATGATTTATTATAATAATTAGTCAAAAATCATTTTCATATTTCATATCAAAAATGTATTAATTTAATTTTACCCAATTTCAGTGTCAAGAATCCGAATTTGCTTTGATTCTTTCCTCACTTGTCAATACTCTCAAAACACTGAATCCTATGGGTTCAAACACTCATACTAATTTATATGCGAAAGAGTTGATGTATAGAAATGAACTAATATGTTCGCATATGTATAAAGAATAAAGGCTCAAAGTGTTATTTTGATGTTGATCTCATGAAAGGAATCAAATGTATAAATTATAAAGATATCATATATAAAAATTATTTTCATGCATAAATCAAACTCATTAAGAATGAATTTCAAGATATATGCCTTTTACAAATGAAGAAAGTGCAATGACTTTTTAGGGAATTACTTCCTATATCTTTCTTTTGTAATTAGCCTTTACTCACAACTTTGTAGGCAATGTGGGTCATAGTATGTAGATTATACTATATATTCTTTATCTCTCTATTTTTTCTGAAGATATTTCTCAATATATATATTTTAGAGAGTCAACCCATGTACAGATTGTACATTTTTTTGGATTTTGGTGAGTGGTTAATTTTGTGGCTTTTCTGTTTGATTTTGGTTTAGGTCACCCCATATATGTCTTTTTTTTGTAACAGTCATGCACGAATGAGATAAAAGCATATACTATCAATTTCTACTTAAATCATTTAATCTAAGCAAAAATAATAAAAAATATACGACACTCTATTAAGATGAGAAAAAATTCATACATTCAATGCTAATACCTATAGAGATCATCTAAAAAATTGAAGAAATAAGAAATGTGTTTGGAGTAGAAAAAATATATATTTCACTATGAATAAAGGAAATTAGGCTCAAATTATATCTCACAAAGATAGTCTCAACTAAAAAAAATTCATAAACATCAATTTTGGGTTTAATATAATTTCCACATCTTATCAAGAAATACTAGTTATGATAAAAACTAACTAATTATCAAAAATAATTACAAAATATTTCATGATGTGTTTTCAAAAATTAATCTAACAGTACAAAAGACTTAACTATTTACTTAAATTTGATTTAAAGAAATGATAAATTTTTGTGAGAATTGTTTTTATCATTTTAATTCCAAAAATTACTAAATCACACAAAATAAAACCAAACATAAAAATGAAAATGTGAACATAAAAAAGAAAAAATTCTTATTTTTTTATTTTTTTTATTTTTAAATTGCTAATTTTTTTTCTAATTAAGCATGGTAACTTTTCACCACCCATAACCTAGAACTTACATTGTCCTTAATGTAACAACTGTAAATTAAAAATAAAGAGAAAAGAGAAGAAAGATTACCTATTTCTTGAGAATGTGCAGTAGTAATGGAGAAATGCAGGTGTATCCATCGTATTCATCATTAAAGTGTATACAGATAGATCGCTATGAACTTCTAACATCTCACCAAATATTTTTAGTTTTAATAATTTAAAAATTATTCACATGTAATTAAACTAAAATAAACAATAAAATTAAGTAAATAAAACAAATAAAAGAAAATTACCTAAAATGATGGGTTGCCTCCCATACAACACTTAGTTTAACGTCTTAGCAAGACGTAACTTGGGGATTGCATTTTAAGTAAACTCAATGTCCCTACATCATTGAGTCAATCAAACCTATAGGCAAGACAAGATTGCCTACCTATACTTTTTCAGTCATGCCCTATTGATTTTCAAATTTTTATGTACTTAAAACTAATGGCATGCTTTGAGGGTTTTAGATAACCCACATCTAGGTGCAAATCAACTAATTAAGGCATCAAAACACATTTGTACCTAGATCAAACAAAACAACTAACTCCTTAGATTGTAATTAAAACTTTAAAATTTTGGAGATAGTTTCAGAAATTTGTTTTTTTTGTTTTTTTTGTTTTTTTGTTTTAAGATAAAATAACATAATTAGCATTAACCAAGAGTGCTCCCAGGAAAGAATGGTGGTGCAAAGACTCCTTAAAAACCATCCTCCTAGACAGAACAACGTTCCCAAGAAAGACTAGTGGCACAAAGGCTTCCAAGAACTAGTCTCCTAGACAAAACTCCCTTAGATCTTTACTTTTCATGCTATTAAAATTTAAGTTAATTAAGTTAATGAAAATCTAAGTTAATTAAGTTAAGTTAAGTAAAAATCTAAGTTAATTAAGTTAAGTTAAGTAAAAATCTAAGTTAATTAAGTTAAGTGAAGTAAAAATCTAAGTTAATTAAGTTAATGAAAATCTAAGTTAATTAAGTTAAGTTAATGAAAAATCTAACTTAATTAAGTTAAGTTAAGTAAAAATCTAAGTTAATTAAGTTAGTAAAAAACTAAGTTAATTAAGTTAAATGAAAATAAAGATAAAACATAGTTAAAGAAAAAAAAATTAAAAATTAATCAAAATAAAATAAAATAAAATAAAATAAAATTGAGAATGTTAGAGAGAAATATATTATTTTTCATTACAAACTTAAATATGAAAATTAGATTTTAAGGTTTAGTTATCCGGTTTGATTTAGAGTAGTGCTCTTTTATTTTTTGGTACAATCCCCTGGTAATTAGAGTGAAGCTCTATTTCAAAAGTTTTTATAAGAATTATTATCTGAAAATGTATTGATAACATGTTTTCAGTAGTGGTTTTAAAACTTGAAAGTTAGTACTCAGATAATTAAATTCTTAGGTTTAATTTGGACACCTTGAATAAAGTTTAAACTGTCTAACCCCACCAAAGGTGGCATTTAAATGGTTCATTTTCAATCTTTTAGAAAAAGGAATTAATTTAATTAACCAAATTAGTTATCAACCCCACCATAAGTGTTAATTGATTTGTTTAGTTAACAAAGAATATCTAACCCCACCAAAGGTGGTATTCATATAAAAAAGTGAGAATCAATAAATATCAATTTATATATTTAATAACCTAGATAATATGAGCAAGCATAATTAATTAGTTATTATATCAATAAATACTCCACTATTATAAATAATAAAATTTTCATAAATATTTATTGAATATGTATCTATGTTTATTTTTATGTTACTAGATTAGAAACACAAAAAACCAAACTATCGTGATAGGATGTTTATGATTTAAATTCGTTTTTAAAAGTTTGAATAATAAATTAAAAAACACATACATTCCTTCCTTAGATCGACCTTGGGAGTATACTTATCATTTTCTACGAAATGATTCATGCACTTGTGAGAGTTTTATAAATATAAAACCAAAGTATTGGCAAGAATCGGCTATGTCGGTTTTGCTCATCACCTTCCAACGTAGGCATTGCATATACATTCATAGCTCTATATCTATCATCCATCAAAAGCATTTAATTGTTCAAGTTTATCTCATTATTGTTTATGTTTAATGGATTAGCTATTTCTTCCTCTTGGGTTACAACATGTTGTTTACTTAATTACATTAAAGTACACTAAATTTTGAGATCTAAAGGTCTAATTTCTCCCTTATGAACTCTACTCATGCAATAGACTCAAATGTATTTTTAAAATCAATAAAAGATATGTCTAAATTAAAAATAAATAAAAATTTAAAATAAATAAATAATTAAATAAAAATAAAATAATTAAATAAGTAAAGAAAATTAACTAAAATAAATAAATAACTAACTAACTATATAACTAAAAAAATTAAAATTAAAAATAAAGAAAAAACTAAAATAAAAGAAAAAAAATAATTTCTAATATTTATAATATAATCCCTAACAATGACGCCAAAAACTTGATTACTACACAAATTGTATGTGCAATGAATACACAAGTATAAGTATCGCAACAAGTAATATAATAATAAAAAAATATCGCTTCCATAGAGATTATTTGATTAGAAACTAATTTTTTTTTTTGTGTTTTTATAATTTAAGGAAGCAAAATTAAAATAACTAAAAGTAAATAACAATAATTAATTAAATCAGATTTGGTAACTAAGAAGATATATGAGAAAATATCTAGGAATACTTAATCTCCCAATTTTCAAAATATGTGAATAACTAAAATCTTTTCAATATAATTATCAATTAATTACATGATTAATGGAATCTAACTTAGCATGTATTCCTCTCTTAAGTAAACTACACACCATATAGTAATTAATTTAATGACACTATCATGCCAATTAAATTCCATACTACTTATTAAGTTCATCAATTATGGATCACATACATAAGAATCATACATCTCTACCTAGAAACTATGCATGTTATTTAATCAAGATAAACAATTAAATAATTCTCTCAAATCTATTTAATTGTCTCTATAGATAAATATTTGGCCAAACAAATAATAGCATAGAAATCAAATTAAATAATATAATTAAATTATAATTATAATTGGGGTAAAATATTAGATCATCACATGGTTAAAATTGGGTTCATAAGATCCCTAGATTAATAAATTAACTAGATATAATTTTGTCTATAAAACCCATTTTTTTCATAAAGAAAAATATAAAATTGATAAAGAAAAAAGTAGAAGATGAAATATAGTAAATCTCTTCAATCGTAGTACTAATTTTCTCTTGAATATTCACCAAAATTGTATCTCCTTTTGAATTTTTCTATATTTTCTCTCTTTTTAGCTCCAAAAACTAATCAAAATTATGCTAATGATTGCTCATTAGGGTTTATGGGTGATTAAGGACTTAAATATAGCTCAAGTGCAATCTGGACTGTCAGATTAGCTTCAGATCAAGGGTTGAGATAAAAAAAAGTAAAATTAATAGTACCAACCAATCACAATGCATCATATGGCACACAAAATTTAATGGGAAAATCAGAGCGGAATGCATGGTAAGAGAGATCGATTAGAGTCAACGCATGCTGAGTCATTGCCACATGGTGCAATGTGATTTGCAGATGTAGATAGCGTGGCGCATTGGTGGATTTATAATTTATTGTCCCTACTTGCGTTGCGTCTGCATGGCTTGCACAGTCAGCTCCTCTACTTGCGTGGCATGCCACGTGGTAGCTTTTGATTGGTCTTTCATTAAAAATTCATAAAAAATCCATAATATCCCCAAAAAAATTCCAAAAGCTATACTTTCACCCATTTTCACCAAAAAGTTTATAATTTAATATTTTTAGCCCCAAAAATGCTATTTATTGAATAAAACAAGTAAATATTAAGTAAAAAAGTGCATTAATGACTCTATTTTTATAGAGTCATAAGTATGGTGACCTCGTTAACTACTTTGTAACCAAACATCTCCTTAGAAATTCACCAAGATCATGACAACATAAGTTTAAAAATGAGGCAAGATATTATTTATGGGATGATCCATACCCATGGAAACATTATGCTTATATTAGTTATTAAAGAGTTGCGTACGTGAAATAGAATTCCATATTATACTCACCTTTTGCCACACTTATGTATGTGGATGAGACTTTTATACCAAGAGGGCAATTCTCAAGGCTCTTGAGAGTGGATTTTATTGGTACGCCTTGTTCAAGGATGCATATATTTTCTATAAAGCTTGTGACTGCTATCAATGAACATGTAATCTAGAGCCTTGATATTAAATACCCCAAACTCTTATTCTTTTTGTTCCAAATATTTATGTTTAGGGTGTTTATTTCATGGGACCTATCTTCCTCTAGTGGATATATATAAATTTTGATTGCTAAGGATTATGTGTCTAAAAGGATGGAAGCTAAAGCCACCAAAACTAATGATCCTAAAATGGTTGTAGATTTTGTGAAGTTTAAACCTTTTTCTAGGTTCGGGACACTAAGAGCCATGGTTAGTGATAGTGTACTGCACTTTTATAGTAGAAGCTTCTACACCCTACTAAAAAAGTATCATGTCAACCATAGAGTTGCTACATCATACCATCTATAGATAAGTGGGCAAGTTTTGGTCTCCAACAGAAAGGTCAAAGTCATCCTAGTTAAAAAATAATGAAACCTAATAGAAAAGATTAGAGCTTGAGACTAGATGATGCACTTTGGGCATACATGATAGGATATTAAACACCCATTGGGATGTCACCATTTTGGTTGATGTATGGTAAACCATGTCATCTTCCAATTATGTTAGAGCACATGGCCTTTTGGATAGTCAAACAATCCAACATGGATTTAGAAGAAATAGGGGATCATAAAAGGTTGAACTAATTGAGTTAGATGAGATCCCTAAGGAAGCCTGTAAAAATTCACGGATATACAAGGAGAATACTAAGGCATTAAATGATAAGATGATATCAAGAAAGAACTTTCATGTTAGTCAAAAAGTGCCTTATTTGAGTCTCACTTCAAGTTATTTCCAGTTTAACTTCGTTCACGCTATATTGAACCTTTTATTATTACCAATATGTTTTCTTATGGTGAAGTAGAAATCCATAATGAGAAAATTAGAAAAAGAATTCAAATTCAATGGACATAGTTGAAGCCTTATTATGAAACATTTTATGAGAGTCATATGGACAAGGTCCAACTCTGTAAGCCAAATAGCATGGACAATTGGGATATGGATAAGTTGGGTTGAAGATGTTAAACTAAGCACTTTATGGGAAGAATCCTATCAGAATTGTTTTCTACTTTCTTTTACTCATATTTACATTACATATATGCATATGTTTACATTGAGGACAATGTAAGAATTAGGTGTAGGGGAATATTAACATATCTCTATCTCTATTTTCTTATGCTTTATTAGTTTAGCATATTTTAGGATACACATTTTAGTATTAGTATGCTCTTTGCAGCATAAATTGTTTCTTTCCGAGTATTTATTTATTGTATTTTGACGACTTACATAATTTGGCAAAATTTATCACTTTTTAACTTTAAATTTAGTCTAATTTTATTTATTTATTTATTGAATTTAGACTTATTATTTAAATTAAGATATATATATATATATATATATATATATATATATATATATATATATATATATATATATATAAATTAGAGTGAGGATGGAAGATATAGAAAAGGAAAGAACAAAAACAAAGCAGGACAGAGAGCGATGGGGAGAGAAAAAGAAAAGAAAAGAAAAAGGATAGGCGATGTAGGAAAGAGAAAATTAAAAGATCATTGGAGCGAAATAGATTAACGTGAAATAAGATTCTTTTTCCGATTTAATTTTCTTTCAATTCATCTAAGAAAATTATGGTGAATTTGTTTATGTTAAATTTAATTTTTAGCATGAACTAAATTTTCTTTATTATAGGAAAAAGATATAATTTATTCTAAACAATGCTTGATTTTCTATGTTAATTTGAATTATTTCTATTCATGTTTGTCTGATTTATTTTGAGCTTACTGCTTCTAATTAACTGGCCATTAATTATATGATTTTAGTATTGTGATTAACTATCGAAAGAGGGAATTATAGGATAGATTTGGAATATTTCAGCATAGGTAAATATAGAGATCGAAAGACTTATATGAACCTATGTAGTATTAAAATCATTGGTCTTAATGCTTTCTTGCTTTATTAAATTGCATACTCTTGTGTAAATTGATGAACAAGAATGTTTCCAATTGACTATTGAAAGAGGCTTTTGGATATTTTTTGGAGATTGTTAACAAACAGAGAGAATTAAATTAAATTAGCTAGATGAGTAAAGCATAGTGAGGGATTAGATGAAATTGATTTCCTAGAAGTTTTCTTCCCATTAATTTGATTTTTGAACAACATCTTTATTTTCTTTTGCATATTTTCTTTAAATTAATTTTATTTTAAATTCAAATTACAACAACCTTAGTGACTTCTCTAGATAAAATTAAGATTAATATAATTTTGGTATTTGTCAAAAGTAAGTTACCAATCCCCGATGACGATACTTTTCTTATCACATTATTATAAAACTATGATATTGTGCACTTGTAATTTTTCACCGATCAAGTTTTTGGTACCGTTGTTGGGGATTGATTTTTTCTTATTTATGCTAATATTGATACAAAGTAATCTTGATTTTAATTTAGAATTATATTTTATTTCATTTTTAATTTTTTTTTTATTTTTATTTTTTTCTAGGTGTGTTTTGACATTGGATACACCGTGCTAGAACTCAAAACATTATTCCTTTTGATTCGAAGATTGAAAGAACCTTTAAATCACACAGAAAGAAGAAAGTACTAGCCATGGCTGAAGAAGAACAAAATGGACAACCACGTACCTTGAAGGATTATGTAAGGCCAATTATGAATGACAATTACTCAGGTGTAAGATGCTAATAATTTTGAGTTCAAGCTGATGTTGATCAACATGGTGCAACAAGCTCAATTTAGTGGATTGCCACTTGATGATCCCAATATTCATTTGGCGATGTTTTTGGAGATTTATGACATTGTAAAGATGAATGGTGTTACTAAAGACACCATTAGACTGAGATTGTTTCCTTTTTCATTAAGGGACTAGGCCAGAGGTTGGCTACAATCTCTACAATCGGGAAGCATCACTAGTTGGCAAGACATGGTAGAAAATTTCCTTGCTAAATTCTTTCCACTTGTAAAAATAGCCCAACTTAGGAGTGAGATTGGTCAATTCAGACAAAATTATTTTGAGACACTCTATGAAGCATGGGAAAGGTATAAATATATGATTTAGCGTTGCCCTCAACATGGATTGCAGATTGGTTGTAAGTTCAGATGTTCTATAATGGGTTAAATGGGAAAACTAGAACAATAGTTGATGTTGCTTCTAGTGGAAATTTTATGTCAAAGACAGCTAAAGGTGATACTTTTCTTTTGGAAAAATTGTCTCAAACAACTATCAATGGCTAACTGAATGATCTATGGCTAAGAAAGTTTTTGGGATTCATGATTTGGAGCCATTTGTTGCCATTTCAGCTCAAGTAGCTTCTTTATCTCATCCCATTTCAGCCTTGACAACCCAAAGAATACTACAAAGTGCATAATATGTTGCAGATTCAAGTATGACAATTCTGATGATGCAAGTCATGAATAGGCTCAATACATCACAATCAGAACTACAACTATTGTTGTAATCCTATGCAAACTTACTACCATTCAGGACTTTGAAATCATGAGAATTTTTCTTATGGAAACACAAAGAATGTGTTACAATCTACTCCAGGATTTGATAGTCAAATAATTGAGAATAGTATGTCACTTGAGGATGCCATGGTTTCCTTTGTTGAGGGAACCAAAACAAGGTTTAAAAAGAATGATTCACGTTTGGATAACATTGAGACTTATTGTAGCAATATAAGAGCCACTGTGAAAAATATTAAAGTGAAAATTGGGAAACTAGCCACAACCATCAATGCTAAAAAAGAGGAATTTTTCCTACCAATACAGAAGTAAATCTAAAGGAACAATGCAAGGCCATTTCACTTAGGAGTGGAATATAAATTAAGAGGTCACCATCAAAGGAAACTAAGTCCACCCATACAGCTCTAAACAATGGCCAAAGAAATAATAAAGTAGAAGAAGAGGAGATTGTTGATGATACACTATGAGAGATTGACATTCCTCCATCACTTTCATTTCCTAACAATCCTCATATTCTCTCTATTCTACTTCCTTAACCTCAAAATTTTCAAAAACATAAATTAGATAAGCAATTTTCTAAGTTTTTGGATATCTTTAAGAAAATTCACATAAATATTCCTTTTGTTGATGCCTTGGAATAGATGCCAAAGTATGCCAAATTCTTAAAGGACATCATTTACAAAAAGAGAAGGTTGGAGGAGTTTGAAATGATGAAGCTTTTTGAAGAATGCAGTTCCATTCTTTAAAAGAAATTACCTCAAAAAGTAAAAGATCCAGGGAGTTTAACTTTGCCTTGCAGTATTGGAAATTCATTTTTCAATAAAGTTATACGTGATCTTGGTGCTAGCATTAATCTTATGCCACTATTTATTTATAGGAAATTGGGACTTGGAGAGATGAAACAAATAACAATTTCTTTGCAACTAATAGATCTATCCATCAAGCATCCACGTGGAATCATAGAAGGTGTATTAGTAAAGTTGGATAAATTCATTTTTCCTGCTGATTTTGTGGTGTTAGATATGGATGAAGATCAAGATGTCATATTAACTCTTGGCTACGTGAATGGATTTAATGGATGTTCTAAAGGGTGAGTTAACATTGAGAGTGAACAAGGAAGAGGTTACATTCAACATCTATGAAGCCATGAGATTTCCAAAAGATCCAAGCACTTGCTTTCGGGTATATGTCATTGAGAAATGTGTAGTAAAATCCTTTCAAGAGGATATGCCGACTGATCACCTAGAACAATGTATTACCACTTCATCTCATGCTTATTATTTTAGTAACTCTGCTTCTTGTGAACTTGATTTATCTTTTGTTAATGGAGCATTACAATAGGTTATATCATTTAGCATAGACGTGGAGAGGAAGGAGCCAATGGTAGCAAAGATGGATTCCGTAATCTCTACAGAAAAAAGTGAAACAAACTACAACTATAGAGTTGAATAAATTTCTTGAGCATCATTCCTATGCATTCTTGGGTGATACTAACACCTTACCAGTGATTGTTGCGGCATCACTTACACCCAAAGAAGAGAAAACATTGCTGCATGTGTTAAGGGAGTATAAAATAGCATCAGAATGGACTATCTCTAACATAAAAGGTATAAGTCCATCCATTTGCATGCACAAGATTCTAATGGAAGAACCTTACAAACCATTAATTGAGCCCTAAAAAAGATTAAATCTAGTACTGAAGGAAGTTATGAAAGCTAAAATTTTGAAGTTTTTCAATGTTGAAATTATTTATGCTATTTTAGATAGCTTATAGGTATGTCTAGTGCATGTTGTACCAAAAAGGGTGGAATGACGGTGGTGAAAAATGACAACAATGAGCTTATTCCTACAAGACGGTCACAATTGGCATGTATGTATAGATTATCGTAAGTTGAACAAAGCAACAAGGAAAGATCATTTTCCACTTTCATTCATTGATCAAATGTTAGATTGATTGGTTGGATATCCTTATTATTGCTTCTTAGATGGTTATTCAGGAAAAAACTACACTCACATTCCCCTATGGAACATTTGCTTTTAGAAGGATGCCCTTTAGATTGTGCAATGCCTCAACAACATTTCAACATTGTAAATGGCTATTCTTTCTAATATGGTAGAAGATATAATAGAAATTTTCATGGATGAATTTTCAGTTGAAAAAACATGTCATCTCCTTGTTGAGTTAAAGCATAAAGCTTATTGGAATGTAAAGAATTTTAATTTTTATTTGAAGGTAGCATAGGAAAGGTGACTTCTTCAATTGAATGAGATGAATGAGTTTCAAAATAATGCTTATAAAAATTCAAAGATCTACAAAGAACGGAAAAAGAAGTGGCATGATAAAAATATTCTTATGCGTGAGTTTTTTCCTGGACAACAAGTTTTGTTTTTAAATTCACGACTAAAACTCTTCCCAGGTAAGTTAAGATCAAGATGGACAGGTCCTTATACAATTGAAAAAGTTTCCCCTTTTGGAGCAATAGACTTGAAGGACAAGGTAGGGAATATATTCAAAGTTAACAGTCAGAGATTGAAGTACTATTATGGAGAACAAGTGGAGAGAAAGTTTACATTTATTCCTCTTCGAAATCCTAATTGATGAAGATTGAAAAGTTTGGTTGTAGACTATAAAACAAGCGCTTATGGGAGGCAACTCATAAAAATTTATTTTATTTTGTTTTATTTTTTATTATTATTTGAATAATTTGGATTTTGATGGTGGTTTATTTTGCAGGAATAAAGAGATGAAAATTACTAACTATTGCGGATCCACCAAAAAACCAGGGAAGTTCCTTTCATTTCTTCAATCTGTCTCACTTTTGAATTACAATGAGGACATTTTTTAGTTTAAGTTTGGTGGTGTCAACTCATATAGTCTTGAGTTTTTGAATTCTCTTATCAAGCATGTATTTGATTATGATGGAATTCACTATGACTATGAAATTTGTGATTGAGGATGGGTTTGAGAATTATTTTTCAAAATATGCTATTATGTTAGGTTGAGTTTTATGGGTTCTTTGATTTAAATCTTTGTCCTTGAAAATAATTGAGCATATAGTAAATTTTTCTCTACTCTATTTTGCCTATAAAGAGGAGGATTTGAATCAAGTGGGTTAGGAAAAGTTTAATCTTGCTTTGCTGTAGAATTCGTTGATAGATCCTTGAGTTAAATCCCAGTTGATACCAAATATTATAGAAATGATCTAGGCAATTTTTTTACAGCCAAAAAGCTTTCCTCGCCGTCTTACTTATGATGCCATCATTGCATGGTGTATTCCCATAGTTACCCCCCTTGAGCCTTATTTTACATTAGCCTTTATTTTTTTCTTTTAACTACATAAACCATTCTCATTCTAAGTCTGAAAAACCATGATTTTACCTTAAAGTTTGAAAAAATACTTTGGTGGAAGTTAGTTCAAATTAAAGAGAAAATTAGTTTAAATTAAATAATTCACATTATGTTTGCTCAATTTGATCAAAGAGTGAAAAAAAGAAAAAAAAAGAAAGAAATTGTAAGACAAGAATCCAAAAAGGGTTAAAGTGGTTGAAATTAGTAAAAACTATAAGTATCAAGACAAACACATGAAAAAAAGAAAGACAAAAAAAAAATAGAGAAAAAAGAATACTCCACTTATTGAGTATGACAACAATAGTATGAGCATATTATCGAGAAAGAGTTATAGTGCGAATCATGTGGATATTCTTTTTATTCATTCTTTCTACCAAGTTTTTTCCCAATTTGCTTTGATTTTCCATATCCATTTTTTTCTTAGCCCTCCTCCTATGACCTGTCATTATGACCTTTATTAATGACCTTTTGATCTCTAATTTTGGTATTTGATTACATTAGTGAAGAAGATTTCTAAAAATTGGACTTATAGAGTTAAGTTTTGAGAGAATTATTCTATTTTCAATTGTTCTACTTTTATTTGAATTTGTTAGTGATTTGGAGTTAAATTGATTATTTCATACACACACTCAAGGATTTAGCTTTAGGTTGAAGTAAATGCTTAACTCTTGCTTAACAAATTGCTAATTTTTTGATTGATTTTCCTGCCGTCTTTGATGTAAAAAGAGTAAGTTATTAATGATAAAATCTAAATTCAGATCATGGCATGGTGAGTGATTGTAGTCATCTATGAGGTCTTGTTGACACTGTCTACAATTATCTTTTATTTTATTTTATTTTTATTTAAGGATAAACAAAGTTTTAAGTTTGGGGCGTTTGATGATTTGTATAATTTGATATAATTTATCACTTTTTAACTTTAAATTTAGTATAATTTTAATTATTTTTTATTGAATTTAAATTTAATTATTATTATTTAAATTTTATTTCAGATTTAAAGATAATGAATATCCAAAAAAAATATATCAAACGAATGAAGCGAAGAAACGAGGAGTAACAGATAGAACAAAAAAAGCACAAAGGGAATCAGGGTTTATATATGTATATAAATCAGAGTGAGTACGGGAGATATAGAAAAGGAAAAAACAAAAATAAAATAAAGAAAGAGGGAGAGTGGCGGCGAGAGCAAAAGAAAAGAAAAGAAAAAGGAGAGGCAGCACAGGAAAGAGAAAATTAAAAGCTTATTGGGACGAAATTGATTAATGCGAAAGTGATTTCTTTTGCGAGTTATTTTTTTTTTCAATTCATCTCAAAATATTATGGTGAATTCGTTTCTGTAAAATTTAATTTTTAGTATGAACTAAATTTTTTTATTTTAAAAAAAATGTAATTTAATTCTGAAATATCCTTGATTTTCTATGTTAATTTGAATTGTTTCTATTTATGTTTATTTGATTTATTCTAATTTTATTGCTTCTAATTAATTGGTCATTAATTAGATGATTTTAGTCTTGTTATTTACTATCAAAAGAGGGAATTATATGATAGATCTAGAATATTTTGACATAGGTAAATATAGAGATCGAAAGATTTATATGAACATGTGTAGTATTAAAATTATGGGTCTTAATCTTTCTTACTTTATTAAATTGTATACTCTTGTGTAAATTGATGAACAAGAATGTTTCCAATTGACTATTGAAAGAGGCTTTTGGATATTGTTTTTGTAGATTATTAACAAAGAGAGAGAATTAAATTAAATTAGCTAGATAGTGAGAGATTAGATGAAATCAATTTCCTAAAAGTTTTCTTCTCAATAATTTGATCTTTGAACAACATCTTTATTTTCTTTTTGCATATTTTCTTTAAATTAATTTTATTTTAAATTTCAATTACAACAGCCTTAGTGACTTATCTAGATAAAATTGAGATTAATATAATTTTGATATTTTTCAAAAATAAGTTATCAATTCCTGAGGACGATACCCTTCTTATCACCTTATTATAAAACTACGATATTGTGTACTTGTATTTTTACACCAATAACATTTCTTAAGATAGTTGGGTTAAGAGATGAGCATGCAAATAATCACCTACTCTTTCATTGTTTTCTGACATTTATGTCGAAATTAGCTAAAGAATGTTAAGTTGGAAAGAATAATGGATATTGGTAGAGTTTTGACATTATTCTCAAGTGAAAATAGCTATACGATAATTTTACTTAAAATTTGCAACCACAATAGATATATATTAGTGATAGGAAAATTAGTGTGCTTAAATTTGTGAAATATTATGAATTCTTTAATAGCTTTGGTATGATTTCAATGACTATAATTAAGTTGCTAGAATTTTTCTTTAATCATGAAAAATGATTTAGAAATATATATATACCTAAATTGATTCATATAGGCTCAAATTGATTAAGTTCTTTAGCGAAATTGTCATACCTTTATTGTGGTTGTTCTTTTTAAAGACAACCCTTTTAATGAATTAATTTAAGTTTAGACAAGTCAATTATTTGTACTAGTTTTTTACCCTTTTAATCAAACATATTTGTCATTCCCTATATTTCAAAAATAAGTAGAGTTGAAAAAAAAACAATTCTACAAAAATTATATAATAAAATTGAAGACTGATTTCTATGGTATAAATGATTAAATGCTCCCATACATCAAACAACCTTGTTATAATATGCACCCCAAATATTCATACCTACGTATATTTGAGACAAGCTGAACATATATAATAATAATAATAATAATAATTGAAAACTAAAGTTCTAAAAATCTGAAAAAAGTCAAAATATTTAAATATTTCTTTATTTTACCTTTTTAACTTCTTTTCGTTTATTAACTTAATTCATTTATTAATGATAAATACTACCAGAGTCATATACTTATTACGAAAATAATACTTAAGTCCTATATTTTTAACTATATTAAATACAGATTGTTTTAACTAGAATAAATTGTAACTAAATTAAATTGAAGAAAAATTAAATAAAAGTAGAAAATAAATAAATAAACATAAAAATAATCATTTATCTTTATGCTATAACTTTTTTATAACAATTGGATCAAACTCTAACAAAAGTAAGTATATAACTTAAGTGTTATTTTTAAAATAATTGCCTTCATCGTCCCATTATTTATTTACTAACTTAATTTTCTATCTAATACTTATATTTATTTTTATTTTCTTTATTAATTTATTTTTAGTAAATTATTAACTTACTAATTAATATAATTTCTTTTTATTTTAGTGTTTTTTTGTGTAATAACTTATATTTTATTTTATTTTTTTATTTACTAACTTTATTTCTTTTTTATTTTTTTAAATTATTTTATTTTACTTTATTTATTTATTTTTATTTAGTTTTTTTGTGTACTAATAATTCCTACATAATATATTTTCTTTTCTTTTAATTTTTAATTCTTATATAAACATATTTTCCTTTTTTTTACTAACTTATTGTCTTTTGTTTATTTAACTTATATTATCTAATCAATTGCTTATATCATATATTGTATTTTTATTATTATTTTTTACCTTTTATTTTGTTATTTGATTTTATCTATTTATTTGATTTTTATTATTTACTTACTTTTCTTTTTCTTTTTATTTATTTAATCTGGCCGGTTATTTTTTGGTTTTGGTAATTATTTTCTTATTTATTTTTATTTCTTTTATTTGTTAATTTTAATTACTTTTTATTTATTTTTTTTTGTCTTATTAAAGTTGATTAGCATTTATTTTAATTTACTAGTTAGTATTATGTTAGTTATATTTATAAAAAAAAACTCTAGGTTGTGGAATGGTTTTCTACTTGCTGTGGCTTGAGACTCCTGGGATACAATTATATCGAAGGAAAATATATATGTACATGGGTCCTTGTTTGAAGACACTATGTTATATTTTGGTTTTCTTTTTTAAATTGAAACCCCTAGAAAATACGTTTCAAATCAAACCCATAAATTTTTTCTCTTGTTATCCTTTTTCTACAAAACCTATTTTTTCATGCCCCAAATAACAAAACAAATAAAAAAAATTCTAAAGCTACCTTTAAAGATTCTAGAATTTTTAATATCAATATCACAATTGGTGATAAAAGGAGATAAATGTTAAGTTAGACCAAGGTGCAAACATTAATTTAATATCATATTCTCTATACTTGCGACATGAATTAGGTAAACTAAAACCCACGACCATGTTCCTACAACTGGAGAATGAATCTAAAATATATTCAAAAGGTATGGTAAAAGATTTAAAGGTACATGTAGATAATTTTATCATATTATAGATTTTGTAACTATAAATGTGCAAGAATTCCAAAATTTGGAAAAGGAGTACATTATGCTTCTTGGTAGGCCATTCATGGCCTATACTAAATAATTGTTATACCAAATACTTGTTAAATATGTCTTTACATTTATTTGTATTTATTTGTTTATTTATTATTTTAGGGATAGTTAAGTTCATTTTTATAATTTTTGAAAAATTATCATGCTTTTAGTTAATTTAAAGCCAATGATTGAATCTTTTGCATCGTTGGATTGATGTCTTAAACATGTCATGGAATAATATGATAATTAGTATTTCTAGTGTATGCCATGATATGAATGTAATGGATCTAGCCAAAACTTTTTACAGCCTGTATATAATGAAGAGTGAAACATTTGTATGCTATGGTACTAGTCTAAATAATAAATGTTTTTTTCCTTTCCTCCTCCAATAAATAGGACCCTATTTCTATTGTAATCCATATTCCATATCTTTATTCTTAAGCTGATTTTTTAGTCTTTTAAAGCTTTCTTAGCTTTTCTTTTATTTAGTTTAAAGTTGATCTCTCATTTAAGAGTTGAATAAAATTTAGTTTATGTATTGGTTTTAGTTTACATGTTATATATTTAATTTATTAATCATTTATTAAAATATACATGTCTGACTATAAATAATATGAGATGTTAGTAATGTTGTTATGCTTATGAAATATTGAAGTTGACTAAATATTTTTATAAAATAAGTTAAGTTTTATTTATTCACCAAGAATAAAAGAAAGTTTTTGAATGAAAAATATATTCACGAAGTATTTTACATAATAAATAAGAGAGTTGGATTTATGATTTAATTATCTAACTTAGATTTAGAGTAATACTCACTGATATTAGATAATTATAGTCTAAATATTTTGAGGTATGCTCTATTTCAAGGATTTTTATAAGAATTATTATTGAAAGATATGTTGATGATATGTCCTTCATATTGGTTTTAAATATGAATGTTAGTTTTTAGATATTTAAATCATGAACCTCACTTAGATATCTTGATCTGAGTTTAAATTGTTAAACCCTACTGAAAGCAACAATTGAATGGTTTTGGTAAACTTGATCGAAAGGGTAAGTTATTTTAAGTAATAACAAATGGCAAACCTAATTAATCTTTTATTTGTGTAATTAAGATAGAAATAATAATATTAATTTATATATTTAATAACCTACTTAAAAGTGAGTAAGCATAATTAACTTGTAAGGTATCCCATAAATTCTCCACTACATGATAAATATTTATTAAACTTATCTTTATTTTTATATCATTAGTTTAGATTTTCAAACCAAAATAATCGTGACAAGATGTTTAGGTTCTTATTATTATTTTTAAGCATTTGTTGAATTATTTAAAAACCACATTATTTCTATTTATGTTGACCTTGGAAGTAAACATATAATTTTTTATAAGTACTTCGTGCAATTGCAAGCTATTTTATAACTCATACAAAATTTATATACAATAATTTTGGGCACCAAGTTTTTGGAATTTTGTGGAGGAAACTAGTACTAGTATCAAAAACTAGCTAAATTTTGTACCATTAAGTTTTTGGAGCCGTTTTCAGGGAAGAATAAATTTATTTTTATTATCGAAATATTAAAAAACATTGTGTTATAAATATTGTGATTTTTACTTTATTTTATTTTAAAAAAATTAATAAAATTTAAAAAAAAACTTAAAAAAAAGAAATAAAGGGATCTTAAATATTTTTAAGATCCCTTAATATTATTTTAAAAAATTTAAGATTTTATTTATTTATTGAAAAAATATTTAATTTAATTTTCTTTTATTTTGAAATTTTTTTTCTTTTATTTTTTAAATTTTAATTTCTTTTCTATATTTATTAATTTCTTTTTATTTTATTTCTTTTACATTTTGTTTACTATTTTTGGATTAAATTGTTTGATAGTTTGATTTATTTTCTTTTACTAACTTTTGAATTGTGTGTATTTCTCTTTTTTTATTTGTATACATGGGTGATGCTGAATAGAAAAAAATGAAGGAGTATGCATTGCCTATCATTTGCAATACTAGCTCTTTCATATAACTTAGGGAGACTACAAGGAATTATGAATTGAAAAAAAAACACATTATTCCTTGTTACCTTCATTTTACAGTATACCTAATGAAGATCCTTTAAACTTTATGAGAAAATTTTATGCTAATGTGTAGATAATTCCATTGAAGAGATTGGATGAAGACCATAAGGGAATGTACATGAATTTGTTTAAATTACATGGTTTGATTATCATCAATGAGGTTGCTTCACACATCCACGTTGAGTTATAGACCAAAGAAATGGTTACAAACGCTTGCTAATGTTTGTTAGATTTTGGTGGACCAATAATTTAAACTTCTATTTAAGCCGTCTAATTTATTTTTTAGATCGATGTATCCGAAATATAACTTTCATGTTTTAAATTTATTATGAAAATATGTTTTTAAGATATTTTTCAATAATAAATCTTATAAAAACTTTGAAATAAAATATAATTCTAAATTAGATTTAAATTCATGTTTCTAAAAATCAATTTTCATATTTTAAATATATTACGAAAAATATATCGTCAATATATTTTTCGATAATAAACTTTGTAAAATTCTTAAATAGAAAATAATGTGTTTAATAATTGTTAAAAATATACACATAAATAATTTATAAAAACATATTACTATAATTAAAATCCTATTATCACATCACCCAAACATGCTCAATTTAAAAAATGGTCAATATATTACATATAAGAGTCCATAATAATACATAAATTAAATCTATAAATATAATACAATTAAAATTAATACCTCAATTGTATGTTTTACAGATAATTTTTGCAGTGTTCTGCTATTTAAAAAATATCCTTATTACTATCACTTATTTTTGATAACATAATCTTAACTATTTGTAAACTACACATAAAATAAAACTTGTTCAACCTCAAAATTGAAGGAATAACTTTGAAAAAACAATTTAAACTAAAACAAAAAAATAATAAGCAAATGAAAGCTGTCGTGGAATGATTTGTAAAGGGGTAGAAGGGTTATATTTATAACTAGGAAAAATGTTGAAACAACAAGAAAAATGTGGATTATGGTGGTGTGTGTCCTGATGCATTTTTCCCCTACTACGGTGCATAATAATTCTGGTATGCATGAAAATTATGATCCGAGACACCCACATCATGTCACACATATAATCATTGCCAAGGCCCATAATGTTCTGTTTGTTTCCAATTTTATTTATATTTTTATCCCCTTACATCTTGGTTGGTATATATGTAAGGCTTACATATATTTATTCTTTAATTCTCCCAAGTTGCAATCGAGTGTTTTTAGGTATTATTCTTCATGTATTGATCTTTTTAACAAAGTTTAAGCTATAAATACCTAAAGAACAATAAAACATACCTATGATTCCAAAAACATAGATTTTCTAAAATAATGAAAAATTATGCAAATATAAATATATTTTTAATATTAAAGTTTAAATAAATCACATAATATTTAATGTTTTTCAACACTCATCAAGAAATCATTCCCATGGTGTGTGTGTATAATATGCTTTCAAGCATAATATGCCTAACTAGGTGCGTTCATATATTACTAATCAACAATAACCAATTTTACATAGAGGAAGATAAAAACATTAAGTAAAATAAATAGACTCAACATTGAGAAAAATAAATAGACTTTATGTTTTGCACTTGTGGAGTCAAAAAAGACACAAATGAGTACAAGATTTACAAAAACTAATTTAGAACTTAAAAAAATAATTTACACTCATATTAATAATTTCTAAGCTAGAGGTGAAGAAATTCTCATGATCACACATCTCTCAATGTTCTTGTACAATTCACTTTTATTATTTTACATTTTGTTTTTCAAAAACAACAAAAAACCCCTATATACTAATTTTAATTAACTTATAAATAAATTAGGAATTTAGAGTAGATATTGTTACCAATACTCATGTGTATGATAACTCTTATTCTTAAATTACTTATCATTTGTATAAAATCACCTATACTTACTTGTTCTCATTAGTGTCAATTTTTTGGGGCGATCGTTGAGGATTGGATTAACAATCTTATTTGTAATCTTTATGTTACATACAAGATGATAAGAAAGAAGAAAATATAGATTCATTGGATAATAGGATAGTTCAATTATAAAATCTCGGACTTCAACGTAACATTTTTATTCTTAAGAGTGTCTTGTAGTGAAAGAGTTATTCTACCACACACAAAATTCAAAAGGGGGAGTTTATAAATAATTGTGACTATTGGAGATATTAATGGACAATGTTTTACTTATAAACTAGATTTTATCCTTGTTAAATAAGTCTTTCTAGCTAAGCCGAAGAAACATTGGAGTTCTAGATAGTCATATTTCAGGTATATCCTTCATAACTATCACACTTCGTATTACACATATGCATTCACTAGCACACTTTCACAACACTTAAAATTACTTTTTGTGCATTAGTTGATTGATCGACCAAGCATGTCAATCGATAGAGGTTGTTGATCAATCGAGCTTTGTTCAACTTCTATAGTCTTTCTTGGGTTGTTTTTGTGTTCACTTGATCAATTGTACTCGGTGTAGTACTCTAGGTTTAAAATTCTTAACACAACTTGATCGATCAATTGAGGATATCGATTGATTGAGTGACCAGTTAATATGTTTTAATAATCTTTTATAAATTTACCCCTATGTGAAATTACTTAATAACCTTGTTTAATTAAGTGCTTTAAAACCTAACGAGGGTGTTTTAATATTTTCCATTAAGATCTAGGTTTAGTGAATTAGAATTCTATATATGCAAACCTTGTCTCACTTTAAGAACACACAAAATATATAATTTTTTATAGTCATTGTTGTCTTCTCTATGATTCATTCCTCTACAATTATTCAGTAATAGAATCCACAAGGTGCTACTTCAAATAAGAATATTAGTAAATACATACTAATCTCTTTAACTAACAATAAACTACTTGATCACTCTAATTCATATATGTAGAGTTTTGACATTTAAATGTAGAATTAAATACATCAAGAATGCAAGATTAAAACTAAAATAATTTGACATTAAATTAATAAATTTATATTCTAGGACTTAAAAATTTCCACAATTACATTAAATGTTTAATACCAGCCATGAAAATCAATAAATCCAATAAATATACTAAATATTTCATCATAAATAAAGAAAAATTTGAGAAAATAATATGATTTGGATGCATTATTATAGTTAAAAGGATCAAAAAATTTAATCTTCAACTTGTTCTTCAGTATTCCTTCAAGAATCATCAAGAATGGCACAAAGATTATTTTTTTCTTAATTTTTCTCTCAATTTTCAAGTAGTTTGATTTCTATCTAGATTTAATTGGGTGTTATTTGGGTATTTATACGATAAAAATTAAGTTTTTAGTCTCCGTACGTGAATAGGAATCAAAAATCATCTTTTCTCAACATGCCATGATTCATAGAAAAACTTTCCAAAACTTTTATTTCATAAAATGCCACAAATTATATCAATGAGTGGTGGAGCAAATACACAATTTCACCCATCAACAACCAAACAAAATGTCACTCTTCGACAACCATAACAATAATAAATCACTTGTTGGTGAGCCAAATAATAATAAATCAATCATTGGTGACTAGCATGCATGCAAGATAATTACAAATGAGTCAAAATTGGAATTCCACAACAAATTCTCACGTACAAAAATACGTCCAAACCAAATGACAAGGACTTAGATGACCCGGGGTAACTATGTAAATTAGGGACACCTCCTTCATACGGCCCAAAACAAATATAATATGCTCTCAATCAAAGTCAAATCATAACGTAGTTTAAACTTGAGCTGAAACTTACAGTCAAAATAACTTTCTCAATCACCTATTTTCTTGAAAATCAAAATCAAATTCCATGATAAACTTACGATCAAACTTGAGTTTTTGACATCAAAAACTTTGAATTCCATACTTGGGACAATGCGCATGCCAGACAAGCAATTATGCTATTAAAAAAAGCATTTAGAGTTAAATGGCATCATGATATCACCCAGAATAGTCATATATCAAAAAGCAAACATTCGTAATATATATCGAAACATAATAGTTAATATTTTAGGCAATGTCGGTTCACTTACTTGGCAAGTGGGAAGCTCATAGGAAAACAACGTTAGCACCCTCTCAGGTTTCTATCCTATACACCAACACAATTAAGAACCTAGGTTACATTATGTGTTGCATTATTGCAACTTATTACAAAATATTTTAAACTCTTACTTTTACTTTAAATACTATGATTTAGACTGTCAATATAATAACATTGATTACGTTTCTTCTTCTTAATCAAATTATTTAAACTAACAAATATTCTTATTAATTGGTTGTGTCAAATTAATTAAGAAGAAAATACTCATTACTTTAATGTCATTATATGTTATTAAAATTGACAAACTTTACAAAACCAATGCAGACATATTGAAAATAGTTTCATTAAAGTTTTCCTTGAAACATTTCTAACAATATGGAGAAAAAGTTTACATGTTCTTTTTAAAAAAATTGAAAGTGGGAAAAACAATCATTGACATTTTTTTTATTTTACCTAGATCATCTATAAACCAATTTGACATGAATTATTTACATAAAATTCATGACACATACGAAAGTTAATTTTCAAATTGAAATTGTTCTATGCATGTCATGAAATGTGTCGAACGAGTTTTCAAAACAGTGCTTCAAAAACACACGAAAAATACAAGATTTAAAACATTCAATTCAAATAATATTCTTAAGTTATTAAATAAAATATGAAATGGTATGTATTGCTATGAATTTCCAGCAAGCTTCAAACCTTCGTACAAAATTTGATACTTTATATTTTTAATGAAATAAAATTAAAAATTCATTAAAGTTTCAAATTTAACGTGATAATTTGAAATCAAAATATTTGTGGGTGGTAGAACAAATCAACCAAACTTATGTGCATTCATATTTTTCAACACTAATTATTCTCAAAAGCATAATCTTAAAATACCTTCCTCCAATGTATTAAGCACATAAAAAGTAAATCATCACGTGCCTACACATTCCGTTTAAGGCTCCATTTTTTGCTCAAAATTAAGAAAAATAAAAATACATTGATTGATAAGAAAGAGATATAATAGTACAATTTATTTATTGATGAATTCTATTAAGCTAATTGTAGAATCTATAATGAGTTATGTTTGGGTTTTACTGACTGATGTATCCTATGCCTACGGAGTATCTCGAGGTGCTTGTGTAAGAGATTCAATGGACACGAGGTGCTTTAAGTACACGGGTGTATGTTGTACAGAAGGTACATGTGGTACAGGAGGTGCACAAGGTATATGACCCTAACGAGGTACCCAAGGTACAAGATCTGATAATGGGATAAGAAGACATATATTACTAAGATATGAACATGACCTCACCCTGTGGGGATCTAATAACAAGTTAGATATGATCATTCCAATCGTGTGCAGATACTTGGGGTAGTGGTGCCTATATATATGTACTTGGGTAACCCATTAAAGGGATTTGACTCTCTCTAATATCTCTCTAAATCTTATAACACTTTGTAATCCCTTCTATACAAATTTCGCCCACTATAGGGTCCTAAATGTTTTTAGTACACACTGAGAATTTGAGACCTTTCATTTAGAAAATCAAAAGAATCACCTTATGTAATAGGGAAATTCATCCTTATCAACATGTCCAGCCAGTATACTACCTCTGATTTAAGGATAAGCAAAATTCAAAACCACCTCAAGCACCCTATCTCACAAGTCCCTAGAAGTCATAATGTCAAACATGTACCTCACCAAGAAGCCCACATGACACCCCATCATGGACTAGGGTATCACTTCAATCAACCCTTGGCCATAGAGGTTAGAATTACTCATGAAAATGGTCCCATATGCCACTAACTCAATAAGTGTGTCTTTTGAGGATGTATCCTTAGAAAGGAATACCAAAATGTTAAATCTTTAATAAGAAGTTTTGGAGTTGCAACAAGCTTTTATTCAATCACAAAATGGTAAAAAGAAACTGCGTGCACTCTTAATATAGAAAAACTACTTCAAAGAAGTAGAAAGCTTTTTCTAGACCATAGTCACTATGCCACCCCTAAAATTATTATGTCCAATAGAGCCTACAAGCTTCTCTTGGACCGAGGAAACAACACCATCAAGAACCAATACCTACATACAAATAACCTATACTCGTAAAGCTACCATAAGAACTACCTTATGAGCCCTACTATCCAAGTCAAATGATCTATCATTTACTTGAACCATATGATGCATAGGAACCTATCAATAATTACTCAGACTACCTCGATAGCAAGTGGATGATAAATGGAAGAACAAGGAAAGGAAGATGGAAGAAAAAATGGCCATCAACTCAAAAAATAGGATTGAGGATGCCTTGTGGATGATATTGAAGCTGTGTATGAATTATTATCGAGATCCTCATTTTTAGACGATATAGAGTTGATGGTTCCTCCACCCAAATTCTCTTCTCCAAAGTGTTCATGTATAAGGGAATGGATGATTCGATAGCTCATGTGATACATTTTAAGATGGTTGTGATTGAAGTGTTCATCTTAGAAGGAAAAAGATTTTTGCCTTTATTTTCCTAGAAACAACACATAAATGGTCTATAGAGCCTCCTTCTAAAAGCATTACTAACTTCAACCAATTTGTGAGGGCTTTCATTATGAACTATGCTTGTAACAAACCCATTCAAAAAGAATCATGCCATTTGTTCTCCATTGTCCAAGAAAGTGAGGAGACAATAAAGAACTACATAAAGAGGTTTAAGACGGAGAAAATAAAGATTTCACAGTATCCTGACTCTATCTCTATCAAAGATTTTAGGAAGGAATAAAAAGGGACACTAGTGTATTTATGGAACTGACCAAGACCACCCTATGTTCTCTTGATGTGCTATATAAGGAGGCATAAAATTTTGTTA
Organism: Hippophae rhamnoides; assembly: GCA_033030585.1. Lineage (NCBI taxonomy): Eukaryota > Viridiplantae > Streptophyta > Magnoliopsida > Rosales > Elaeagnaceae > Hippophae > Hippophae rhamnoides. Next base: position 58,259,287 of record CM065430.1, read on the forward strand.
ATGTCAAAAGAGAGTTGAAACCCATCAAAACTACTATGTCTAAGCCATTCCACAAACTTAAGACAAGCAAGGAAGATAGAGAAATAAAACCATTTGTAGATAGATTCCAAAACTCACCTTATTTTAAGCCAACAATAACACCCAGTTGAAGATTAGGAACATGGGGAAGGGCTTTGTCTCCTTTATGTGGACCACCATTGCAAGTATCCTTCGTGGATATATTCCATAAAGACATGAGTCACTGGACCAAGGGTTGTATACACCTCAAGTTGGACATAAAACAACTCTTCTCGAAATGACATTTATAGATATAGTGGATGGGAATAGGAATATAGCTTCCAGATAGGAGGATCAGATAGGTATACCAAGAAGGGATGTGGTTCCTCTTAATTCCTCATAGAGAAGGACAGGTAGGTCCAACCACCCTAAGGGGACATCCACATAATTCACACCATCCATAGTGCCTAACCATTTTGGGAACTACACATAATTCTTGCAAAAGGTATGCTAATGAGGGTAGAGACATACATTTTCTAGCCTATACCTTGATGCATAAGAGAACAATATTTCCAATAAATTTTTCAAGGAGGAAAATTCTACCACCCCATAATGATCCTTTGGTGAACACAGTTAAAATCGCACATTGAGAGCTACACAAAGTGTTGGTGGACAATGGTAGTCCCTAGGATTTGTTATACTTGTTAGCACTTCTTGACATGGGATTAACCCCTAGGAGATCACCTAATAACAAATGTTATGGGTGGGGTTCAATGACAGCTTCACCATGTCTATGTGTACAATATGACACTCTATCTTCGTGGAAAAGTATATTATACTCACAAATTTTTTTGTCATGTATACCCCCACCTCCTACGATGCAATATTGGAAAGACCCTACATTCATAAAGTAAGGGTTGTCCCATCAACTTACCATCAATCAATCAAGTATCCTATAAAGGATGGAGTGAAAGAAATCAAGGGAGATCAGGAAAGGGCAATGAATGGTTATGATGTCACCATGAAAAATGCAGAACATGTCTCGAACACAAACTAGCAATTAAGAGGTTCTTAACATAGAAGACTAGCAAATTCACAGCAACCACACAGCTAGATATTGACTGTGTGCCATGAGGACTAAAAGACCATTCCTATAGGGATGATGGACATGGAAATCTTTTTGAAGATAAATTCCATACTCTCCGTAGAAGTTAAAGAGAAGTTATTTGAATTCTTAAAGAGAAATATGGACCTTTTTGCTTGAAAATTAGAAGACATGACTGGTATTAACGTTGACATAATCGTACATGAGCTAGATATGGATCATACAAAGAAACCAGTCTAACAACATAATAAGAGGTTTATAAGAGAATAAAGTGACATTATTAAGAATAAAGTAAAATCCCTCAAAAAAGTGGAATGGGATAGAAAAGTAGACTACCCTACGTGGCTCTCAAATGTTGTACCAGCCAATATATTTCACTAATGTTAACTTTGTTACCCCTAAAGATTGTTTTCCTTTACCAAACATTAATAAATATAAGACACCACAGTTGGATTCAAAGCAACGAGTTTTATAGATATATACTTAGGTTACCATCAAATATGTAAGCATATAAGAGATGAGGAGAAAATAACATTTATCACGGAAGAAAGGACCTTTTGTTATAGAAGGATGCCTTTTGGGTTAAAAAATGAAGAGGAAAGCCAAATAGGGAGGAATATGGAAGTGTATATGAGGTGAAAACCAAGGCCACAAGAGATCAAGTTTCTAATCTAGAAAAAGGTTTTTACTATCATTAGACATTATAAAATTTTCCTTAATCCTAAGAAATTCATCTTTGGAGTAATATCGGAAGAATTCTTAGGGTACCAAGTATCTTTTAAAGGAATTAAGGCCTATCTTGATAAAATTATTGTCTTGGTCAACATGATGTCTTTGCATTGCCTCAAGTAAGTGCAACAATTGAATGCATACATAGCTTCAATAAGCCATTTTGTATCCAAATTTATGGAGAAATGTTTACCTCTCTTTCAACTCTTAAAGAAGAATAAAGATTATTTATGGAGCGAAGAAAGGGTAGCTAGTGCCATTCTTGTGATGGATAGAGAGGGAAGCCAATGACCAGTATACTATGTTAGCCATTCTTTCAATGGAGCACAACAAAAATACCACTTGTAGGCAAAGCAACATTCACCAAAAGAATGGCTTCTAGAAAGCTCAAACATTGCTTTGGCGCTTACTAAATAATTATCAAGACATCTTACCTTCTCAAGAATATTATAGGCAAGCCAAACAATCAAATTGTCTCTCTCAAATATCCATTGAGTTGAGTGAAGTTGATGTATAGCACAACCCACTATTATCCATTAAAGGACAAGCACTGGCCAAACTAAACAATAAATCTAATCAAGTTGTATAAGTGGGAGCACCTACCCAAAACTTGTGGATGATAAATTTTGATGAGGCTTGTAATTAAAAGGTTTAGGATTAGGAATAACTATATTCACCTTTCATAGGAGGACTTATAGAACAATGTAACCAAATTTCTTTCTCGACCACTAACATTATAGTTGAGTATAAAGTACTTTTGCTAGCACTTCATCAACTCCATTCATTGGAAAGAAAGAAAGTATTGATCAAAAGCCGCTCACACTTAACATTTAATCAAGTGAACAATGTCTTTAAAGCTAAAGAGGAAAGAATGAAGAAATACTTGGAAGGAATAAAAAAAACAACTCCCAAATCATTCAGATCAAACAAGTACCCAAATGAGGAAACACATATGCCATTCACTTGCTTGTTTGGTGATGAAAATGTTTACAAAAATTAAAAGGATAATTCTTGTATCATGATTACCAAGTCTAGCATCCTTATAAGCCTCATCACTTCCTCTCCACCTAAGCTTACTGGTATCACAACCCTTTCTTCATGGATGACCATATATCTAGAGTATCTCATTCAAGAAGCCCTCCCTAAAAATAAGGAGGAGACAAGAAAGAATCATGTCCAAGAGTTACGCCATTCTTTAAGGAACCATTCATTGAAAAATATTGGTGGACCAAGTATTAAATGCCTTCCTACTCAAGAAGCTTAAGTCAAGATAAGGGAATTACATGAAGATCATTAAGACTCACACTCGGGTGGGAGGACGCAATTGCAAAAAATCATGCGATAAGGTTATTATTGGCCAAACTTGCAAAAAGATGGCATTGATCATGCTCAAAAGATGTAATAGGTGTCAGAGGCACGCCAATGCATCTCATTTACACAAAAGTGAGATGAAAGCATTAGCCGACTATAACCCTTTCAAAAATGGAGTCTTGACATTGTAGGCCCTCTACTTATTTTTCCAACCCCAAAATGGTTCCTTATTGTAGCAACTAATTACTTCTCTAAATGAAAGGAGCCGAACCATTGGCATGAATACAAGAAAGTGATGTATAGAAGTTCATCTATTAAAACATAATATGTAGGTTTTTTTGCTGCATGAATTAGTTACTGATATTGGGCGACAATTTGCCTCCCAAAATATGGCTCCTTTTGTTAGGAACTCAAAATCAAACTCTCACATTCCACCCCATATAAACCTCAAGAAAATGGTCAAGCGGAATCCTCAAACAAGATTTCCTTTAGTGCGGTATGAAATTCTTCAAACATAGTTTGAAAATCTTCACGCGGCCCAGAATTCTCTAAATGAAGTTTTTAATTTTGTTGAAGGAAAATGCAAAATGAAAGTAGATGATGGACTAGAGTTCCTAATATAGTGGGTGAGAGAGTTGGATTTCCTAGGGGAAGCTCAAAGGTTTGTAACTCAAGAATTTGAAAGTTTACCCCAAAAATAATTTAGAAGGTTTATGTCAAGAAGTTGAAAAGATTGCACCTTTATGAAATGAGTGCCTATTTAAATGGTGCCCTCATTAGAGAGATTCTTTCATCTTGCTTTAAGATAAAAGAATGAAGTACTTAATATTTGGGTGTTATGGACCAAGGTATCCCATGTCCAGAAGGTATCATAAGGTGCTTGTGTAAGACATTGAATGGACACAAGGTGCTTTAAGTACACGAGGTGTACATTGTACACGAGATGTGTGTGGTACATAAGGTGTATGACCCCAATGGGGTACGTAAGGTACAAGATGTGATAAGGGGATAAGAAGACATGTATTACAGAGATACATAGACGAACCTCATTCTATGACAATTGATCTAATTACAAGTCAGATATGATCGTTCAAATAGGATGTTGACACCTTGGAATAGTGATGCATATATATATGAACCTGTGTTACCTATTGAGGGGATGTGACTCTCTATCTAATCTTTCTCTAAACCTTATAGCACTTTATAATCCTCTCTAAATAAGTTCTTAATTTTTCTTTATTTTTTTTATCGAGGGGATGGAATGATAAGCAAAAAAGATCGACTCTATTATTTTTTAATCCATCTAATTAACTCTAGCTTAAGTATCCTCTTTATCATAAGAAGTACATATTTTTTCCTGATATTATTTAATTATTTCTAATGCCAATTATTCTCGTTATTATTTAATTATTTCTAATGCCAATTATTCTCGTTCGTTGCTTTCTCAATATCTTTCTTTTTCTTTTCTTTTGTCATTTTAATATTAGATTTTAATTTCAAGAAAAACCATGTGGTAGGCTTACTAAGCGCTTAAAGTGCTTACTGTAATACTCTTTTCTTTTCTTTTCTTTTTTTACAATCTTATCATTTAAAATTTAAAAATTAAGAATATGTTTTTTATTTTCAAATAACTCAAAAGATATTTAGAAAATTACAATAATATTAAATAAATAAAAAATACTCTTAAAATTTATAATAACAAAAATAACACTATAATAATATCTAACAAAATTGAATTAGGCGATGTTCCATATTAAACGGATCTAAATAACTGCAGTTCAAATTGAACAATGTTAATTAGAAGAAGTTTAAAATAAAATGATATAACAGACATTTTTAATAGTGAAAATGTATGAAATGTACATAAATTGTGTTATTTTTATAGTTAATTACAAGTTTTAAAATTACTTCTTTTTTATTTTTTCAATATATTTTTTATTTATTTAAAATTATTAAAAAGTAAGAATATCATAATTCATTCTACGTAGAAATCTTAATATATCTCAAAAGATATTTTGAAAATAAATATAAATAACACCCTTGAAAATTATAATTATAAAAATATTACCTCTTATTCCACTTCATACTTTTATCATTAAAAAATTTGGCACGTAATTTTGTTTCGAGTGTATTCTAATTAGATATCGTGCAAATTGAATTACAATAATTTAAACTCGTTTAATATTGAATAATGTTTAATTAGATACCATTTAATATTATTAGAGTGTTATTTTTATCGTTATGTTTGTTAAGAGTGTTACTTTTTGTAATTTATTAAGATTTTATTTTATTTTAAATGACTAAAAATAATACTTTGGATATTACAAGAAAAAATGTACATTGGAATATAAGTATAAAAGGTGTGACTTATTTATTTATTTATTTTGGTTTAAGGCTTGGGGATATAAATACAATCCGTTTAAAAAGTTAATACTTAAAATTCTGTCAACACTACCCCATATTCTCATCTTTCAGTCCACTACCTTACAGTCAACAAAAGGAGACACAGTGATCTGGTAAAAAGCGTGATTTTCCCTCCTTCACAAGAGTTGTAGGTAGATCAGCACGTTTTGCCTACACCATCCCCTTTATTTCCTTCCCCTACAAATTTCGACAACTGCATGTTTCAAGTACCATACGTCCACTCATTATTCCTTTCGGAAGCAAGCACAAGACCTAGCTATGGCTGACCAGCGAGTTTTTACTCTCTCCCAGATTGCTCAACACAAATCCAAAAATGATTGCTGGTTTGTCATCAATGGAAGAGTAAATTTATATTCTCTGCCTCTTATCTTATATGGTGTACCCTTCTTATGGTCTAATTAATCTATCGTCTTTGAATGGATTTAATTGGCTATTAATTTTTATGGCAAATTCACGAAAATGAGGTTGAATTATATTCACTTCGCATTCTAATTTGAATTCTTCGTATAATTCACGAAAAATTATTGTTTTCAAACTTTTCATTGTTTAAAACCAAATACCAAAATTCACTTCTAAGATCATGTTGTAAAATATGTTAGACATGTAGAGTTTGTTACAAGTGTTCCAAAATTATCTAAACAAGGACGTAAAATTTATTCTTGAACAATCCACGATTGCTAACTTTTCCGAATATATATTTTTTTGAGTTTCCCTTGAAAATAACATTATTAAATCTTTGACAATAATGAAAATAATAATTAAAATAATTATGTATCTTTTTGTATTTGATTTGATTGTAAATACGAAATAGAATTTAAAATATCTTAACAAAAACAAAAATTCTCATTCATCTTACACGTTTTAGGAATATTTAGAATTAATGCTCCATTTTCTTTACATATTTAAATAATTACTTTTTATTTCTACCATATTATCTCATTTAAAGTTAAAATAGTTTATTTCTAATTTTAAATAATTTATAATTTTGTAATTTTTATTTTATTATTTATTTTTATTTTGATTATGCTACTTAAACAATAATATTAATAATAATATTATTTTCATTTAATTCAATTTTTATTAAAATTCATATTCAGGTCAAGTTTTCATTTTACGTACCAAACACGAAATTATTTCCTTAATTTTTTCAGGTGTTGAATGTAACAAAGTTCTTGGAGGAACATCCAGGAGGAGACGAAGTATTGTTGGAGTCAGCAGGAAGAGATGCAACCAAAGAATTTAATGATATTGGACATAGTAAGGCAGCTAAAGAGTTGCTTCTCAAATACCAAGTTGGAGTTCTTCAAGGTTACAAAATTCAAGATGCTGAAAAGGATGCTAATACTACGAATACACATAAGGAAGCAACAAGAACCAAAGAAATGAATGCTTTTGTGATTAAAAATGATTCAGTACCCAAATATTCTACTTTTCTTGAATTCTTTGTCCCACTCTTGGTGGCTGGTTTATACTTTGGGTACAAATGCTTTACTCATTCAAGCCAGATCGCCTACTAGTAGTACATGTCCTACTTCATATTTCCAATATGAGTTGAAATATTGTAGCTTTTCGGTTCCTAAATAATGTGCCCAAATTCATTGTGACAATAACATGTTATCTCTGTTCAAGTGACATCATTATTTGCACTACTTTGAAAATAAGTTCTACTATCCTTACCTCCATTAAATAAAAAAAGCACTTGCGCGCAATAAAATCATATGAGCTACAACTTTTGATTAGAAGCCAAAAAAAGAATAAGAAAAAAAGGCAAGTATATATTGTACATAAGCACAAAAGTAATATGTTATATTATACACAGGGTGCTATATATTTATATATCTATCTCATGTATAATCTTTATATAAAAAAATGTGTATTACATACATATAACATATATGCACTACTTTGTGTATACTAATATGTTATTTTAGAACCAATTCAATTATATACAACCATTTAATTCCTACACTATTCAAATTTTAATGCAATATATTGCTCTTATGCTATTGTAAGAACGACCATTTATAAGCAATTCTTTGCATTTTGATGCCCTCTTCACTAGACCTCTACCTTAGGTAGTTTCGGTTTCTTCTAGATGCCATGCATCACCAAAAATATGTTTATCACTCTAAAGAGGTGTGAATTGAGATGGGACATACTATTAATTCATTACACAACCCATGAATTTTGTGATCCCATCACATTTGTTTCACTTATTTTTTGGAAGGTTGGGATTATAATGTGAGAGTACATAATAGGATATTTGATTTGTGTAAATTAACCTAAATAGGACAAGTTAAAAGATATGTAATTGATTATAAAAGAGCTTATTTTATTCAATATCTCAATTGGGTATTTATACATATAGGCAAACCTACTAGATAAGTAATCCTAATTATACACAAAGTAGTAGATATCTTATAATACAATACATGTATATTCACACAATAACCACATGTTGACTCTCCCCTTAGTTGGAGTATTATATCACACATGACAAGCTTGGATAGTGTTGCATGGAAAGAACATTCAATTACACCATGAGTCATAATATCAGCTAGTTTTTCTATACTCTTGATGTACGGATCCTTGATGACTTCAAAATATAAATTATTCTTGATGTATTTTCTATCAAGCTCAATGTGATTTGTTCTTCATGTTCTATTGGGTAATTGGAAATTTCAATAGCTATAGTGTTATCACAAAATAGAGTTATAGGTTCCTTTGGAAAAAAATCAAGCACACATAACAAAATATTTTACCAAGAAAGCTCTATTATAGCATGCTCAATAGTGTGTTATTCAACTTATACACTAGAAAATGATACTACATTATGCTTCTATCTCATAGAGTGTGATCTGCCTAGGCCTACTTAAAACTATACTCCTTTATTGAGTAACTTAATTTTCCTAACCATGCCGTTGGTGATTGTTTTAGCCTATACAATACCTTTTTTAATAAGTAAACCTTTCCTTCTTTTATTGAGAACCCAGAAGGAGGATCCATATACACTTTGTCTGTTAGCTCTTCATGGAAAAAAGCATTTTCACATCAAATTGTAGTACAGAACAATCCAAATTCAAAGGGATAGAAAGTATAGCTCGACTATAGAAGTAAATGCTCTTTGACAATAATGCCATACAATTGACCATATCCTTTAGCCACTACTCTAGTCTTGTTTCTCTCTATTGCCCCATCCGAATAGAATTTCACAGTAAACACTCACTTTCAACCAACAATATTCTTTCCCATAGGTTACTCGACCAAATCCCAAGCATAGTTCTTCTAGAGGGGCTTCATTACTTTTAGAATGAAAGCCTTCCATTTGAGGTCTTCAAGGACTTATTGAAAATGACTTAGAAGAGAAACAAAGGAAATCTAAAGGGAAAAAGTTAGGTGAGTTTTAGATAAGCAGTTATAAGAGATGAAGTCAAAGATAAGATAAAAAAATTTGAAGAAGGCTTAAAGAAGCAAAATTTATTATGTTGTTTATGAACTCGAATAGTAACTTCTATTTTGATCACCAATATGAGGATTTAATTTTGTAGTTTTTACAATACGTTTAGAAAGTATGCCAATAGTAGATGTATCAAAAGTAAGAGGTAAATTGGAAATATATACCTCAAAATCAATTTTGGAAGATGATAAGTGCTTGAAAAGCACACTTACCTAGTGATTTATCATAATTAATTAGGAGAATTAAGTTTTAATACTATATTTTTACTTAATTATGTTACAAAATGTGTTTTTGGAATCACATGATATATTTTGATGTATTTTAGGTATTTTGGTCATTAAAACATACAAATAACAAATTGGAGGACTTGATTGAAATATATTTGTACAAAATACATGAAGAAGGTCAACACGCTAACCATACATATACAGATTGTGCAAGTAATATAATGTACCTAAGTATGGATATAATCTCATAGGGAGTTGTGTAACTTATAATCGAATACCAATATAATTATTACAAATACTATTTGGACAATAGAAAATTATAAAAGCACAAAGATAAATGACAACTAATTAGTTAAATCAAAATTCAACAACTACGAAAGTATATGAGAAAACGACCTAGGAATATTTAATCCTTTAATTTTCTAATCGTATGAATCACGAAAATTACCCTAAAAAAATTACTAACCAATCACAAGATTAATTAAATCTAACCTAGTATGTATTTATCTCTCAAGTAAACTACACAGTATATAGTAATTAACCTAAGAATCATACATCTCAACCTAGAAAATATGCATTTTATTTAATCGAGACAAGCAATTAAATAATTTTCTCAAATCTACTTAATTGTCTCTATAGATCAATTATTGGCCACACAATTAATAGCATTAAAATCAAATTAAATAATATAATTGAATTACAATCACAATTGTGTTAAAATATTATATCAACACATGTAGGAAATTGGGTTCGTAAGATCCCTAGATTAATAAATTAGCTAGACATGATTAAATTTATAAAACTCACATTTTTAACAAAGAAAGACATAAAAACTAATAGAGAAAGGAGCAGCAGAAGAGATACGTACACTCAATCTCTTGATTTGTAGCACTAATATACTCTTCAATCTTATAAAAACAAATATCTTTTTTAATATTCTCTAGAACATTTTCTCTCTTTTCTCTCTTCTTGGCAAAAAATATAGGGTTTTTTTGGTTCTTAATTGTGTTTAATTTGTGCCTCATTAGTGTTAAATAATAAGAGAAATCATAAAATATGAGCCATTAGATCAAACCCTAAAACATCGAAGGATTGAGATTAAAATTAGAAGATAATATTTATCAACCAGATTTTTCTCTATATTTTTGAGCACCATGGATAGCTCCTTACATGTCATGCCATGAGATCTTCTAATTCCCCAATCATTATACGTATGTCATAGCCCTGTTTTGTGCTCGTCGAAACCTGGCCATCTTTTCATGAATGATAAATGCTTGAAAAATACTAATTATTACATGTTTTTTTGCACTTTATTGTCAAAAATAGATTTATATTTGCATAATTTTATCATTATTTTAGTAAATATATATTTTCAAAATCATGAATATATTTTATTATTTGTTGGTATTTCTAGCTTTAAAATGATTCAAATTACTAATATCCCATATTATTTATAGCTAGACATGCTTGTTTTAAGAAATGATAAAAAAAAATAAAACATAGCATGTTAAACAATACAAAAGATAATCAGAAAAGAGTACATTAATATTATACTTGAATTATATCTTTATTGAATCTAAATATCGTTGTTGTTTTAAAACACCTCCAAATAGAATTACCAACACGGTTTATTGAATTAAAACTAAAGTGTCTACATAAACTATATTTTTCAACCCTTAATTGAGAGAATAATTTTGAAACTACTAAAAGAAATGAAAAACTTGAAAGAAGTTAAGAAATTAGCTTAAAGAGAAGCAGTGAGATGAAATGGTTGATTTTTACAATGAAGGAAGGGTCCTTTTATAAGGCTTTAGAAAATCCTACAAAGGAGAGGAAAAGTGGATCAGATGGTTAGGCAGCACATCCCACATTATTAGACTATACATGATTTGGCCACGATCCACTTTACCCACATCTTGGTAACATTATTTCCATATTGCGGCCCATGTCCTTCTGAACAACTCGAATCTATAGTTTCTTTTACACTTTTTTCAATGGTTTGGAACATATGTGAGTTTTACATGCGTAAATTGTTTAAGCTTTAATGTTGTAATGAAGTTCTTTTAGGTACTACTCTTCAAATGTTAGTTTATTTAAATTATTTTGAAGCTAAATACCTAAAAAATAATAAAATATACCTATGATTCTAAAAATATAGATTTACATTAAAAGATAATAAAATTGTGCAAATAAAAATATATTTTATCATTTAAAGAATAATAAATCATGATATATTAAGTGCTTTTAAGCACCTATTGATCGCTAGACACGAAGTGTGTTCAATAAATATGCAAGTATACGTATCGCAACAAGTAATATAAGGATAAGAAAAGATCATCCCCACAAGATTATTTTATTAGAAACTAATTTTTAAAACTAAAAATAATAAAAATCAAATTTTTTTAGTGTTTTTATATTTTAAGGAAGTAAAATTAAAATAACTAAAAATAAATAAAAATAATTAATTAAATCAGATTTTGTGAATAAAAAGATATATGAGAAAATATATAGGAATACTTAATCCCCCAATTTTCTAAACATGTGAATTGTTAAAATCCCCCAATATAATAACAATTAATTAAATGATCAATTGAGTATAACCTAGCATGTATTCCTCTCTCAAGTAAACTACACACCATATAGTAATTAATTTAATCACACTCTCATGCCAATTAAATTGCATATTACTCATTAAGTTCATCAATTATGGATCACATACATAAGAATCACGCATCTCTGCCTAGAAATTATGTACGTTATTTAATCAAGACAAATAATTAAATAATTCTTTCAAATATATTTAATTACCTCTATAGATAGATTGTTAGCCAAACAATTAATAACATAAAAATCAGATTAAATAATATAATTAAATTAAAATTATAATTAGGGTAAAATTTTAGATCATCACATAGTGAAAATTGGGTTCATAAGATCCTAAATTAATAAATTAATTACACATAATTGTGTTCATAAAGCTCATATTTTTCATAAAAAAGCCATAAAATTGATAAAAAAAAAGAGTAAAAAAAGAAATGAAATCAATATCCTAAATTGTAGTATTAGTTTCCTCTTGAATCTCCACCAAAATTGTGTCTTCTCTTAAATTTATCTGTATTTTCTCTATTTTTAGCTTTAAAAAAATTACCAAAATTATGCTAATGGAGGAAAATTAGGGTTTGTGGAGTGATTGGGGCTTAAATAAAGCTTAGGTGCGATCTAGAACATCAAATCAGTTTCAGATCAAGGGCTACAATCAAAACAAGCAAAACTGATAGTTCTAGCCAATCATAACATGACACGTGGTAGAAGAAATTCACTAGGCAGATTAGGGAGCAACGCGTGGCAGGGGAGATCGGTTAGAGTCAATGCTTACTGAGTCATCAACATACGGTGTGACGTGATTCACCGAAACGAATGGCGTGATATACTGGTGGAACGTGCAGAGCAATGGCGTAGCGATATGTAGCATAACTTGTTAACCAATTTCCAAACTCGGATTGAACATCATGTTGACGCGTGGCACACGTTTTGTCCCCTCACAAGCGACGTAATGTGATTTTCTCTCTATGCTTACGTGGCATCTGTGTGGCTTGCCGAGTCAACTCCTCTACATGCGTGGCATGTCACGTGGTAGCTCCTGATGAGTGCTCAAAAAGCACTAAAATAACCATGATTTTATGCACATTAATTGATTAAAAATATATATATTTATATGTTTTATCATATATTTATATAAATTTGTCTTTTTCGGAATCACGGGTATTTTTATTGTTTTTCAGGAATTTTGGCCTAAAAACGCAATGTAAAGACTCAAAGAAGAATACTTGAAGCAATACATCACAAATAAATTAATAAATAAGTGGAAAAAGGTCAACAAACATGGAAAAATTGGACAAAATGGGTCGAAAAGGTCAAAAATGTCAAAAGATCTGAAAATCGCACACAGAATGTCCACTACCACCTTACCAGCTATACACACATAATACACAATAATAATGGCCACAAGGCACAAACATACTAATGCTGCTTCACACACAAGGCTTGTATGCATGCTCAACAATAGCTACAACGTTGCTGACCCATTTTTCACGTGCAGCCGCCCCATGACGTCATGTCGACGTCATTGATGACCTCAAGAGGTCCAAAACACGTTTTTTATTTTTTTAATATTTTTTTTAACATTTTTTTAATCATTTTTTCTCTCCATCCTCACCTATAAATACCCCCCTTCCATTCACTTCAAAACACACCTCAAAACCACACTTCTCTCTTCTTTCTTTCTCTCCATTTCTTAGTTTTTAGTTTTTTTTAGTTGTCTGTGGTTAAATTTAACTGTGCTGGCTGTTTAGTAAACATGATGTAATAATGACGTTGTTATGCTTCCGAAATATTAAATAGGTAAAAATCTCTAAAATGAATTGATTTTATTTTTATTCATGATTTTATATTAAGAATGTTAGAGAGAAATATATTATTTTTCATTACAAACTTAAACCTGAAAATTAGATTTTAAGGTTTAGTTATCCGGTCTAATTTAGAGTAGTGCTCTTTTATTTGATGGTACAATCGCCCGGTAGTTAGAGTGAAGCTCTATTTCAAAAGTTTTTATAAGAATTATTATCTGAAAATGTATTGACGACATGTTTTCGGTAGTGGTTTTAAAACTTGAAAGTTAGTACTCGGATAACTAAATTCTTAGGTTTAATTTGGACACCTTGAATAAAGTTTAAAGTGTCTAACCCCACCAAAGGTGGCATTTAAATGGTTCATTTTCAATCTCTTAGAAAAAGGAATTAATTTAATTAACCAAATTAGTTATCAACCCCACCCATAGGTGTTAATTGATTTGTTTAGTTAACAAAGAATATCTAACCCCACCAAAGGTGGTATTCATACAAAAAAGGGAGAATCAATAAATATCAATTCATATCTTTAATAACCTAAATAATACGAGCAAGCATAATTAACTTAGTTATTATATCCATAAATACTCCACTATTTATAAAAGATAAAATTTGCATGAATGTTTATTAAATCTATGTTTAATTTTCTGTAATTAGATTAAAAACACAAAACCCAAAATATCGTGACAGGATGTTTAGGATTTAATTTCGTTTTTAAAAGTTTGAATAATAAATTAAAAACCACACACATTCCTTCCTTAGATCGACCTTGGGAGTATACTTATCATTTTCTACGAAATGATTCGTGCACTTGCGAGAGTTTTATAAATATAAAACCAAAGTATTTGCGAGAATCGGCGATGCCGGTTTTCGCTCATCAGCTCCTAATTGGTCCTATATTAAAAATTCATAAAAAAATCCATAAAAATCCCAAAAATTATATTTTCACCCATTTTCATCAAAAAGTTTATATTTAAATATTTTGACATAAAAAATACTATTTATTGAATAAAATAAGTAAATATTAAGTAAAAAAGTGCACTAATGACTATTTTCATAGAGTCATCACATCCCCAAACTTAATTCTTTTCTTGTCCTCAAGTAAATCCAAGTATAACTAAATAAAATAACTTGGGTAGTACATTCATAAGTATACCTCTATTAGTATATGCATATTTTATGAAAACTATCTCTCTTAAAAGTCATACAATTCTATGATAAAGAAGTTCACATATTCATCAATCAACATTCCATAAATACAAGGATATGCAAATTTTTTGAAAAATTTATTCGTGTGTGTGTACTGCACATGATATCATCCAATGCACTTATTAAATCAACCTGTATGAGCATGCTAATCAATTCAATCTTAGAACAAGTCTCATAAATCTATTTTTCACATCCCTCTCCACTAATATAAATATTCACTTAGCTCAAGATCAATAAGGGCTTTACATGCTTGTAATGTAAGGCTTAGGTAGGGGTCGATAAATGAAGACATTTTAGGCTCTTTCCACACCTTAGGTTTTTTTTTGTTCATTATGCACTTTTTAACTCCAATTGAGTTTTTACTTGATATTTTGATTCACCCTTTTTTTGTCAATCTTTTCATATTATCTTATTCCACACACACACACACACACACACACACACACACACACACACACACATATATATATATATATATATATATATATATATATATATATATATATATATATTGTAACTTCAAAACACCCCCAAACTTATTTTCAATTCTATTTTCTTCTTCTTTAAAGGGATAATTGTATTGTGAGTTTTGTTTCTTCTTTTTTTATTTTTTTATAGGGTGCATTACATTTTACCTTACAAGCTAAAAGTGCAAGGGTAAAGGTAATACTTATTAGTTAGGCATTAAATATGGCTTAAAGATATGAATGGTTCTTTTTTTCTCAAATGGGTGACTAAAGATATTAACAATGGTTAGCTTGAAAGGCTCAATCGATCCAAATAAGGCATAAATCATTTATCTTGCTAAATACTATTTAGGATTTTGCCTCAAAGGATGATCAAATAGATTCTAAAACTTGGTAGATCTCATCAACTCGTATAACTCACTACAAATTTTCTCTCAATAAGCACACCAAAATCAATCATGAACATGTGCATAAGAATTTAAATCAATCCAATCAAAACTAGCAAGCATATCACATTATTAATGTAAATATCTTAACAAATATGTTACATTCCTTATCTTATCATGACATCCAATTTTTATAATGAGTTCATATTTTCATATCAAGCATGCATGCATTTAGTTTCCATATATTTATCAATTTCTACCCAAGTCAAGATTAAAAACATCCTAAAAATTAAAACAAATTTCCTAAAGATTTAAACTGCATACTAAATACTAATGTAGATAATGAAGTTCCATCCCCCAAACTTAAATTATACATTTCCCTAATGTGCACATATAAATATGAAACACTCATTCTTTTTGTGTCATTTTTCTCCACATTTATGCACCTATAAAACACAAACAATGAAAATATAAGTAAAATAACATTGAGTTGCCTCCTAACCAGTGTCACGTTTAACATCCTTGACTAGACGGTCATATCAAGTCCTAAGGCATATCCCTTTGTATCCATTTACTTTTGAGTTTGCATGGAAACAGTTTGAGTCTTGATTGGTCCAATGATACCTTATTGTCACGTCCCGCCCAAACTGCCCCTAAAAATCCAAATGTTGGCTGCCTAAAGGATCTAAGACACATGGAAAGTTCTAGAGTTGCCTAGAGAAGCCTAGAAAGGGCTGGAGTTGGATGGACTCAACTCAAGCTTGAAGACCCTAGAATGTTCTAGAGCACACTAGAGGGTGCTAGAATGGGCTGGAGTATTCTAGAACGCACCGGATGGTTCGGGAAGGATGTGGAAGCTGCTGGAAGCTTACGGAACGTCCCGGAAGGATGTAGAAGCTTGCGGAACATCCCGGAAGGTGCATGAAGGAGCTAGACAAACCTAGAAGACTCTAGAGTTGGCTAGAAGATCCTAGAACCTTGTGGCAGCTTGTACATAGAACTCTCTTGTATATTCTAGAGCTAGAAGGATCTAGAGAAATGTGGCATACTCTTAGGCTTGTTGCCACACTATAAATAGACCTCTTGGTCTTCATTTGTAATCATCCTTGGGAATTCTTAGCAATTGTATCATAAACTCTCTCTAGAGCAATACAAAGCATTCTTTGCAAACTCTCTTTCTATTCTCTTTGGAGTTCCATTTTCGGATTGAAAGGCAGGCTTAGTACGACGGACCGAGCTAAGTGCCGCACGATCGCTACTTCAGAAATTAAGGTCATGACATTATGCTCTGGTTCACAAATACGGTGCTCAATTCTCTTATCATGCCATATTTTTCTTTTCTTTTTGAACTTTTTGGCATTCTTATAAGAATTCCATCGTAAATCATCCAATTTATGTATTTCTAACATCTTTTTCACCTCTCCATAAAACTCTTTCACTTTCATACTTGATTGGGGTATGAGAGTAGAAGTGCGGGTTCTAAAATTTGTGTCTCTTTAATTGATGGTTTGAGTTAGATCCTATCTCAAAATTTTCCATAATCACCTTTGATACATACATGAGAGATGCGTCCTCTAAAAAGTTCACACAGTCCACAAATTAACCTTCGATGCCATACTTTCAAAGTTATAATAGGTTGAGTTGTTTTTTGGTGATTTTATGTCCTTTTTTACAACATCATGTGTTCAAGTCATAAGTTTGGGTGATTCAACAGATTCTTTTAAGCTATTGCCACAATCAGTAACTTTATCCTTAAAAATTCATTAGCATTATCAATATTAGGGGGTTTAGATTCTTTAAAAACTTTAAATATTACTTGTTCATCTTGCACTCTCATTTTAAGTTCACCTTTTTGTACATCAATGAGTGCCGTTCTGGTTGCTAAGAATGGATGAACAAGTATGATAGGAATGTCACGGTCCTCTTCCATGTGTAGCACAATGAAGTCCACTGAAAAAATGAATTTGCCTACTTTTACTAACAAATCTTCTACCACACCCTAAGGTCTCTTAATCAATATATCTACCATTTGTAATGTTACCAAAGTGGGTTTCACTTTACCAACCCTCAATCTCTTGAAGATCGATAATGGCATGAGGTTAATGCTACCCAAGTCACATAGTGCCTTGCCAAAATGGATGTTCCCAATAGTGCAAGGAATGTCAAAACTACCTGGATATTTTAATTTTTATGGTAGTTTTCTATTAAGGATACCACTACAACCTTCAGTTAAGGTTATTGTTTCATGATCTCCTTCTTTTCTTTAATAGTATATCCTTTATGAATTTGGCATAAGACGGAATTTGTTCAAGTGCCTCTACAAATGGTATCTTTATGTGTAGCTTCTTGAAGACTTCTATAAATTTTGAAAACTACGTATCTAACTTTTGCTTTTGTAGTATTTGAGGGAAAGGAATAGCGGGTTTATAGAGGTTGCTCATTTTGGTTGAATTATTTTCTTTCCATTACTCTCTTTATCTACTAATTCCTCCTCCTCCTTTTTAGTTTCTGGTTCCTCCTTATCTTGTTTAGTTTTATAGTCCTCTCTATCCTTTTTAATTTCCTATTTCTCCTCATCCTTTTCTGTCTTATGTTATTGTTCTAAATTTTTACCACTTCTTAAGGCTATGGCATTGCATTGGTCCTTACCTTTTCTTCTTGGGTTTACAATTGTGTCACTTGGAAGGTTAGCTTGAGGTCTTTGAATTATAGCCTAAGCAAGTTGCCCCATTTGGTTCTCCAAATTTTGAATTGAAGCCTCTTGAGTTGACACTTTTGTATTCACTAATTGGATGAAGTCTTTCATCATCTCTATTAAAGCACTTGTATTGTCCTCAATAGGTGGCTTCTTCTCTTAGGCTTATGATTACTATGGTTGTTGAAAACCAAGTGGTGGAAATGATTGATGGTTGAATTGATTACCACCTTGAATGTTGTTATTACTCCAAGAGAAATTTGGATGTTTTCTCCATCCTGGATTATATGTGTTCGAGTATGGATTATTGTTACGATTCACATTACCCACATGGCTAATGGATTTAGGATTATTTGGATAATTATCAAACAAATAAGCTCCCCCACAAAACACACATGACACTCCTGAATCTTGGACTTGGTTTATACTTGCTGGTGAGTTTTAAGCCTTCAAAATATTAACCAAAGATGACACTTGAGCTATAAGTGCTATGATATCATTTACCTTATGCATTCTAGCTACTCTTCTTATGGCTGTCATTCTGTCCATTGGCCATTGATAATTATTGCTAGTTATTTTCTCAAGTAAATCATAAGCTTGATTATAAGATTTGGCTAGAAAAGCTCCATTAGCCAATGCATCAACAATAGTTCTAATGTGAGTATTTAGACCATTATAAAAAGTCTCCATTTGAATCCAAGAAGGAATACCGTAATGAGGATACTTCCTTAACAATTCCTTGAATCTTTCCCATGCTTCATATAGAGATTCTCCTTCGTGTTGTTGGTAGGAAGAAATTTCATTCCTAAGCTTGGCATTCTTTGTTGGTGAATTTCTCCACCAAGTTGTAATGGAATCAGGTGGCAAATAGTTTAGCCAAGCTCGAGCATAGTCTCGCAAAGAGTAAGGGAATAATCTAAGCCTAAAACAATCTGAGATGAAGATGAGGATCCTCTGTTGATAATCCACTAAATTGTTCAACTATTTGTAGCCTTTGAAACATCATGGATTTTAGTTCAAACTGATTAGCTTGAATATGTGGCCTTTTAATACTTGGATTCAGCCCTTTCAACGTAGGTATTGCATATTCATTCATAGATCTATCTCTATCATCCATCAAAAGCATTTGATTATTCAAGTTTAGCACATTGTTGTTTATTTCTAATAGATTAGCCATTTTTTCCTCTTGGGTGACTTGTTGTTTTCTAATTGATCTCAAAGTACGTTCAATTTTAAGATCTAAAGGTAAGATTTCTCCCTCACGAACTCTGCTTATGCAATAAACTGACTGTGTTTCTACAATACTAAAGGAGAAGTCTAAATAAAAATTAAATTAATTAATTAAAAATGTTAAAATAAATAAGGAAAAAATAAAATAAATTAACTAAAATAAATAAATAAATAAGTCAATAAAATAAAATAAGTAAATTAAAATTAAAATTAAAGTAAAGAAAAATAAATAAAGAAATTTAAGTGAAAAAAATAATTAAAATAATTAAAATAATTTATTAATTTCTAATATTTATAATCCCCGGTAACGATGCCAAAAACTTGATTACCACACACGAAGTGTGTGCAATGAATACGTAAGTATACGTATCGTAACAAATAATATAATGATAAGAAAAGATCGTTCCCACATAGATTATTTTATTAGAAATTAATTTTTAAAACTAAAAGTAATAAAAATCAAATGTTTTTGGTGTTTTTATATTTTAAGGAAGCAAAATTAAAATAACAAAAAGTAAATAGCAATAATTAATTAAATCAGATTTTGTGACTAAAAAGAATATGAGAAAATATCTAGAAATACTTAATCTCCTAATTTTCTAAACATGTGAATCGCTAAAATCCCCCAATATAATAACGATTAATTAAATGATCAATTGAGCCTAACCTAACATGTATTCCTCTCTCTAGTAAACTACACACCATATAGTAATTAATTTAATCACACTCTCATTCCAATTAAATTACATACTACTCATTAAGTTAAACACTTATAGATCACATACATAAGAATCATACATTTGTGCTTAGAAACTATGCATGTAATTTAATCAAGACAAACAATTAAATAATTCTCTCAAATTTATTTAATTGCCTCTATAGGTAACTTATTGGCCAAATAATTAATAGCATAAAAATCAGATTAAATAATATAATTATAATTGGGGTAAAATTTTAGATTATCATATGGTGAAAATTGGGTTCATAAGATCCCTAGATGAATAAATTAATTACACATAATTGTGTTCATAAAGCTCATATTTTTCATAAATAAAGACATAAAATTGATAAAAAAAAGTATAAAAAGAAATACAATCAATATCTTGAATTGTAGTATTAATTTTCTCTTCAATCTCCACCAAAATTGTGTCTTCTATTGAATTTTACTGTATTTTTCTCTCTTTTTAGCTCTAAAACAATGACCAAAATTATGCTAATAGAGGAAAAGTAGGGTTTATGGAGTGATTAGGGGCTTAAATAAATCTCAAGTGTGATCTAGACCATCATATCAGCTTTAGATCAAGGGCTACAATCAAAACAAGCAAAACTGATAATTCCAACCAATCACAGTGCGACATATGGCAAAAGAAATTGACTATTTGAATTAATGAGGGATGTGTGGGAGGGGAGACCAGTCAGAGTCAATGCTTTCTGATTAGAATTCGCGGTGTGATGGGATTCTCTAAATGGATGGTGTGGCGAACAGGTGGAAAGCGTGGATCAATGGCATAGCGACACGTGATATGGCACGTTGACCAATTTAGAAACTCAGATTGAATTCATTGCTCACATGTGGCACACGTTTTGTCCCCTCACACACGAGTAATGTGATTCGCTCTCTGTGCTTACGTGTGATCTACGTGGTAGGTCTTGATCGGTCTCGTATAAAAAATTCCCTAAAAATCTTAAAAAATTCCAAAAATTATATTTTCACCCATTTTCATTAAAAAAATTATATTTTAATATTTTAGACCCAAAAATACTATTTATTGAATAAAATAAGTAAATATTAAGTAAAAAAGTGCACTTATGACTCTATTTTCATAGAGTTATCACTCATCACTAGGCCCAACTAGCTTCTTGCTAATCTCTTTGCGAGAAAGGAAAAAAACTTAACACAAAAACAAAAATAAAATTAGACTATCTTAAGTCATTTCTATAGATTCTATAGATTGACATGACTGCATTTAACATATACAACAAGCCTTTAAAGCCCTAGGTTGTCCTAATGGATAAGTTTAGGTTTGGTAGGGGATTTCAGAGATGATATCCACAAACATCAAATTTAAAATGGAAAAATTAAAAATTAATAAAAAAACAAACAAATTAAAATTAAAATTAAAATTAAAGTAGAAAGATAAATAAACTTCTCATGCTTTTCAATTTCTTCTAAGTTTAAAATCAAAATCCAAAGCATAAGTCATTTTAATATTCTTAACATTCATAGTTTACTATAATCATTAGTTGAAAATCATTTTCTTATCCAAATAAAAAAATGTATCAATATCAAATTTTCCCAATTTTTGTGTATGAAATTAGAATTTTCTTTGACTCTTACCTCATAAGTCATACTCTCAATAACAATGATCCTATCGGTTCAAGCACTCAAACAAAGGTATATGCGAATAGAGTTATGCATAGAAATGAACTTATAGGTTTGCATATATTTGAAGAACGTAAGGCTCAAAGTAGTGCATAATATTGATCTCATGAAAGGATTTATAAAAAAATAAATTATTATCCTCATGCATCAATCAAATTCATCAAATAAAAATTTCAAGCTACATGACTTTAAGAGATGGAGAAAATGCAATTACTTCTTGGGGATTTATTTCTATCTTTGCTTTTGTATTTAACCATTTCTCACAGTTATGTAGGATATTTCTAGGTCATATTATTTAGTTTATACAATTCATTTTCTTAGTTTTTTTTTCAATATTCATGAGCAAAATGTATAATTGTAATCTTAGTTTCTATATGTATCTTAGAAGAATATTTTTAAGTTGAAGAAACTATCGAGCCTCAACAATCACAAATCAAGTATACCCCTATTCATGTAAACGTTAGATTGCATATTAGACCCAATAGGAAAAATTTGAAAATAGGCTACTCGATTGGTTGAGTAGTAACTGGATCAATCAAGCAATATTACCTAAATAAATTGATTTTAATACATTACTAGTTCGATTGAGGGATTTTCTCAATCGATCAAGGACTAGATTGATCTAGTTAAATCACTAGATTTATCCACTACTTGAATAATTAATTAAATGTTGACTGGATCGATCCATACTACTTTTGATTAATCGACCATTGTACTCAATCGATCGATCACTTGGTTATATCGATCAAGCAACCAGTTATTGGATTTTAAAACATATTTCTATTACGATTTAGAATGGCTTTCTACTATATTATTCTTATTTTATAAAAGTGTTGTAACTAATTTTATGGAAAATATAGTAAGTATGTTTCAACCTAATGTGCTTCAAAATATTATATAAATACAAACTTAAGTACACATTTGAATTGTGCTTATTCTCTTAATCTTTTATCATGTTTTTCTAATAGTTTTTAAGTTTTTAATTAAGTTAGTTTATTAAACATTTGTGGTTGTGTTTAATGGATTTAACAAGCCCTTAATAATAATTGTGTAATTATGCTTTTAACTAATCATTTTATAGTTGCTAGTTGTTTTCAGTTTATGTGATATATTGTTTAAATCAATTAGTTAGGATTTTTCATTATTGAATCTGCTCTAGGACACACACACTTGCACTTGTGTTTATGTATTAACTTTTCAGGTGATAGTGGTTTGAGTTTGATTAATTCTTGGACCTTAAGTTTGTTAGAATGCTCGTTTCATTAATTCGTGGGCCTCAAGTTTGTTAGAATGCTGGTGTGGGTCCTAATACCTTGTAGGTAGGTTACTTGGTGACATTAACTGGGTTGGTATTTTGATCCTAGCCTTGTGATTGTATACTTATTTTTCATAGTAAATAGTTAGGTGATCTAGTGAACTGGTGGTTTTCCTCTTATGTCATTTATGCTTCCTAGGTTGTTTCCATCTAAGAATCTCATGTATTGATCTTTTTTTCCTGTTTTACTTTATTTACACATGATTGCATGCTTGGTCAGTTATGAAATTTTAATTTACCATACTTCCATCGATTAATAAATTAGATCCATAAATGAACGAACTTTCATTTGGTATTAAAGCATGTCATTAGATACACTTAGTCTTACCTAGGACCTTGTTATGGATAATTTTATTTAGGGCGATATTTCAAGTGAGTTTCATTAATTCATAGTCCTCAAGTTTGTTAGAATGCTAGTTTGATTAATTCATGGGCCTCAAGTTTGTTAGAATGCTAGTTTAGGTACGAATATCTTTCTTATAGACACTATGATAAAGTAATGGCTTGTAGGTAGGTTACTTGGTGGAATAACGTAGGTGGGTAGTTTCATCTTGTGATTGGATACTTATTTTTCATAGTGAAGAGTTAGGTGGTCCGATGGACCGGTGGTTTTCTTCTTAGGTTATTGATTTTTCTTAGGTTGTTTCCATCTAAAAATCTCGTGTGTTGATCTTTTTTTCCCACATAACTTTATTTACACATGATTACATGCTTGGTCGGTTATGAAATTTTAATTTACCATACTTCCATCGATTAAAAAACTAGATCCATAAATGAACGAACTTTCCACTACTACAAAAAGGGGCATTAAATTCGGTTAAAAACCGACTTTAAATGAAATGACTTCAAATGTAAAGTCGGTTCACGCGGTGAATCGACTTAAAATTTTGTTTTTAAAATTTTTACTCATTTTCTATTATACTCAAATAAAAACCTATATTTGAGCAGAAAAAAACCAAAATCAGTTTAGCAAATAGTTTAAATAATACAAATATTTGAAAAATAAAATATTAATTAATAGTAGAAAAATTATCATGGTTTGTTCTATTTTATTCAAGATCATCATATTCTTCTCCTGATGTTATAATACAAACCTACATATATAATACAAAAATTTATACACATAAATAATAACACATAATAATAGAAAACAAAATATGAATAATAAGTGCGTACAATTAATAGAAATACTTACAAAAGTAAATGTAGTGACAAAATGAAAGAAAGGAAGAAAAAATGATGTTTTGTAAGTGAGAAATGGGTATAAAAAATTTGAGTAATTTGCTCAAAAAATAGGGGATCTTAAAGATTAGTTAGAGAGGAAGAAAACCCACTAACCGGTGCTGGAATTGGTAGTCGTAGGTGGTTGAAAAATGAGAAAGAGTGGAGGAGAAGTGGAAGAGGTTTTGGGTTTTTGAGAGTTATGCAACGCTTGGAATAGTTTCTGTTAGGGGAAGAAAGAAGAGAAAATAATTTATCCACGTGTGTAGCATCGGTTCCACGTGTCAAACGACGCTATGCTACGTGGATAGCGTCAGTTCCAGGTGTCAACCGATGCTATGCTACGTGGATAGCGTCGGTTCTAGGTGTCAATTGATGTTATGCTACGTGGATAGTATCGGTTCCAGGTGTCAACCGATGCTATGTTCACACATAGCGTTGGTTTGACACGTCAACCGACGCTACATCCTACGTGGATAGCGTCGGTTCTACACTAAACTGACTTTAAATTCATTATAAGTCAGTTTTTTCCAAAACTGACTTTACATATCAACTTAAATACCCATTTTTGTTGTAGTGTTCATTTGGTATTAGACTAAGTCACTAGATACACTTAGTGTTGCCTAGGATCCTATTATGGATAATTTTATTAAGGGCGATATTTCAAGTGATGATGAATGAGATGCTGAATTTCTACTCAATAAATTTAATATAAATAGTCTTGATGAATTGCTTATTGATTTAGTTAGATGTAAGTGACAAAAGGATGAGGAGTAAATAAATTAAATGATAAACTTAAATCCCTTTAATTTAATTCCTCAATTATAGAAAAATAAAAAATTGACTTGTCTATGCGTGCTAATATTTTGAATTCAAGTCTTGCAGATGTTAAATAGGAAAATAAGAATCTTATGCAGGAGCTTGAACAATCAAAGGAAATAGTATGGATATTAACATGTAGGAACTTGAACAATCAAAGGAAACAGTATAGAGATTAACAATTAAATCTAAAATGTTGGGAAAAGTTTAGGATAATGGAAAGCCAGTTGGAAATAAGAGAGACATAGGATATGTAGTCGTGCACACTACACCATCTTCATCAAAATCAACTGAATTTGTCAAACCTTCAAATATATCCTCCTTACATGATTCATATGAAATTGGTTATAAGAATGACAACTCCACTCATTCAACACCAAAAACCACATCTATAAGGCCTTCTAACCTTACTCCTTATGTTACCCATTATACACAAAAGGCATTTTCACTTGTGATTAAAAAATCTATTAAGTTTGTGCCTTTTTATCATCATTGTGGTAGGAAAGGTCATATTAGGCCCAAGACTAGATTTTTGATAGATGCTCCTAAATGTAATAATACTTTCCATACTTCACATAGAAAGACTCATAACTACCATCCATCTATGCATGTTGTATCATATTCTAGGATGAATGAAAATTATGGTAAAATGTTCGGAAATCTTACTAGAAAGCATAAAGCTATTGCCTCAAATATGCAAGTGAAATTCAATGAATTTAATTCTAAGTCTAATTATCATTGTCATTCCATGCATGTTACATCTTCATTTATGATGAAGAGAAAATATAAAGATAAGTCCAAGAATATGCCAATGATAACTGAGATAGTTGATTTTCAACCCGAAGATATAAATAAACCAAAATTCAAGAAAGCTTGGTTAAGAAAAGATTGTCTCTTTTAAATCACCTGACCATCATTCTTTATTGTATCACTTAGATACTTTTGTTTAGTGCTTAATTGAACTTAGATCAACATCCTTAGTTTTTTTGTTTGTTTTTTTAACTAATGTTTCTTTAGTTTAAAAAAAAGATAAAAAAATAAAAATAAAAAAATGAAAAGAAGGGAAGTAGACATGCTTTAGCATTTATATGATCATTACAAACTCCATTCATACTTATTTTGATTGACTATACATTAAACAAATTAATATTTTGACTTGTGTTACATAATTTTCACATATGGTGATCGATGTTGACATAAACCTACTCACACACTCACTGGACACATAAGTATGTCATACTAGAAATTTATAATTAATTATGTGAGATTTTAGTGCATAAGATAACATTAAATGTGAAAATTATGTGAGACACCTAGTTTTAAGAGATCTACCTACTGATGCTTGAAAACTACTGCAGTGAGTGTAAAGGGCTACCTCACAAAAATTGTAAAGTGATCATACTAGATATATTGGCATGTGTATATTTCCTTAAAAGAATAATAATAATAATATATTCAATGAAAAAGAAAAATACAAAAGCTTCTGCATGCAGAAAAATAAGGAGCTATAATTGGTTAACTAAAAGAAAATAATTATAAGAATGGTTTTAACTATGAAAGTAATTTAGAACATAAGAAATTAATTTACATTAATGATATAGTTAATAAAATTGTAGGCTAATGGTAAGGATAGTATCTTAATCATATATCTCCCAATATTCTTGTGAAATTCACTTTTATAGTTTTATATTATTTTTTTAAATCATCAAAAACTCACTTTTACTAATTTTAATTAACATATTAACAAAATAGTAATAAGGAGTAGATATTGTTACCAATACTCGTGGGCATGGAAAGCCTTCTTCTTAAATTAATTATCATTTGTATATAATCATGTATAGCTACGTGTTCTCAATACTTTCAAGTTCCTGGCCCATTGTTGTGAATTGGTTTAACAATTTTACTAATAATTGCTTTTTTTCTAACATTAATTTTGTAATTTTTCATCTTTTTCTTAGTGTTCTTATTTTTAGGCATAGGATTTGCTTTATTTTATTTTAATTTTACATGAGCTATTTTTTAATTTTATTTTTATATGAGATAATTTGTAATTTTTTATTACTTTTTTTTATTTTTATATGAGCCAATTCTATTGAAGTGTTGAATGTTAGGAGAAAAGGTTCACCAATAGATGCAGCTTACCCTATATACAATGATTTTTTAGCACTATACATTAAGCATCAACAAGATAATTGGTAATACACTAATGGTATGGTGGATGCAAAAGCCAAAGACCTACATTTGATCCATATTCTAACATGCGCAATGCTTGATGGTGAGATCATAAATACCTAAACTATTCATATAGAAATCCAGCAACTAATGTCAACATCACACCTTGCTTTTCGTTACCAATACAACAACCTACTTAAACTTCCAAGGGTACGTCTCTTAAATATTTAGTATATACCCTTGTGCCTAATACTCTAGAATTTAAGTAGGAAAACAAAGCTTTTCTAAAGGAATAGGAAAGTACAATGAGAAATGTTCAGATACAGGCTTACCAAATTTCAATAAGGAATCTTGCAGCGGAATTCAACATCATACCTAGTTTCCCATTCCTAATGCCACAATCCACTCCACTCACTCAAGATAAGTCTTTTGAGGACTTGATAATTACTATGGTTACTGATGAGTTATATTTTAGCGAGAAACCAATGCTGCTATAAAAAACTTGAGACTTAAATTACACTATGCCAAAACCGAGCATTTAAGTCGGTTATGTGAACTGACTTAGAATGAGGAACTTAAAATTTAAAGTTGGTTCACGTGCTAAACCAACTTTAAACTTAAAGTCAGTTCACTAGTTGAACGTGCTTTAAATTCTGTATTTTGTTTTACATATTTGACTCATTTTCTAC
Source organism: Hippophae rhamnoides (assembly GCA_033030585.1). Classification (NCBI taxonomy): domain Eukaryota; kingdom Viridiplantae; phylum Streptophyta; class Magnoliopsida; order Rosales; family Elaeagnaceae; genus Hippophae; species Hippophae rhamnoides. The sequence goes on from CM065430.1 coordinate 58,287,529, forward strand.
TATCCTCAAAACCTGTATTTGATCACATAATAGCAAAAAAAAACCAAAATCTGTTTAAAAGAGTTTAAATACTACAAATAATTGGAAAATTAAATATTAATTAATTACTTGAGAATTAAATTTATTATAAAAATAATTTACATATATATATAAAACTTAAATTTCAAATAAAAAAATGTCACCTCTTTTGTCATGGACTTTGTGATATTCCCACTTTATTTCAAGGAGAGGAAGCTTAGTTTTCTTAGAATCACAATCAATGTCTCATTCATAGTGACTAGGGAACTAAGCAAGAGAGATGAGATAGAGTTTAGGGAGAAAAATAGGTCCATATAATAATTTCTTCACTTAAATACATTAGCACATAAACATCCATCAAACAAGCTGCCCAAACTTTAGAGACACATGAATAGAGAAATTAAAGCATTATAAAAATTACCATATTATTGTCCTATGTTAGTCAAGATCATTTGATTCTTATTGTGATGTTATAATTTGAACCATGTGCTCTTCCCATTCTTCTCGTAAATCATCAAAAAATTGCATATCATAGCCCGACTTGTTCCAACTAAAGAACTCCATGTATTTAAATTCAAAATAAGAATGTAATATCATGAATTCATAAAAAATAACTTATATATGTTAAAAAGGTATATGATTAAAAGAGATTACCACATCTTTAAACAGAATGTTGATATTTGAGATTATTTAACTTATAAATTTCATGATAAAGTAACCACACATGACTCCATCATTTTGGTGTGGAACCTACAAAAAACAAGTGTACATGGTTTTCCATATTCGATCATCTTTATTATTCAAAAGTAAAATTAACTAAATTATTAATATTTGCTTGTACATACCATTACTTTGTCCCATATAAGCTTATGGGATTTTTAAAGGGTAGTGTCCCTACTCTTGTTCTACATCTTTCATGCCCTATCAAAGTTTAAAAAAGTTAGTTCTTTATTAAATATTACCAAGAACAATAGAAGAAAAATAACTAGCTATAACTCTTACATTTAAACAACTTTTTTTGTATCTATACTCAATTCTATGGAAGTTGAGTCACAATACCAAACATAATTACCATATAGATACAGGATTATCAACATCCAATGATCTTGGCCTTGTTCAAACTTTAGTGGCTAAGGGATTATCAACTTCTAATTTATGTTAAGTGTTAATGCCCTATCACATAATTGTTTAGCTATGATGCTAACATCCTTCTCTTGATATCGATTGACAAATTAAGAATCATGGAATATTTCTAAATGTGATGAGTGATATGCATAAATGAAATTTATGTTCTACATAAATGAAATTTATTTACTGATTAAGGACTCACCTTGTCCACACTTGAATTATAATTAAATTAGTCTTTGATATTCAAATAGTGCAATATACACTCGATTGATATACATGTTTTCCCAATGTCTACACCAGAAATTTCTCTAGGAAGTGGTACAATCCATCCTTCATTTATGCTAGTCTTGCCCGCAACAATAGTCAACAAAGAGACAAGATTTCTGCTGAAGTTTATATCATATTCATTACTATACTTTTTCCATGGCTTCTTCTTGAATGACTTAGTATGAGATGATTTCCCACTAGACATAGATTTACCATGAGATACTTGCTTTGTATTGAATGACTTAGTATGTGATTATTTCCCACTAGACATAGATTTACCACGAGATACTTGCTTTGTATCACTTAAATGTGTTGCACTTACTAATTCTAGTATAAAAGACTAAAGAAGAGGTATTATATATGTTAGTAACAATAAAATATTAATAATATAATAGAAGTAGTAAAAAAAGTGTTATCTTAAGTAAAAAATAGTATCATGTCAAAATTTATCACAACTTGACTCGACGACCAAGCCATATATTGTCCAACCGTTTCGTGGACTGTGGTAGCATTAGAAAGCATAGGTAGTGGAAAATTATGGAGTAATGATTGATCAATTAATATTTACCAATAATTTGGCAAATATTGATTATGAATCATTCGATCATCACTCAATTGTTGTACCGTTCCAATAGCAACATAGTTAGTAGATGATGGATGTTTCAACAAACATTTCATATTCCATAAAACATATAAGCATTATATATAATAAATAAAATATATAATAAAAAATAAAATAATAGACTATCTACATATACTTTAAATCTTACCACAAATGATTCATCAAATGGAGGATGACTCCCATATGGGGTAGCTATTGGAAGGACATTCTCATCAAAACATTCATCATGATGTGATAGATGGTAAGATTGCACAGATTAAATTGGAGATATTGAACCACTACATGATTGCATCTGCATTCCTGGCATAAAGGAAGGACCAAGAGGATGACTATATCCCATACAAGATATAGGTTGGGCGCTATGAGATTGCATGGGTGGCATGCCTAGCAAAGATGGTGGCATTCCTGGCATGGATGATCACATGCCTAGCATAGATGGTGGCATGCCTGGTATGGATGATGGCATGTCTATCATGGATGATGGCATGCCTAGCATGAATGGCTGCATGCTTGGCCAATAGGACATACCCTGATTATAGTATGATGTAATCCATGATATATGTTATGATTGATATTCCTTTAAAGTGGTAATCTCACTTAATATTAAGGCCTTAAAGAGTTAAATTCTTCTTCAATTTTAAAATACTTCTCCTTACTGACCATCTGAGGCTTTTGTTTTGGAGTATTAAAAAACTCCATATAACCATCATATTGGTTCCTCCCCTAACACAACCAGGATGCTTATGTCCAAATGCATGATATATAGCATCTCTACCTGGTTGTTCGATTATTTCACCCCTGGCTATTTGTTCTTGAACAACTCTCTACAAATAATAAAGCAAACAAACATATCATACATAATTACATCAATTAGAAAAAACCATAAGAACTTTGTATCAAGTTAAATTACTAACTTATTGAGTTGTTCTTCTCCTCGTTTAGTCATTGGTCTTGACTTCTTCGTTTTGAGGTTTTTGTTTCTATATACAATTCAGATCAGGTAACCGGTTTACCCAATCCAACTTCCTACATAAATTAAATAAATTTATTAACCATGACATCAACTTAAATTTGAGGAAAATAAATATAAAAATATTAATAAATTAACAACTTAATAATACCATTATTTGTTTAACTTTGAGATTTGATGACCTCTTAGTACGGTTAGGAAGAATATTCTACATTTGTATATTTTGATGTTCTTCCCTAATAATTTGAAATTCATCTATTTGTCTATAATCTATGAAATCTTTCCATACTTGGGGTTCAATCTAGAGGTGTTCTTCAGGGATTTTTTATAGTTCTTCTTCATCAAGTAGTTCCAAAAATAGAAACACATAATTTCTGGCCAATTTGGAAGTTTTGTATTCCTTTGATGCCTTATTTTCAATTTTATAACACTTGTTCTTCCAAGTATCAAGGACTTTAAAATGATTTTGTAAAAACACACATTTTACATGAGATATAATACAAAAAGGATACAATATATGTAATTAGTTATAAAACAAAAGAGACTTACATAAATGGTTTTTGGTATCTTGTACTTTTCAGCATCGTCAACCTTAGTCTAATCATTTATATTGATTAGTATACTTGACTTCACAAGTCTACCAATAGAAGATTTCAATTGTTGGCTATTTTCTCCTAATGGATTGCCAGTAGTATCAAATTGAACAGGTACTCTATCATCTAGGTTAAGTAGAGTATAAGGTATATTACCTCAACCCCTTCTTTTAAAATGCCCCAATGGATCATTTGGATCTACAATCTCTGGTACCCTAGGATCCATGAAATATCTACAAACAATGATGAAATAAAAATTAATTAACAATTTTTAGTCCAGACATATAAACAAGGGTTATTAGAATAATATAGAACATACACTATGTTTAATTAGGTTGTTGATCGTGTGTATATATATATTTCTTCACAATCACTTCGAGTCCATGATGAAGAATCATCGTCATCAACTAGATCATTACATACAATAGGAAATTTGTTTGAGAAATGACTAATATTGGATAGTGTATCAATCATGTCATCATCTTCTAAAGCATCACAATGGTAGAACTCTTTTTGTAGAGGCGTTAACATAATAGACTATCTTGTGTCAATTTGATCACTCTCGTAAAATATTTGGTTTCATAAAGTTCCAACACGAAATGATCATCACGTGACTTATCTTGGATAAATTTACAATGGTAATATTTACAAGGATCTCATTTGTGTCATGTTTTCATCTCGATTCTTTACACATCGGACAATCATCTAATGTCTTATATTCTTTTCTATAAAAAATGCAATCATTTGGATAAGCATGAATCTTATGATATTCCATGCCGAATCGACTAAGATATTTCTTTACTTCATACATTGAAGATGGAAATTCAATACCCTCAGGAAACATATCTATTAGTACATTTAGTAATTCTATGAATCCCTTGTTAAAAAAACCATTTTTTCCTTCACATTGTACAAATGAACCAATCTTTACATTTTAGTGTAATTCTTGCACTCTTGATACAACAATTTTTTTGCATCTTCTAAATGTTTTTTAAAGGTTTCGGGATCATCCTCGTGTAGTTCATCTTCAACACCATGAAACATATTTTATGTCTGTACATTATGATAAAATGTATATAAATCTACTCACATTCTTATTTATCTCTTCCCCATGAGTATTATCAATATTTTCTATATTTATAATACCAACATTTATAACTCAAAAGAATACCGCTATGGATAAGGTGATACTTAACCTCATCAACAATACGAAATTTCTTATTTTTACATTTAACACATGGGCATCAAATCATATGAATTTTATTATTACTATTTCTACAAGCAAATTCCAAGAAACTTTCAACTCCAAAAATGTAATCCTACTCAATTTGACACTTTGGCATCCAAGATTTGTCTATTTTCTATTAATGACATAAAGCATATTAAATATGTTTCGAACAAATATATTTAAAATATTATTATATATGAATTCCATAATTATTAGAATATCTATCAAAGCCACAAGGTGCTGCTTCAAATAATAATATTTGTAATTAAGGACTAATATCTTTAGCTAACAATATAAATGTAGAATTAAACACATCAAGAATTTAAGAATAAAACTAAAATAATTTATGATATTAAATTATTTAATTCATATTCTAGGACTTGAAAATTACAACAATCACATTAAATGTTTAATACTAGCCATAAAAATCAATAAATCCAATAAATATACTAAATATTCCATCTTTAATAAAGAAAAATTTGAGAAAAGAATATTATTTGGATGCATCATTGTAGTGAAAAGAATAAAAAATATTAATCTTCAATTTATTCTTTTGTATTCCTTCGAGAATCATCAAAAATGGCACAAAGATGATTTTTTTTCTTAATTTTTCTTTCAATTTTCATGTAGTTTGATTGCTATCTATATTTAATTGGGTGTTATTTGGGTATTTACATGATAAATATTAAGTTTTTAGTCTCCAAACGTGAATAGGGATCAAAAATCATCTTTTCTCAATATGTCAAAATTCATAGAACTTTCCAAAACTTTATTTCATAAAATTACACAAATTCTATCAATGAATGGTGGAGCAAATACAGAATGTCACCCATCAACAACCAAACAAAATTCCACTAGTCGATGACCATAACAATAATAAATCGCTCATTGGTGACTAGCATGCATAAAGGATAATTGCAAATGAGCCAAAACAAATGTAGATTCAAAACTAGAATTCCATAACAATTTTTCACGTACAAAAATACTACCAAACCAATTGGCAAGGATTCACATGACCTGGGGTAAAAAGTTTTCATTTTTTTTAGTTTTTAGTTTTTAAGTTCTCCTCTTTTTGAGAAAAAACTAGTTATGTTTTTTATTGATTTTTAGTTTTTGATTCAATAAACGGAAATACAAATCAGTTTGGAGGTTTTCTAGCACGAAAATTGGCGTCAAAATTCTGTGAGGATTCTTTTAAGGTATAATTTTAATGATTTATTTACAATTATTTTTTATATTTTATTCTTATATATGTTATATTTAATTTTCTTATGATTAAATTTAACATGGCTCGCTATTTGTAAAAATGATATAATTATAACGTTGTTATGCTTGCGAAATATCAAATAAGTAAGACATTTCTATAAAATAAAGTGATTTTGTTTTTATTCAATATTTTATATTAAAGATGTTAGAGAGAAGTATATTATTTTTCATTACAAACTTAAATCTGAAAATTAGATTTTAAGATTTAATTATCCGGTCTGATTCAGAGTAGTGCTCTTTTATTTGTTGGTACAATTACCTAATAGTTAGAGTAAAGCTCTATTTCAAAAGTATTTTTATAAGAACTATTATTCAAAAATGTATTGACAACATATTTTTAGTAACGGTTTTAAAACTTGAAAGTTAGTACTTGGATAATTAAATTCTTAGTTTTAATTTAGAAACCTTGAATAAAGTCTAATTAGCTTACTCCGCTTAAAGGTGTAATTAGATAGTTTGCTATTTTCTTAGAAATAAATGTGAAATTTAATACTTAATTAATTAATAGGCCACACGGATATTAGTTAATTAATATTAAACAAAAGAATTTGGACCCTACCTAAGGACGCTTTCATTCCAAAAAGAAAAAACCAACAAATATCAATTTATATCTTTAATAACCTAAATATTATGAGCAAGCATAATTAACTTAATTACTATATCATTAAACACTCCACTATTATGAATGATAAAAATTTGCATGATTGTTTATTGAATATATATCTATGTTTATTTTTATGTCATTAGATTAGGAAACTCAAACCAAATATCGTGATAGAATGTTTAGAATTTAATTTCGTTTTTAAAAGTTTGAATAATAAATTAAAAATCATATATATTACTTTCTTAAATTGACTTCGTGAGTATACTTAACATTTGTTGTAAAATGATTCATGTACTTGTGAGACTTTTACAAATTATAAAATCAAAAGATTCCATAAGATCGGTATTTGTAATACCGGTATTGTATTCATGAAATTTTTGGCTTAGTTATCGGGGACTTATGTTGTTCTCATAAGGTAAATCAAAATCATAATTCATGATAAACTTACGATCAAACTTGAGTTTTCGTCGTAAAAAGATTTGAATGCCATTCTTGGGGAAATGCACATGCCAGACAAACAATTATGCTATTACAAAAAACACATTCATATATAAATAACATCATGATATCACCCAGAATAGTCATATATCAAAGGACAAACATACATAATATATACCGAAACATAATAGTTAATATTTTAGGTAATGTCCGTTCACTTAATTGGCAAGTGGGAAGCTCATAAAAAAACATCGTTAGCACCCACTCAGTTTTATATCCTATACATCAACACAATTAAGAACGAAGGTTACATTATGTGTTGCACTATTGCAACTTATTACAAAATACATTAAAGTCCTACTTTTAATAAATACTTTGATTTAGACTCTCAATATAACACTATTGATTAAGTTTCTTCTTCTCAATCAAATTATTTAAACCAACAATATACATATTGATTAGTTGTGTAAAATTAAGAAGTAAATAATCATTACTTTAATGTCATTATATGTTACAAAAATTGCCAAATTTTACAAAACCAATGCAGACATATTGAAAATAGTTTCATTAAAGTTTTTCTTGAAACAATCATTGACAATTTTTTATTTTACATAGATCATCTATAAACCAATTTGACATGAAATATATACATAAAATTTATGGCATACGAAAATTAATTTTCAAATTGAAATTTTCTATGCATGTGAAATGAGTTGAAAGAGTTTTCAAAATAAGATGTTCTGTTTCAAATTCTTATTTTCACAGTGAAAATAGTGCTTCAAAAAGACACAAAAAATACATGATTTTTCTGCAAAATATAATTTTAAAACAAAAAATAAGCTTTCTCGTCAACATTTAAAACATTTAAATCAAATAATATTCTTAAGTTACTAAACAAAATATGAAATGGTATTTATTGTTAGCAATTTCCAGCAACCTTCAAACCTTCGTACAAAATTTGATAGTTTATATTTTTAACGATATAAAATAAAACAACTCATTAAAGTTTCTAATTTAACATGATAATTTGAAATCAAAATATTTATGGGTGGTAGAACAAATCAACCAAAGTTATGTGCATTCATATTTTTCAACAAAAATTATTTTCAAAAGCATAATCTTAAAATACCTTCCTCCAATGTATTACGTACATAAAAAGTAAATCATCATGTGCCTTTTACACATTCGGTATAACGTTCCATTTCTTGTTCAAAATTAAGAAAAATAAATATACATTGATGATGAGTGCTCAAAAAGTACTAAAATTACCATGATTTTATGCACATTAATTGATTAAAAATATATATATTTATATGTTTTATCATATATTTATATAAATTTATCTTTTTCAAAGATCAATGGTATTTTTATTATTTTTCGTATTTTCGCTTAAAAACGCCACTTAAAGACTCAAAAAGGAATACCGAAGCAATATATCACAAATATATTAATAAATAAATGGGGAAAGGTCAACAAATATGGAAAAATTGGACAAAATGGGTCGAAAAGGTCAAAAATGTCAAAAGGAGAAAAACGCTACCGGAAAGCATTTCATCCGCGCGCGCTAACGCCCATCGCGCCAGCGGCCGCGCACACGTCCGTCCGCGCACATCCACGCGCGCTTTCCTCCGCTCGCGCCCCGCCTGCTCCGCGCGCGCCGACGCCATTTCGCCCCATTTTTCACGTGCAGCCACCCCCATCGCGTCATGCTGACGTCATCAATGACCTCCATAATTGCACTACGCATTTTCACCATTTTTTCACCCACTTTTTCTCTCCATGCTCACCTATAAATACCTCCCTTCTCTACACCTCAAAACACACTTGTGTGTTCTTTCTTTCTCTGCATTTCTTAGTTTTTAGGTTTTTTTGTTTTTCTTATGTTTTAGCTAGTTTCTCTTATTTTTAGAGTTCTTCCTTTTTGGGAAGAACTAGTTATGTTTTTGTAATTTATTAGCTTTTTGATTCAATAAACGGGAGTGCAAATTCCGTTGTGAGGTTTTCCAAATTACGGAATAGCATCAAGCAATCGTAAGGATTTTATTTTCTTTGCGCTTATTTTTTATGCTTATTTCTTACATGTTATATTTAATTTGTCCGTGATTAAATTTAACTCAGGTCGGGTCGCTTGTAAACATGATATAATAATAACGTTGTTATGCTTGCGAAATATTAAATAGATAAAAATCTCTAAAATGAATTTATTTTATTTTTATTCAAGATTTTATATTAAGAATGTTAGAGAGAAATATATTATTTTTCATTACAAACTTAAATCTGAAGATTAGATTTTAAGGTTTAGTTATCCGGTCTGATTTAGAGTAGTGCTCTTTTATTTGTTGGTACAATCGTACGGTAGTTAGAGTGAAGCTCTATTTCAAAAGTTTTATAAGAATTATTATCTGAAAATGTATTGACAACATGTTTTCAATAGTAGTTTTAAAACTTGAAAGTTAGTACTCGGATAACTAAATTCTTAGGTTTAATTTGGACACATTGAATAAATTTTAAACTGTCTAACCGCACCAAAGGTGGCATTTAAATGGTTCATTTTCAATCTCTTAGAAAAAGGAATTAATTTAATTAACCAAATTAGTTATCAACCCCACCCATAGGTTTTAATTGATTTGTTTAGTTAACAAAGAATATCTAACCCCACCAAAGGTGGTATTCATACAAAAAAGGGAGAATCAATAAATATCAATTCATATCTTTAGTAACCTAGATATGAGCAAGCATAATTAACTTAGTTATTATATCCATAAATACTCCACTATTTATAAAAGATAAAATTTGCATGAATGTTTATTGAATCTATGTTTAATTTTATGTTATTAGATTAAAAATACAAAACCCCAAAATATCGTAACAGGATGTTTAGGATTTAATTTCGTTTTTAAAAGTTTGAATAATAAATTAAAAACCACATACATTCCTTCCTTAGATCGACCTTGGGAGTATACTTATCATTTTCTACGAAATGATTCGTGCACTTGCGAGAGTTTTATAAATATAAAACCAAAGTATTGGCAGGATCAGCGATGCCGGTTTTCGCTCATCAAAGTTTTTGGCAATCCTGATTCTGCTCATCAATTTATTGATAGGAACAGATATAATAGTACAATTTATTTATTGATGAATCATATCAAGCTACTTGTAGAATCTATAATGAGTTCTGTTTGGGTTTTATGGACCGATGTACCTTATGTCTACGGGGTATCTTGAGGTGCTTATGTTAGAGATTCAATGGACACGAGGTGTTTTAAGTACACAGGGTGTATGTTGTACACAAGGTGTATGTGGTACACGAGGTGCACGAGGTGCACGAGGTATATGATCCCAACGGGATACCCGAGGTACAAGATCTGATAATGGGATAAGAAGACATATATTACTAAGATATATGGACATGACCTCACCCTGTGGTAATGGATCTAATAACAAGTTAGATATGATTGTTCCAGTGGAGTGCCGACGCCTGGGTGGTAATGAGGCCTATATATATGAACTTGGGTGATCCATTAAGGAGATTGTTCCCCACCACATGGTCTTAAATATTTTAGTACATATTGAGAACTCGAGATCTTTATTTATAAAATTGGGAGAATCACCTCGTCCAATAGAGAAATTCATCCATGTCAACATGTCCAGCCACCATACTAGCTCCAATTCAAGGAGAAGAAAAAGTTAAAACCATTCCAAGCACCATGTCCCTCAAGTCCTTAGAAGTCATCATGTCGAACATGTACCTCACCATGAAGTCCACATCACAACTCGTCATGGCCTAGGGTATCACTTCATTTAACCCTTGGCCACCGAGGTTAGAAATACTCATGAAAATGATCCCACATGCCACTAACTCAATGAGTGTGACTTTTAAGGATGTATCCTTAGAAAAAAATGCCAAAACTTTAAAGCTTCAATAAGTTATGGAGCTGCAACAAGCTTTTATCCAATCACAAAATGGTAAAAATAAACTACATGCACTCTTGTTATAGAAAAACTACTTGGAAAAAGTGGAAAGCTTTTTCAAGACCGTAGCAGCTATGCCACACCAAAAACCATTAAGTCCAACAAGAGCTTGCAAGTTTATCTTGGACTGAGGAGACAACACCATTAAGAACTAATACCTACATACAAAGAACCTATACCCATAAATCTACCATAAAAATACCTTATAAGCCCTACTATTCAAGGCAAATGATCTACCATAAACCTTAACCACATGATGCATAGGAACCTATCAATAATCACTCTAACTACCTTGATAGCAAGTGGGAAGATAAATGGAAGAAAAAGGAAAATAAGATGGAAAAAAATGGCCTATAAACTCAAAAAATAGGACAAAGGATGCCCTGTGCACGATATTGAGGTTATAGGTGATCCGTTATCAGGATCCCAATTTCAAACAATATAAAGCTGATGGCTCCTCCACCGAAATTCTATGTTATAAAGTGTTCACCATATAAGGGAATGGATGATTCGGTAACTTATGTGATACATTTTAAGATGGCTATAGTGCATCGAGGAAGGAAAAAAAGGATTCCATGTTCTATAATATTTTTACCTTTATTTTCCAAGAAATGACACATAAATGGTTTATAGATATTCCTTCTAAGAGCATAACTAACATCAACCAATTTGTGAGGGCTTTCATTATGAATTATGCTAGCAACAAACCCATTTAAAAAGAATCATGCCATTTGTTCTTTATTGTCCAAGAAAGTCAGATGGCAATGAACTACATAAAGAGGTTTAAGATGGAGAAAATGGAGATTTTACAGTGTCTTGACTCTATCTCTATCGAAGATTTTAGGAAAGCAATAAAAAGGTACACTAGTGTATTTGTGAAACTGACCAAGACCACCCAACGTTTTCTTGATGTGTTATATGAGGAGGCATAAAATTTTGTCAATGTCAAAAGAGAGATGAAACCCATATAGATGTTATGTCCAAGCTATTGCATAAACCTAAGACAAGCAAGGAAGGTAGAGAAAGAAAACTTTGTAAATATATGCCCAAACTCACCCCATTATATGCCAACAATAAAACCCAAGTGAAGATGGGGGACTTGGGGAAGCACTTTGTCTTCTTTCAATGGACCACCATTGCAAGTATCCTTCATGAATGTATTCCAAAGGATGGAAAGGATAGAACAAGTGAGGTATCCGTAACTTATGAGAGCCCTTTAGAAAGATCCTAAAAAGTATTATGCATTCCATAAAGACGTGGGTCCTAGACCAAGGAACATAGACATCTCAAGTGAGACATCAAACAACTCTTATTGAAAGGACATTTATAGATATAGTGGACAGGAAAAGGAACAGAGCTTCTAGACAAGAGGATCGGGAAGCTAAAACAAGAAGGGATATGGTTCCTCATAATTCCCCATAGAGAAGGACAAGTAGGTCCAACCATTTCAGAGGACATCCACACAATTTACAAAATCCATAGTGGCCAAACCATTTCGAGAACTACACACAATTCTTGCAAAAGGTATTCTAGATAGGTAAGAGACATACGTCATCTAGTTTATACCTTGATGTATAAGGAACCAACATTTCCAATAAATTTTTAAAGAAGGAAAACTCTATCACCTCATAATGATCCTTTATTGATCACACTTAAAATCACACATTAGAGGTGCACAAAGTATTGGTAGACAATGGTAGTTCCTAGAATCTGTTATACTTTTCAATACTTCTTGACATGGGATAAACCCCAAGGAGATCACTTAAAAACAAATGTTATTGGTGGGGTTCAATGGAAACTTCACTATTTCTGCAGGTAAAATATGATTCTTTATCTTCGTGGAAAGGGCTATTATACTTGCAAATTTTCTTTTCTTTTATACCCCCAACCTCCTATGATGCAATATTGGGAAGAACCTACATTCATAAAGTGAGGGTTGTCCCATAAACTTACCATAAATTAATAAAGTATCCAATAGAGGATGGAGTAAAAGAAATTAAAGGAGATCAGGGAATGGCGATGAGTGGTTATGAGGTCACCATGAAAAATGCAAAACTTGTCTCGAGCTCAAAAATACTAATTAAGAGGTGAGTAACATAGAAGACTAGGAAATGTATACCAACCATATAGCTGGATATTGACTATGGACTGTAAAGACTGCAAACCATTCCTGTAGGGACGGTGGATAAGGAAACCAGTCTAAAAACATAAAATAAAGTTTATAAGAGAAAAAAGTGACATTATTAAGAACAAAGTTAACTCCCTTAACAAAGTGGAATGGGTTAGAGAAGTAGACTACCCGACGTGGCTCGCAAATGTTGTACTAGCCAATACATTTATCTGTTGTTAACTTTGCTACCTCTAACGATTTTTTCCTCTACCAAGCATTGATCAATTAGAAGATGCCATGGATGGATTCGAAGTAATGCATTCTATGGATACATACTCAGGTTACCATCAAATTTGTAAGCATCCAAGAGATGAGGAGAAAATAGCATTTATGATGGAGGAAGGGACCTTTTGCTATAAAAGAATTCTTTTTAGGTTAAAGAATGCATGGGTAACTTATCCGAGGTTGGTCAAAAAAATGTTCGAATACCAGAAAAAGGAGGAATATGGAAGTGTATATGAAAAGTATGGTGAAAACCAAGGCCACAAGAGATCATGTTTCTAATCTAGAAAAGGTTTTTACTATCATTAGACATTATGAGATGCACCTCAATACTAAGAAATTCATCTTTGTAGTAATATCAGGAAAATTTTTGGGGTACCAAGTATCTTCCAGAGGAATCGAGGCCTATCCTGATAAAATTACTACCCTTGTCGACATGAGGTCTCCACATTACCTCAAAGAAGTGCAATAATTGAATAGACATATAGCTTCATTAAGCCATTTTGTATCCAAATGTATGAAGAAATTTACCTCTCTTTCAACTCTTAAAGAAGAATAAAGATTATTTATTTAGAGAAGATAGTAAAAATGATTTCAATCCATCAGGATTAATTAGGGAAGGCACTCCTCTTGATGATCCCCAAAGTAGTTGAAATTTATACTTGTATTTGGCTTTCAAAGAAAGGCCAGGCAATGCCATTCTTGTTGTAGATAAAGAGGAAAGAAAATGACCTATATACTATGTTATCCATTCTTTGACTGGAGCACAACAAAGATACCATTTATAGGTGAAGCAACATTCACCATAAGAATGGCTTCTAGAAAGCTCAAACATTGCTTTGGTGCTTAGAAAATAATTATCTTGACATCTTACCCTCTCAAGAATATTATGGGAAAGCCAGAACAATCAAATTGTCTCTCTCAAGTAGCCATTTAAGTGAATGAATTTGATGTACAATACAACCTAGTATAAGCCATTAAAGGAAAAGCACTGACCAAACCAAACAATGCATCTAAGCAAGTTGTATTAGTGGTAGCACCTACACCAAACTTATGGACAATATATGTTGATGAGGCTTGTAATTGAAAAAGTTTAGGATTAGGAATAACTATATTCACCCTCCATAAGAGGACTGATAGAAAAATGTAACCAAATTTCTTTCTCAACCACTAACATTGTAGCTGATTATGAAGCACTTTTACTAGCACTTCATCAACTCCATTCACTGGAAGTAAAGAAAGTGTTGATCTACAGTGACTCACACTTAATAGTTAATCAAGTGAACAATGTTCTTAAAGCTAAGAAAGAAATAATGAAGAAGTACTTGGAAATAATTAAAAAAGTCAACTCCTAAATCATTTAGATCAAACAAGTACCCAAAGGAGAAAACACATATGCCATTCACTCGCTAGTCTGGCAATGATAGTGAGTACACAAATTAAAATGGTAATTCATGTATCATGCTTACCAAGTCTAGGATCCTTATAGACCTCATCACTTCCTCTCCACCTAAGCTCACTTGTTTCACTACCACTTCTTCATGGATGACCCCATAATTAGAGTATCTCATTGAAGGATCCCTCCTTAAAAATAAGGAAGAAGCATGAAAGAATCAAGTCTAAGAATTATGCCATTCTTCAAGGATCCCTTCATTGAAAAATATTGGTGGACTAAGACTTAAATTCCTTCCTACTCAAGAAGTTCAAGTCACGATGAGGGAATTACATGAAGGTCATTGTGGTACACACTCGGGTGGGAGGAAATTCTTGCAAAAAAACATGCGATAAGGATATTATTGGCCTAACTTGAAAAAAGATTTCATTGATCATGCTTAAAGATGTGATATGTATCAGTGGCATGCCAATTTATCTCATTTACACAAAAGTGAGATGAAAGCATTAGTTGACTATGGCCTTTTCAAAAATGGAGTTTAGACATAGTTGGCCCTCTACTTATTGCTCCAACCTAGAAAAAGTTCCTTATTGTAGCAATTGATAACTTTTGCAAATGGATAGGAGTTGAACCATTGGCATGAATACAAGAGATGTATAAAATTTCATCTATCAAAACATAATATGTGGGTTTTTTTTTGCTGCATGAATTAGTAATTGATAATGGGTGCTAATTTGCCTCTAGTGTGTTCTGAGAATCTTTGAAGAAATATTTTAATTTTGTTGAAGAAAAATGCAAAATGAAAGTAAATGATGGACTAGAGCTCCTAATATAGTGGGTGAAGGAGTTGGATCTCCCACGGGAAGCTCAAAGGTTTGTAACTAAAGAATTTGAATGGTTTACTCCAAAAATAATTTAAAAGGTTTATATCAAGAAGTTGAAAAGATTGTATCTCTAAAAAATGAATGCCTATTAAAGTGGTGTTCTAATAAGGGCGATTCTTTCATCTTGCTTTAAGATGAAAGAATGTAGGACTTAATATTTGGGTGTTGTGGACCAAGGTATCCCATGTCTAGATGGTATCACGAGGTACTTTAAGTACATAGGATGTATATTGTACATGAGATGTATATGGTACACGAGGTGTATAACACTAACGAGGTACCCAAGGTCCAAGTGGTGATCAGGGGATAAGAAGACAAGTATTACAAAGATACATAGATGTGACCTCATTCTATGACAGTTGATCTAATTACAAGTCAAATATGGTCATTCAAGTAGGATGCTAACACCTCGGAGTAATGGTTCATATATATATGAACCTTTGTGACCTATTGAAGGGATGTGTACACCTTGGAGTAATGGTTCATATATATATGGACAATCCAATTATAAAGTTAATACTTAAAACTCTATCAACATAGCCCCATATTCGTATCTCTTCAGTCCACTACCTTACAGTCAACAAAAGGAGACACAATGGTATGGTATAAAGCATGATTTTCCCTCATTCACAAGATTTTTAGGTAGATTAGCACACTTTGCCTACACCATCTTATTTCTTTCCTTCCCCTACAAATTTTGACAACTGCATGTTCCAAGTACTTTATATCTCCACTCACTATTCATTTTAGAACCAAGCACAAGACCTAGCTATGGCTGATCATCGAGTTTTTACACTTTCCCAGATTGCTTAACACAAATCAAAAAATGACTACTGGTTTGTCATCAATATAAGAGTAAAGTTATATTACATTCCTTATATCTTATATGGTTTACCCTTCTTATGGTCTAATCTATCGACTTTGAATGGATTTAATTGGCTAATATTTTTTATGGAAAATTCACGAAAATGAGGTTGAATTATACTAACATTCACTTTACAATCTAATTTGAATTCTTCATATAATTCACGAAATATTTTTTCAAACTTTTCATTATTTAAAACCAAACACAAAAATTCACTTCTAAGATCATGTTGTAAAATATGTTAGGCATGTAGAGTTGGTTACAAGTGTTCCTAAATTTTCTGAACAAGGATGTAAAATTTATTCTTCAACAATCCACAATTACGCCTCAACTTTACCAAATATACATTTTTTTGAGTGTTCCTTAACTTAATTAAGTTGTGAAGAAATAAAATTATTAAATTTTTAGGTCATGTTTGGCGGACAATAATGAGAATGATAATTGAAATGATTATGTTTCTTTCTATATTTGGTTTGATTTTTAATCCGAAATAGAATGTAAAATATTCTAAGAGAAGTAGAAATCATCATTCCTCCTACACGTTTCACAAATACTTAGAATTAATTCTCCATTTCCTCACATATTTGAATAGTTTTATTTCTAATTTTGCAAAATTATTAATTTTATAAATTTATTTTATTGTTTATTATTATTTTGATTACATTGTACAAACAAAAATAGTAATAGTAATATTATTTCCATTCAATGCAATTTCTATTAAAATTCATATTCACGTGACATTTTTATTTTATGTACCAAACATAACCTTATTTTCTTAATTTTTTCATGTGCTGAATGTAACAAAGTTCTTGGAGGAACATCTAAGAGGAGACGAAATATTGTTGGAGTTAGCAGGAAGAGATGCAACCAAAGATTTTGATGATATTGGACATAGTAAGGCATCTAAAGAGTTGCTTCTCAAATACCAAGTTGGAGTTCTTCAAGGTTACAAAATCCAAGATGCAAAAAAAGATGCTAATACTATGATTATACTTAAGGAAACAACAAAAACCAAAAAACTAAGTACTTTTGTGATTAAAAATAATTTAGTTCCAAATATTCTGCTTTTCTTGAGTTCATTGTTCTACTCTTGGTGGCTGGTTTATACTTTGGGTACAAATTCTTTACTCATTCAAGCCAAATTGCCTACTAGTAGTACATGTCCTACTTCATATTTCCAATATGAGTTGAAATATTCTAGCATTTCAATTCCTACACAATGTGCCCAAATTCCTTGCAACAATAACATGTTATCTCTGTTCAAGTGACGTCATTATTTCCAATCCAAATTCAAAGCTATAGAAAGTATAGCTCATCCATAGAATCGAATGTTTCTTGATAATAAATCCCATAATTTTGAGAACAACCTTTAGCCACTACTCTAACCTTGTTTCTCTCTATTGCCCATTCGAATAGAATTTCGCAGTAAACATTCACTTTCAACCAATAGTCTTGTTTCCTATAGGTTACTTAACCAAATCCCAAGCATAGTTCTTTTAGAGGGAATTCATTACATCTAGCATGGTAGCCTTCCATTTGGGGTCTTCAAGGAATTATTAAAAAAGACTAGGAAGAGAAACAAAAGAAAATTAAAAGGAAAAAGTTAGGTGAGTTTTGGATAAGTAGTTATAAGAGACAAAATCTAAGATAAGATAAACAGCATTTGAAGAAGGCTTAGAGAAGCCCAATTTATCAAGTTGTTAATGAACTTGAAGAGGGTACCTTTTATTTTGATCACCAATATTTGGATCCAATTTTGTAGTTATTAAAATAAGTCTAGAAAGTATGCTAGTAATAGATGTATCAAAAGTAAGAGGTATATAAGAAATATATACCTCAGAATCAATTGTGGATGACGATAAGTGCTTGAAAAACACGCTTACCTAGTGATTTATTAGAATTAATTAGGAGAATTAAGTTTTAATATTGTATTTTTACTTAATTACGTTGCAAAATGTGTTTTTAGAATCACGGGATATATTTTCATGTATTTTAGGTATTTTGGTCATTAAAACATACAAATGAAAAATTGGAGAACTTGATTGCAATATATTTTAAATACATGAAGAAGGCATTACCATGGTAACCACACGTACAGATTGTGCAAGTAATAAAATGTACCTAAGTACAAATACAATCACATAGGGAGTTGTGTAACTTATAACCGAATACCAATATAATTATTATGAATACTATTTGGACAATGAAAAATTATAAAAGTACAAAGAAAAATGACAATTGATTATTCAAATCAAAACTCAACAACTACGAAAGTATATGAGAAAATGACCTAGGAATATTTAATTTTCCAATTTCCAAAGCATGTGAATCACTAAACCCCCCCCCCCCCCCAAAAAAAAAAAAATAAAAAAAACATTTACCAACCATAAACAAGATCAATTGAATCTAACCTATCATGCCTTCATCTCTTAAGTAAACTACACACCATATAGTAATTAACCTAATCACACTCTCATGCCAGTTAAATTTCCTATTGCTCATTAACTTCATCAATTATAAACCACACATATAAGAATCATACATCTTAGCCTAGAAAATATACATTTTATTTAATTAAGAAAAAAAATCAAATAATTCTCTCAAATCTATTTAATTGCCTCTATAGATCAATTTTAGGTCACACAACTAATAGCATTAAAATCATATTAAATAATATAATTGAATGAAAATCACAATTGGGGTAAATTATTAGGTTAACACATGTAGAAAATTAGGTTCGTAAAATCCCTAGATTAGCAAATTATCTAGACATAATTAAATTCATAAAACTCGTATTTTTAATAAAGAAAGACATAAAAACTAATGAATAAAAGAGAAATAGAAGATATACACTCAATCTCTTGATTTCTAGCACTAATATTCTCTTGAATCTTCAAAAAATTGTCTTCTTTAATCTTCTATTGAACATTTTCTCTCTTCTTGCTAGTAGCTATAGGGTTTTTTATTCTTAATCATGTTTAATTTGTGCCTCATTAGTGTTAATTAATATGAGAAATGATCAAATATGAGCCATTAGATCAAACCCTAAAGCATCAAGGGGTTGAGATTAAAATTAGGAGAAAATATTTATCAACCAATTTTGCTCTATATTTTTTAGCACCATGGATAGCTCCTTGCACACCGCTGCATGAGATCCTCTAAATCTCCAGTCAATATACACGCGCCATAGCCCAATTTTATGCTCGTCAGACCTGGTCGTCTTTGATGAATGATGAGTGCTTGAAAAACCCTAAATATTACATCCTTTTTTGCGCATTATCATCAAAAATAGATTTATATTTGCATAATTTTTTCATTATTTTAGTAAATCTATATTTTCAAAATCATGGATACATTTTGTCATTTTCAAGTATTTATGGCTTCACAATGTTTCAAATTAAAAAACATTTGAAGAATTATACTTGAAAATACTCAATTACAACTAATAATAATAAAAGAATAACAAATATAAGCCTCACATATGTACGAACAAAGTTTGTAAGGGGTGAAAACAAAAAAATATTGGAGAAATGCAGATTAACGTGTGTTACAGTGCAACGTTCTCAGATCGTGATTTAGCACATATGAGAACAGACATGTGCCATAATGGTGGAAAAAGTGTTCCATAGCATGTAGTGATTTTTTCTCTCTTCTACTCTCTCCTTTTCCTCATCTATATAAAAGACTCCTCACCTCTTCTAAAAATCATCCTAGAACCATCAATTTTCTTCTTTTCTTTATTTTTTAGAAACTACTAGTTTTACTTCTAAAATTAGGTTATCCATTCACCATATACAAATACATAAAGAGAACTTCCTAATTGTGAATAAGATCCAAGGACTTGGAGAAGCTAGTGACAACTTTGTTAGTGATCTTAAATCGTCATCAACAAGAAGGGTATTTTGAACTGTTTTATTATTTAAATCTTTCTGTAATCTCATACCTTTTATAGTTGAATTAACTTTTGTTAATTTAACTATCATTTTCTAAATCCGTATATGGGATTTTAGTTTCTGCTTTCAATAATTAGAACAACAATTTTATGATTTAAATAAATAAAATATATGATTTGTTTCTTATTCATATTTATCAAATGTATAATCAGAAATTAATGATGGACCAAGTCTTGATTCATGCTTAAAGAAAATATTTTAGAATTAAACATTAGACGCATCATTTGTGCTTAATTGTGTATAATAAATAATAATTTATTTTAATGTCATTGATTTATATTGATTTAAACATTTGAAAAATAACTTTATTGTAAATTTAAGATTGGCCAAATCTTTATTTATTATTGTAGAATATATCTACCTAATTTATCAAATTTTAATCTCAAAGTTATCAATTAATTCAAAATTTAAGTATGTACAAATTTATTTAAGTTTATCAATTAATTAATTCAAACCTCGAATAAGAAAGTGTTAATTAATTGACCATCACCGAAAACTCAACATGATTATAGGTATTTTTATTTTAAAAGTAATCAAATCATTAAATCTACCTTATATTGAAATCATTTAATTAATTATTTCCATGAAAGGTCATGCTTGCTAAAATTCCATATATATCCATCATCCTAGGTTCGACTTTATTTTAATCGTCACTTTGCTTTATTTGTTTTCTTTAGATATACTTTCATTCAGATTTAATAGTTCTACAAACCATCCAGCAACTTATTAGAATGTTTATGATTTGTTTCTTTTCTTTACGATATAAGAAAATTATTTTTTCTTAAAACCACCATAATTACTTGAGAAATGATCTTATAAGTATACTTGTTATTTATTGTACATTATTCATGCACTTGCGAGGTATTTATAAATATAAAATTTGATAATAAATTTTGTTTTCCCAAAGTAACAAACTAAGCAATTGTAGAAGTAAGGTAAGGAGTAGTCACTTGGGTTTTTGTTTCATTTTGGGTGTGAATATTTATGAAAATTACTCAACAATTTTTGGAAATAAAAAATGTGATTTTTTAGCATCTCACCAACACCCTTGGTGAGGTTGATGGTGAGATAGTTGATGAGGTGGCTGGCCAATTTCTATAATTATCTTAAACTTCTTTCTTTTCTTTACGCAATGATTTTAGTATGAAAACTCTACCAAATTCTCACTGAGAATTATATCTATTTTGCACTGAGAATTATATCTATTTCTTAAATCATTTTGGAGAAATTACATTTGAGTGTAGGTCATTTAGTAAGCTTAGTGATCAAATCATAGTCTATGTGTGTATATGGTTTGATTGTGTGTCTCCCGTACATGATTTCAAATAGTTTCCTTTGGTACCTTATGATCGAGAATGATAATCAAGGTGTCTTGTTCCATATATATATATTTCATGATATTTATATATGGCTATTGATCACACTACAATGGGTGGGGTTGGCAATGGAGGAGAGTTGGGTTCGTGAAATGAACCAAGTCACTACTAAAGTAGAAACAAGAGCAAGAATAGACAATTCAGATAGGTCCTAACTGATAGAGATAATAGTAGTTTTATTTTTGTTTTAAAGTTGCAATCGTTTTATTGTTTAGTGGATTTTTTGTTACCGAATGGTTGCCTTAAGAAACTTGAGGATGTTACCATATACATATGGTATCTATGTGGGTTTACCTCATTACATCATTTGTTATGCATGATCCATTGTTGTGCTAGTACAATCTAAGTTGAAGGTGTGTGATGAGCAGAATCGTGATCGCCAAATACTTTGATGAATGAAAACCGGCATCGCCGATCCTGCCAATACTTTGGTTTTAATATTTGTAAAACTCTCGCAAGTGCACGAATCATTTCGTAGAAAATGATAAGTATACTCCCAAGGTCGATCTAAGGAAGGAATGTATGTGGTTTTTAATTTATTATTCAAACTTTTAAAAACGAAATTAAATCCTAAACATCCTGTCACGATATTTTGGGTTTTGTGTTTTTAATCTAATTACAGAAAATTAAACATAGATTCAATAAACATTCATGCAAATTTTATCTTTTATAAATAGTGGAGTATTTATGGATATAATAACTAAGTTAATTATGCTTGCTCGTATTATTTAGGTTATTAAAGATATGAATTGATATTTATTGATTCTCCCTTTTTTGTATGAATACCACCTTTGGTGGGGTTAGATATTCTTTGTTAACTAAACAAATCAATTAACACCTATGGGTGGGGTTGATAACTAATTTGGTTAATTAAATTAATTCCTTTTTCTAAGAGATTGAAAATGAACCATTTAAATGCCACCTTTGGTGGGGTTAGACAGTTTAAACTTTATTCAAGGTGTCCAAATTAAACCCAAGAATTTAGTTATCCGAGTACTAACTTTCAAGTTTTAAAACCACTATTGAAAACATGTTGTCAATACATTTCCACATAATAATTCTTATAAAAACTTTTGAAATAGAGCTTCACTCTAACTACCGGCCGATTGTACCAACAAATAAAAGGCCACTACTCTAAATTAGACCGCATAACTAAACCTTAAAGTCTAACTTTCAGATTTAAGTTTGTAATGAAAAATAATATATTTCTCTCTAACATCCTTAATATAAAATCTTGAATAAAAATAAACTCAATTCATTTTAGAAATTTTCACCTATTTAATATTTCGCAAGCATAACAACGTTATTATTATATCATGATTATAAAATATACGCTTAAATTTAATCACGAGACAAATTAAATATAACATGTAAGAATAAAGCATAAAAATAAGCGTAAAGAAAATAAAATCCTTACAGAACTTCGACGCTATTCCCGTTGCTAGAAAACCTCCAAGCGGAATTTGCACTCCCATTTATTGAATCAAAAATCTAAATTATTACAAAAACATAACTAGTTCTTCCCTAAAAAGGGAAGAACTCTAAAACTAAGAAAAACTAGCTAAAACATAAGAAAAACTAGCTAAAACATAAGAAAAACTAAAAAAAAAACTAAAAACTAAGAAATGGAGAGAAAGAAAGAAGAGAGAAGTGTGGTTTTTGAGGTGTTTTGAAGGTGTGTTTTGAAGTGAATGGAAGAGGGGTATTTATAGGTGAGGATGGAGAGAAAAAATGAGTAAAAAAATGTTAAAAAAAATATTAAAAAAATAAAAAACGTGTTTTGGACCTGCTGAGGTCATCAATGACGTCAGCATGACGTCATGGGGGCGGCTGCACGTGAAAAATGGGTCAAAAACGCGTTGGGCGCGGTGGCGGCCGCGGCGCGCGCGCGTGAACAGAACCCGCGCGTCTTTAGCGCATGAATAGTAACCCGCGCGATCTTGCGCGCATGAACAGATAACCCGCGCGCGATCTTGCGCGCATGAACAATACCCGTAGCCTTGATCTTCGTACATGAAACGATACCGCGGTTGAGCTGAGTCTTGAGTGCGGCGGAAGCATGGCGCGTTTTTCTCCTTTTTGACATTTTTGACCTTTTTGACCCATTTTGTCCAGTTTTTCCATATTTGTTGACCTTTCCCCATTTATTTATTGATATTTTTGTGATGTATTGCTTCAAGTATTCCTCTTTGAGTCTTTAAATTGCGTTTTTATGCCAAAATACCTGAAAAACAATAAAAATACCCGTGATTCCGAAAAAGACAAATTTACATAAATATATGATAAAACATATAAATATATATATTTTTAATCAATTAATGTGCATAAAATCATGGTTATTTTAGTGCTTTTTGAGCACTCATCAGTGTGTATGTTACATCATACTATAGCTTAAATTTATTTTAGAATGCGTTTACTATTTTCCTACTTGTTGTTGATAATATAATATCTATTATGAAAATTTGTTTGCTTATCTAATATTATATTATTTGTATTTCTATTTAAGTGTATTACTTTTATATTTTTGCACGTTTGGGTTGAGTCCATAAAAAGAAAGTACCTCTTTACCCTAGTAGTATACCGAGTTATGGACTCTTTCAATATTCATAATGGAAATTTAACTATGATAGTCATAGGAGAGAGTTAATTTCAAAATTTCTAATTCATTTCGTAGTCCTTCTATTTATATTGATTATGAGTATTCATATATTGATTATATGGATGCACTTACTTATAACACCTTTTTGTAGGATAAGATGAAGGTCAAACTTCAATATGCTTTAATTGTTCAAAGGATGAAAGATTTATATGAAGAGAATTTTTAGACAATTTTGTACCAATAAATGAGCTTATTACACCCTTAGATCTACCAAAGATCCATCTAGGGAAGGATATATTTCACCTAAGCTAGAGCTAAAAGAATTACCAAAGCATATGAAATATGTGATTTTTTGAGAAGGTGATACATATCTAGCTATTATTTCATCAACTTTGATCAAAACCCAAGAAAAAAAACTTGTTAAGGTGCTTAAAAAATTCAAGAAATCTATAAGGATGGAGTATTAGAGACATTAGAGGTATTAGTACTGCTATATGTATGAATAAATTAACTTTAAAAGCAAATTCCCAAAAGGATAAGTGAGTATGGTATTTTCTTGATCTTGTGGTGCAATTGATACTTAGTAATATCCTAAAAAACCATCAAGAAATAAAATTCATTCCTAGCTAATCTTTCTAAAATTTGATCAATAAAAGGAAGGGGGGAAGTGATCTTTCTTAGTGTATAGATTTAGTTTCCAAAGGTCGATACACATCCTCCATCCAATGATCACTCTAGTTGGCACTACTTCTTGTATAGTAGCTGATAAGTGGACATAATTTATCACTTCTCAACTTTAAACTTTAGTCTAATTTTATTTATATTTATTTATTTTAGACTTCATTATTATTATTTAAATTTTATTGCAAATTTAAAGATAATGAAGATCCAAAATTTTATAAATGTATCATCTAAGGACTCTCAAATTTAAATTAAGATGTTTTTAAAATAATATATATGTGCCGTAGAAGGTCGATATGTTGGAGGATATATAAATATATAATAGAGAAGGTAGGCAATAGAGGGTCGAAAAAGAAAATAAAAAAAGAACATAGTCGGAGAACGAAGAGAAAAAAACAAAACAAGCAACTCAGGGGAGCCACAAAGGAAGAAAAAAACTTAGGGAGAGAGAAAAGCAGCAACGCATATAAAAGAAAAATAGATTGGAACGTAATAGAGAAATGCGAAAGCAGATTCGTTTTGCGAGTCAATTTATTTTCAATTTGTCTAAGAAAATTATGGTGAATTCATTTATGTTTAATTTAATTTTAACATGAAGTAATTTATCTTTATTCTAGGAAAAAGATGTAATTTAATTCCAAACTATGCTTGATTTTCTATGTTAATTTGAATTATTTCTCTTCATGTTTGTTTGATTTATTATGAATTTAATATATTTAAGTAACTAGCCATTAATTAAATGATTTTAGTCTTGTGATTTACTATCGAAAGAGGGAATTATAGGATAGATCTGGAATATTTTGGCATAGGTAAATATAGAGATCGAAAGACTTGTATGAACCTGTGTAGTTTTAAAAATCATTGATCTTAATGATTTTTTTCTTTATTAAATTGAATATTCTTGTATAAATTAATGAACAAGATTATATCCAATTGACTATCAAAAGAGGCTTTTGGATATTTTTGGAGATTGTTAACAAACAGAGAGAATTAATTCAATTAACTAGATGAGTAAAACATAGGGAGAGATTAGGTGAAATCGATTTTCTAGAAGTTTTCTTCCTATTAATTTGATCTTTGAACATCTTTATTTTCTTTTGCGCATCTTTCTTTAAATTGATTTTATTTTAAATTTCAATTACAAAAACCTGAATAAATTTTCTAGATAAAATTGAGATTAGCATAATTTTGGTATTTGTCAAAATTAAGTTACCAATCCGTGAGGACAATACTCTATTTATCACTTTATTATAAAACTACGATACTGGGCACTTGCAGTTTTGCACCGATCAATTTTTTTGCACCGTTGCCGGGGATTGATTTTTTCTTATTTTTGTCAATATCGATACAAAGCAATCTTAGTTTTAATTTAGAATTATATTTTATTTTATTTTTATTTTTATTTTTTATTTTTTTCCCTACGTGTGTTTTTGATGTTGTATGCGCCGTGCTAGAAATGGAAACATTATTCCTTTTGATCCAGAGATTGAAAGAGCCTTTAGATCATGAAGAAAGAAGAAAGTACTAGCCATGGATGAAGGAGAACATAATGCACAACCTCGCACCTTGATGGATTATGTAAGGCCAATTGTGAATGACAACTACTCAAGTGTAAGACGCTAAACCATTAATGCCAATAATTTTTAGCACAAACCGGCGTTGATCAACATGGTGCAATAAGCCCAATTTAGCAGATCGCCACTTGATGACCTCAATATTCATTTGGCGATGTTTTTGGAGATTTGTGACACTATAAAGATGAATGGTGTTACTGAAGACAATATTAGACTAAGATTGTTTCCTTTTTCATTGAGAGACAAGGCCAGAGGTTGGCTACAATCTTTACCACGTGGAAGCATCACTAGTTGATAGGATATGGTAGAAAAGTTTCTTGCTAAATTCTTTCCACCTACAAAAATAGCCCAACATAGGAGTGAGATTGGTCAATTCAAACAAAATGATTTTGAGACACTCTATGAAGCATGGGAAAGATATAAAGATATGATTTGACATTGACCTTAACATGGATTTCCAAATTGGTTACAAATTCAGATGTTCTATAACGAGTTAAATCGGCAAACTAGAACAATAGTTGATGCTACTTCTGGTGGAACTTTGATGTCAAAAACACCTGAAGGTGCTACTTCTCTTTTGGAATAAATGGCCTTAAAAAACTATCAATGGCCAATTGAAAGATCTATGGTTAAGAAAGTGGCCGGGGTTCATGAATTGGAGTCTTTTGTTGCCCTTTCAACTCAAGTAGCTCCTCTATCTCATCATATTTCTGCCTTGACAACTCAAAGAATACCACAAAGTGTAGAATATGTTGCAACTTCAAGTATGACCATTCGATGAATGAATCGAGTCAAGAGCAGGTTCAATACATCAACAATCGAAACTATAATTATCGTGGTGATCCTATGCCAAATTAATACCATCTAGGGCTTCAAAATCATGAAAATTTGTCTTATGGAAACACAAAGAATGTGCTGCAACCTCCTTCAAGGTTTAATAGTCATCCAAGTGAAAAAAATATGTCACTTGAGGATGCCATGGGTTCCTTTGTTGAGGAAACCAAAGAAAGGTTTAAAAAGAATGATTCATGGCTAGATAACATTGAGACTCATTGTAATGATATGGGAGCCATATTAAAAAATCTTGAAGTGAAAATTAGGCAACTAGCCATAACAGTCAATGCTCAATAAAGACGAAATTTTCCTAGCAATACAGAAGTGAATCCAAAGGAACAATGCAATGCTATTACACTTAGGAGTGGAAGAGAAATTGAGAGGTCACCATCAAAGGAAATTGAGTCCACCCTTAGAGCTCCTAACAATGGCCAAAGAAATCATAAATTAGAAGAATAGAAGATTATTGATGATACACTAAGAGAGGCTGACATGCCTCTATAAATTTCATTTCCTGACAATCCTCTTATTCTCTCCACTCCACTTCCTTATCCTTAATGCTTTCAAAAACAAAAATTCGAAAAGAAATTTTCTAAGTTTTTGGATATTTTTAAGAAAATTCACATAAATATTCCTTTTGTAGATGCTTTGGAACAGATTCCAAATTATGCCAAATTTATAAAGGACATGATTTCCAAGAAGAGAAGGTTGGAGGAGTTCAAAATAGTGAAGCTTTCTGAAAAATGTAGTGCCATTCTTGAAATGAAATTGCCTCAAAAATTAAAAGATCCAAGGAGTTTCACTTTGCCTTGCACTATTGGAAATTTATTTTTTGAGAAAGTATTATGTGATCTTGGTGCTAGCATTAATCTTATGCCACTATCTGTTTATAGGAAATTTGGACTTGGAGAGATGAAACAAACACCAATTTCTTTTTAATTAGCAGACCGATCCATCAACTATCCACATGGAATCATAGACGATGTATTGATAAAGGTGGATAAATTCATTTTTCCTACTGATTTTGTAGTGTTAGATATGGATGAAGACCAAGATGTTCCATTAATTCTTGGTCAACCATTCTTGGCTACGGGAAGGGCTTTAATAGATGTTCAAAAGGGTAAGTTAACATTGAGAGTGAACAAGGAAGAAGTTACACTCAACATGTATGAAGCCATGAGATTTTTAGAAGATCCAAGCACTTGCTTTCGAGTAGATATCATTGAACAATGTGAAAAAGAAGCCTTTCAAGAAGATATACCAAATGATCACCCAGAACGATCATTACAGCAGGGTACATCATTTAGCACAGAAGTGGAGAGGTTAGAGGCAATGGTTGTAAAGACAGATTGTGTAATCTCTATATCAAAAGTGTAGAAAACTACAACTCTAGAGTTAAAGTAATTTCCTGATCATCTTCGTTATCCGTCCTTGGGTAATGATTACACCTTTCCAGTGATTGTTACAGCATCACTTACATCCAAAGAAGAGGGAAAGCGACTTCTTCAATTGAATGAGATGGATGAGTTTTAAAACGATGCTTATGAAAATGCAAAGATCTACAAGGAACACACAAAGAAGTGCCATGACATACAAATTCTTAGGCGTGAGTTTGCTCCAGGACAACAGGTTTTACTTTTCAATTCATGACTAAAACTCTTGACAAGGACCTTATATAATTGACAAAGTTTCCACTTTTGGAGCAATAGACTTGAAAGACAAGACAGGAAATATATTCAGAGTTAACGGTCACAGATTGAAGCACTATTATGGAGAAAAAGTAGAGAGGAATCGTGCATTTATTCCTTTTCCAAATCCTGATTGATAAAGATTGAAAACTCTAGTTGTAGACTATAAAACAAGCACTTGTGGGAGGTAGCTCATAAAACTTTATTTTCTTCTTTTATTTTATTTTATTTTAGTGTTTATTACTATTTTAATGATTTGGATTTTGATACTGATTTATTTTACAGGAATAAAAAGCTAAAAATTACAAACTAATGTGGATCCACCATAAAACCAGGGAAGTTCCTTTCATTTCTTAAATTTGTCTTACTTTTTAATTTACAATGAGGACATTGTTTGGTTTAAGTTTTGGTGTGTCAAATCCTATAGTCTTGAGTTGTTGAATTCTCTAATCAAGCATGTATTTGAGTATGATTGAATTCGCTATGACTCTGAAATTTGTGATTGATGATGGTTTTGAGAATTGTTTTTCAAAATATGTTATTTTGTTAGTCAGAGTTTTGTGGGTACTTTTATTTAAATCTTTGTCCTTGAAAATAATTGAGTACATAGTAAGTTTTTCTATACTTTATTTTTCCTTTGAAGAGAAGGAGTTGAATTAACTAGGTTAGGAAAGTTTAATCTTGCTTTACTCTAGAATCCGTTGATGGATCCTTGAGGCGAAATCCTAATTAATACCAAATATTAGAGAAATGATCTAGGAAATTTTTTTTACAACTAAAAAGGTTTCCCAACCGTCCTAATTATCACACCATCATTGCATGGTGTATTCCCATAGTCAACTCCCTTGAGCCTTATTTTATATAAGCCTTATTTGTTCTTTTAACTACATAAACCATTTCCACTCTAGGCCTGCAAAACCATGAACTTACCTTAAATTTTGAGAAAATACTTTGGTAGAAATTTGCATTTAAAGATAAATTTAGTTCAAATTAAATAATTCACATTATGTTTGCTCTATTTGATCAAAGAAAAAAAAAGAAAGAAAGAAAGTGGAAGACAAAAATCGAAAAAGGATAAAAGTGGTTGAAATTAGTAAAGACTGTGAATATCAAGGCAACGCCATGAAAACAAAAGTAAAGAAATAAAAGAAAAAGGAAACAAGAGTACTCCACTTATTGAGTATGGTAACAATATTGTCATCAGTGTAAGCATATTGTTGAGAAAGAGCTTTAGTGTGAATTCTATCTATATTCTTTTTATTGTTTCTTTCTACCAAGTATTTTCCCAATTTGTTTTGATTTTCTATATCTATTTCTTTCTTAACACTCACCCTCTGCCCTATCATTAAAACCTTAATTAAAGACCTTTTGATCTTTGATTTTTGTATTTGATTACATGTGGAGAGGATTTCTAAAAATTGGACTTATGAAGTTAAGTTTTGAGAAAATTCTTCTGATTTCAGTTGTTCTACTTTTATCTGAATTTGCTGGTGGTTGGGAGTCAAATTGACTATTTTACACACACACTCAAGGACTTAGCTTTAGGTTGAAGTAAATTTTTAACTCTTACTTAACAAATTGTTGAATTTTGATTGATTTTCTTGCTATTTTTGATGTAAAAAGAGTAAGTAATTAGATGAAATCTAAATTCAAATAATGGCTTGGTGAGTTATGGTAGTTCTTTATGGGATCTTGTCCTACAATTGTCTTTTGTTTCATTTTATTTTTATTTAAGGACAAACAAAGTTTTAAGTTTGGGGGTGTTTGATAACTTACATAAGTTGATAAAATTTGTCACTTCTTAACTTTAAACTTTAATCTAATTTTATTTATATTTATTGATTTTAGACTTCATTATTATTATTTAAATTTTTTTGCACATTTAAAGATAATGAAAATCCAAAATTTTATAAACATATCATCTAAGGACTCTCAAATTTAAATTAAGATGTTTTTAAAATAATATATATATATATATACATATATAGATATATACATACATACATATATACATACATACACATATATCTATATATACATACATATATATACATACATACATACATATATACGTACATACATACATACATACATATATACATACATATATATATATATGCCGTGGAAGGTGCATATGTTGGAGGATATATATATATATATATATATATATAACAGAGAAGGTAGGCAACAGAGGAAAAAAAAGAAAATAAAAAAAGAACAAAGCCGTGGGATGAAGAGAGAAAAAAAAAGCAACGTAAATATATATATACATATATACATACATACATACATATATATATATATACATATATATACACATACATACATACATATATATATACATATACATACATACATACATATACATACCTACATATACATACATATATACATATACATATACACATATATATACATATATATAGATACATATACACATATATATACATACATATATACATATATATGTATATATACATATATACATATATAGGTATATATATGCCGTAGAAGGTGCATAGGTTGGAGGATATATATATATATATATATATATACATATATATGTACATATGTATATATATATGTATATATACATATATATGTTATAGGGGTGTCCATGGTCCGGTCCGGTCCGGTTTTTCCTAAAAAAAATATAATCGGACCGAACCGTTTATATTACTCGGACTGGACCGGATCGGACCGTTTGAAACGGTTTTAAACATAAAAACCGGACCGTACCGTTGGGCTTATAAAACTATTCGGTCCGGTTTAGTTTCCGGTTTGGTTCGATTTTTTATAATTTAATGAAGAATCATGTCAAATTTTTAATGTATTATTAAACCGGTCCGGTCCGGTTCGAACGGTTTAAAATTAATACAAACCGGACCGGACCGTTTGATTCGTAAAACCGTTCGGTTTGGTCCGATCTGGTCAGGTTTTACGGTTTGGTCCGATCCAATCCGATTTTTGGACACCCCTATATATATATATATATATATATATAACAGAGAAGGTAGGCAACAGAGGAAAAAAAGAAATAAAAAAAGAACAAAGCCGTGGGACAAAGAGAGAAAAAAAAGCAACGCAGGGAGCCGCAAAGGAAGAAAAAAAAACTGATGGAGAGAGAAAAGCATCGACGCATATAAAAGAAAAATAAATTGGAATGTAATAGAAAAACGCGAAAGAAGATTATTTTTGCGAGTCAATTTACTTTCAATTTCTCTCAGAAAATTACGTTGAATTCGTTTATGTTTAATTTAATTTTTAGCATGAATTAATTTATCTTTATTCTTGGAAAAAGATGTAATTTAATTACAAACTATGCTTGATTTTCTATGTTAATTTGAATTATTTCTCTTCATGTTTGTCTCATTTATTATGAATTTAATGCTTTTAATTAAGTGGCCATTAATTAAATTATTTTAGTCTTGTGATTTACTATCGAAAGGGAGAATTATATGATTGATCTGGAATATTTCGGCATAAGTAAATATAGAGATTAAAAGACTTGTATGAACCTGCGTAGTTTTAAAAATCATTGGTCTTAATGATTTCTTCCTTTATTAAATCGCATATTCTTGTGTAAATTAATGAACAAGATTATTTCCAATTGACTATCGAAATAGACTTTTGGATATTTTTAGAGATTTCCAACAAAAGAGAAAATTAAATTAAATTAACTAGATGAGTAAAGCATAGAGAGGGATTATGTGAAATCAATTTCCTAGAAGTTTTCTTCCTATTAATTTGATCTTTGAACATCTTTATTTTCTTTTGCACATCTTTCTTTAAATTAATTTTATTTTAAATTTTAATTACAAAAACCTGAGTAAAGTTTCTAGATAAAATTGATATTAGCATAATTTTGGTATTTTTTAAAAGTAAGTTACCAATCCCTGAGGACGATACTCTATTTACCACTTTATTATAAAACTACGCTACTGTGCACTTGCAGTTTTGCACCGATCAAGTTTTTGATTCAACTCCTTCTCTTCATAGGCAAAATGGAGTAGAGAAAAATTTACTATGTACTCAAATATTTTCAAGGATAAAGATTTAAATTAAACTACCCACAAAACTCTAACTAACAAAATAGAAGATTTTGAAAAATAATTCAATCAAACTCAAATACATGCTTGATAAGAGAATTCAACAACTCAAGACTATAGGAGTTGACAGTAGGGTTAACTCTTCTCTACGTTCCTCTAACATGTTTGGTATTGTCTTTTAAACAATGCCATTCACTCTATGTAACACTCTCACCACATTCCAATGATGCAAGATGTCTACATTTTCAGTATGGTGGAGAAATTCATTAAGGTATTCATGGATGAATTTTTTGTCTTTGGAAACTCTTTTCATGATTATTTACATAAATTGACTTTAGTTTTAAAATGACGCATTCAATGCAACTTAACTCTTAGTTGAAAAAAAAGTCACTTTTTAGTTAAATAAGGCTTTATTTCAAGGCATATTACTTCAAGTAAAGGTATAGAAGTGGATAATACAAAAATCAATTTAATTGTTAAATTATCACCCCTATTAATGTGTTTATGTAATATGTTAGACAAGGATGTCTCTGTTATTCTTGCTAATGATTTCTTTACTACTTTTAACACTTTGGAAGAAAAATTAACTTCTACACCTATTATCACAGCACAAGAATGGTCTTTACCATTTGAAATTATGTGCGATGCTTCTAATTTTTCCATAGGGGTTGTTTTGGAAAAAAGTGTGGATAAGCATTTACATGTTATTTATTAATGCTCAAATTAATTATTCTACCATTGAAAAGGAATTTTTGATTATGTTGTTTTTATTAGATAAATTTAGATCTTTTTTGATAGGATCTAAAGTTATTGTGCATTCTGATCATACTGCTTTGAGATATTTATTGAATAAATAGATTGCTAAGCTAAGACTGATTAGGTGGATTTTGCTTTTACTAGAGTCTATAAGAAAGGAACTAAAATGTGATAGATGATTATCTGTCTAAATTAGGTTTAATTTTTAAGAAATTAACAAATCATTTAATTACCGCATTTGGTCGAATCTAACAAGTTAAACTTTTATACAAGCTTAATAAATTGGTTTTTAGATTGATGAATGTGAGAATTAAATTTCATATTTTAAAACTACTATTTTAAAATATAAACAATTTGTGTATCAAGTTTTTGTGTCATTGTTAAGAGTAATAGTATTTTTAAATTTTTATTATTATTTTTAAAACCTTTTTGTGTTTTAAATATTAGCGATTTTTATTTTATTTTTTTAAAACAATTCAAAAAAATTGAAAATAAAAAAATTTAAATATTTATGTCACCTTTAATAATTGTCTTAAAAAATTAAAAGAATGTAAAAAATTACGTCTCCTTTAATAGTTGACTTAAAAAATCAAAAATTTTAAAAAATGAATAAAATATACATAATATTAATTTTTGAATAAAACTTGAAAGAACTATTAAATAAAAAAATCTAAAACATATTAGTTTACTTTTTTTTATCTATTTTTTAGTTATTAACTTAATTTCTATTTAGAATTTTAGTTTTAGTATTTTTCAATACTAATTTAAATTTTTAGTTTAACTTTAATTTAATTTAATTTAATTTTCTTTTATTTAATTCCTTTTATAATTAATTTACTGACTTTTATTTCTTCTTTTCTTTAGTATTTTTATTTACTAATGATGAGTGCTCAAAAAGCACTAAAATAACCATGATTTTATGCAAATTAATTGATTAAAAATATATATATTTATATGTTTTATAATATATTTATATAAATTTGTCTTTTTCGGAATCACGGGTATTTTTATTATTTTTCAGGTATTTTGGCTTAAAAATGCAACTTAAAGACTCAAAGAGGAATACTGGAAACAATACATCACAAATATATTAATAAATAAATGCGTAAAGGAGAAAAACGCGCCGCCGCGCCGCCCAACCGCCGCGCCCCAGCACCCAGCTCCGCCCCAAACTGCGCGCGGGTTATCGCTTCATGCAAGGCAAAGATCGCTACGGGTTACCGCTCACGCGCGGCAAAGATCAGTGCGCGAACGTTACCGTTTCATGCGCGCAAGATCGCGCGCGGCATCGTTTCACGCGCGCGCCGAGCCGCTGCGCGCAGACCCAACACCGCTCCGCGCGCCCAACGTTGCCACCCCATTTTTCACGTGCAAAGAATCCCTCGTGGACATCATGCCGATGTCATTGATGACCTCAAACATTTCCATTACACGTTTTTTTAATTTTTTAATTTTTTTTTTTAACAGTTTTTTACTCATTTTTTCTCTCCATCCTCACCTATAAATACCTCCCTTCCCTTCACTTCAAAACACACCTTCAACACCTTCAAACACCTTCAAAACCTCCAAATACATTCTTTTCTCTCTTTCTTTCTCTCTTTTCTTAGATTTTTAGTTTTTCTTATGTTTTCTTAGTTTTTAGCTTTTCTTAGTTAATTTCTCTTAGTTTTAGAGTTCTTCCCTTCTTAGGGAAGAACTAGTTATGTTTTTGTAATATTTTAGCTTTTTGATTCAATAAATGGGAGTGCAAATTCCGCTTGGAGTTTTTCTAGCAACAGAATAGCATCAAGTTCCGTAGGGATTTTATTTTCTTTTGCGCTATTTTTTATGCTTTATTCTTACATGTTATATTTAATTTCAGTGTGTGATTAAATTTAATCGTGCTAGCTGTTTGTAAACATGATATAATAATAACGTTGTTATGCTTGCGAAATATTAAATAGGTGAAAAATTTCTAAAATGAATTGATTTTATTTTTATTCAAGATTTTATATTAAGGATGTTAGAGAGAAATATATTATTTTTCATTACAAACTTAAACCGAAAATTAGATTTTAAGGTTTAGTTATCCTGTCTCGATTTAGAGTAGTGCCTTTATTTTGATGGTACAATCGCCTCAGAGAGTTGAAGCTCTATTTCAAAAGTTTTTATAAGAATTATTATCCTAAAAATGTATTGACAACATGTTTTCAAAGAGTAGTTTTAAAACTTGGAAAGTTAGTACTTGGATAACTAAATTCTAGGTTTAATTTGGACACCTTGAATAAAGTTTAAACTGTCTAACCTCACCAAAGGTGGCATTTAAATGGTTCATTTTCAATCTCTTAGAAAAAGGAATTAATTTAATTAACCAAATTAGTTATCAACCCCACCCATAGGTGTTAATTGATTTGTTTAGTTAACAAAGAATATCTAACCCCACCAAATGTGGTATTCATACAAAAAGGGAGAATCAATAAATATCAATTCATATCTTTAATAACCTAGATAATACGAGCAAGCATAATTAACTTAGTTATTATATCCATAAATACTCCACCATTATAAAAGATAAAATTTGCATGAATGTTTATCAATCTATGTTTAATTTTCTCAGAATTAGATTAAAAACACAAAAACCCCAAAATATCGCGGACAGATGTTTAGGATTTAATTTCGCTTTTAAAAGTTTTGAATAATAAATTAAAAACCACATACATTCCTTCCTTAGATCGACTTTGTGAGTATACTTATCATTTTCATTTAAATGATTCGTGGCACTTGCGAGTTTTATAAATATAAAACCAAAGTATTAAGTGATTTGATGCTTCTGCCAAGCCATCAACTAACTTTCTTATTTATTAACTTTTCATTTACTAACTTTTTGTCTAATTAATTTTGTTAACTAATTTTAATTTTAATTTATTATTTTCTTTTCTTTTCTTTTATTTTTTGTTTAATTATCAATAAATTTAATTCTTTTTGTTATTTGTTTCATTTTATTTCTTTTCTCTTATTTATTGTTTTCATTCTTTATTTTATTTTTATCATTTCTTTTTTATTTGATTTTATTTTTGTTCTTGTTTGTTATTTATTTTATTTATTATTTCTTTTAGTATTTTTTGTTCAATAATTTTTAGTTCTTGTTTATTTTCTTTTCTTTTCTTTTCTTTTGTTTTTTTATTTGCTTAGATTATTTTATTTTTTATTTCTTTTTTTATACTTTGCATTTCCTTTTTATTATTATTCTTGTATTTATGTTTAATTTCTTAAAAACAATATGAGTTGTGACATGGTTTCTCTAGGGCTCTATTTGAATACATTGGATTCTATTTTTTGTTGTGATGAATTTTAAAACTAAAACTCCAAAAAATGTATTTCAAATTAGACTTACATAAATTTTCTCTTCTTTTTTTCTTCTTCTATAAACCCTATTTTTCTATGCCCAAAACACAAATAATCTTGAAACTACCTTCAAAGTTTTTAAAATTTTTAAATGTTAATATCACCATTGGTAATAGAAAGGATGTAATTGCTATGCTAGACCTAGATGCAAGATAAAAATGGATAAATCAATATTAATGCATTTTTTATTCCAAATAATAAAATTGGATAAATCAACATTAATTCAATTTTTACGTGGGATATGAATGTGATTTTAACCTAATTTTTATAATAAATTATGAATGTTTAAGATTTTAAAGTAACTTATGCTTTAAATTTTAATTATGAACTTAAAAAAAATATTAAAAACATGAGAAGTTTTATTCTATTTTTTTTTAATTTTACTTTGTTAAAATTTAAGTTGTTATTTTTGTTGTTTCTTTTTAATTTTTGCATTTATTTTGATAATTATGGATATCATTTTCGAAAACCCTCAGAGGACTTAAAATAATCCACTTGGATAACTTAGGTGTTCAAAGGCTCATTGTATACGTTAAATGCAAATACATCAATCTAGGAAAATGATTTAGGATGGTTTAATTTTATTTTTAGTTTTTGTTTTTAGTTTTTTGCTTTTCTTGCTAGCAACTAGCAACTAGCAAGAAGCTAGTTGAGGGTTGTGATGAGTGCTTGAAAAGTATTAAATATGACATGACTTACATGCCTTTTAATATCAAAATAGATTTTTATTTGCATAATTTTATTATTTTTTAGCAAATCTATGTTTTCGGAATCACAAATATGTTTTTTTTTTCATGTATTTCTTGTATTTAAATCATTCAACTTAAAAACTTATAAGTACTCAAATTACAATTTGGAAGAATAATAGAATACATATATGAGCCTTAAAAAGAGAATTGGAGATACTTAGAATAATGTCTGTCACGATGGAGATTTATTTGTACCATGGCACGAGGTTATTGGAGTTAATTTCACATGGTCCAAAATTAACGCATGTTGTAGTGGAGGAATTTTTGTGCCACAATGCACAACTATAAATCCATCACAATCCTATTTTTTCTCTACTTTGCTCCCCTTTCTCTACCTATATAAACCCATTCACCTCTCTACCTATAAATCCATCACTATCTCTCTCTTTTAGCTTTCTAAGCTTTTTTTTGTTTTAATTTTTAGTTCTTATCCCATTTAGAGAGTTGAACAATTTAATTTGTTATTTTATAAATAGTTTAGACTATACATCCACAATAAAGTGGCAATAATAGGAGTTTAATCAGATAATATATTAGAGCAAAAGTTACCTATAATAATACAATTGAGGTATTAACTTTAATTTTATTTTATTACATCTTTAATATAATGTATATTTTTGAAAGTTATACTTATATATCAACTATTTATTAAATTGAACATATTTGGCTAATTTTAATAATGAGATTTTAGTTATGTTATTGTGCTTGTGTAATATTAAAATATGTAAATATATTTAATAATCATTAAACACATTATTTTCTATTCAAAAACTTTACAAAGAAAAATCTACCATGTAATAGATTTAAAATATAAATTGGGTTTTAAAAACATAAATGTGGATCTGAAAGTTGGTTCTCAAATTCATTATGTAAGAATAAATTTAGAAAGTTTGAGTAGAAGCTTAACTTGTTAGACCCAATCGAAATATGAAGGATTGAAATTAAATTCCAAAAAAATACAAGAACCTTATTGTCCCAAATTAACCCCTTTTTTAATTACATAATATAATCTCTTTTACAAATAAAATTTCATTTTTAACTTCTTATATATAGTGTATACATGTTTTTCTTATAAAATAAAAAATATATTTTTTACATGTTCAAAAATACGATATATATGTATTTTTATTAATGTAAAAAATATATATATATATTTAGATAAATTTTAAGTAAAATCATATGAATAACTGATTCATATTAAAAACTGTATCAAAATGTATCAATCTGTCTATATTCATATTTATTCCTATGAAAATTGATTGGAATTGAATGGAATCATAATTGATTCCTTCTAATTTTATGTTTGGTTGGATTGAAAATGAGAATAAAATAGAATCAATTCCTAAAAGAGAAGGAATTATAATTCCTTCTCCCACTTAAGGAATCATGATTCTATTCCCATATCAATTTTTTCTCCAATTTTACCCCAATCTCAAATATAACCCTAAACCCTAAATCACAAATCCCAAAACCCAAAACCCTAAATCCTAAATCCCAAATTTTAAAACCCTAAACCCTATTTTGAAAAATAATAATTTTAACCCTAAATCTTAACCCATAAATATAATCCTAAACCCCAAATCCCTAAACCCTAAACCCTATTTTAAAAAAATTTAACCATACGACTTAACCCATAAATATAACCCTGAACCCTAAACCCAAATCCCGAATCCCTAAACCATAAACCCTATTTAGAAAATTACTTATATTAACCTTAAAAATTAACCCACAAATATTACCAGAAACCCTAAACCATAAATTCCAAAACCCTAAACCATATTTTGAAAAATA
This sequence comes from Hippophae rhamnoides, assembly GCA_033030585.1. NCBI lineage: Eukaryota > Viridiplantae > Streptophyta > Magnoliopsida > Rosales > Elaeagnaceae > Hippophae > Hippophae rhamnoides. Next base: position 58,327,603 of record CM065430.1, read on the forward strand.
ATAGTTTTACCAATAAACCACAACCCACAAATATAACCATAAACCCTAAACCCCATATCCCAAATCGCAAAACCCTATTTTGAAAAATAATAATTTTGACCTTAAACCATAACACACAAATATAACCCTAAACCCCAAACACTAAATCCCAAAACCTTAAAGCCTATTTAGAAAAATAATAATTTTAACCATACACCTTAACCCATAAATATAACCCTAAATCCTAAATCCCAAAAACCTAAACCATATTTAGAAAAATAATAATTTTAACCCTAAACACAAAATCCCAAATTCTAAAACCCTAAACCCTATTTAAAAAAAATTAATCATAAATCTTAACCCACAAATATAACCCTAAATCCCCAAATCCCTAAATCCTAAATCCCAAACCTCAAAACTCTAAACCCTATTTAGAAAAATAATATATTTTAATAATATATTTTATTGTTAAGTAATAATTATTTAGAAAAACAATAATTTTAATAATGTATTTTTTTTTTGACAAAAAGTAATAATTAAATGGTATTATTTAAAATTTACTGAATATAGAGATATTAAGGTAATATACAATAGTTTTTTATTTCATTTCAGTTGTAAACTAAACACTATAATACTGATTCCTTCTTTGATTCTAGTGATCAAACCAAACAAAAATGTTTCCATTCCATTTCATTCTCATTCCCATTCTGATTCCATTACATGAACCAAACATCACCTTAGGGTTTGCGTAACGATGATATAAAACATTGTGTTTTTTTAATTTTTTTTCCCTCGTACAAAATTGATTATAAAAGAGTTTATTTTATTCATTATCTGAATGGGTATAAACATATATGTAAAGCTTATTGGATTAGTAATCTTAATTATATATAAATACAATGTATATCATTCACACATTAATCACACCTAAATTTTTATATATGTATATATATGAAAAAATAAAATATTTTAATTTATAATAACCATTAAAAATAATTTTAAATAAAATAAAATAATATATAATAATTTTAACTAATATAATTATTAAAGATATTAAATAAAAATAAGATGAATTGAATAAGTTATTTGATATCTCTTACACTAATCATATTTATCAATAACGAGAGCTAAATTACCAGTAATATCATTTCACATGTTTCCTTACAAAATAAGATTTCAATTAAGTTAGGTGTTTACCGATAACTTGATTAACATACGAAGGATTGAAATTAAACTCCAAAAGAATACAAGAAACTTATTGTCCCAAATAACCCCTTTTTTAATTACATAATATATATATATATATATATATAGTGTATACATATTTTTCTTATAAACATATAAGCATCTATTTTTTACATATTCAAAAATACTATATACATGGAAAACAAATTTAGATAAATTTAAAGTAAAATCATATGAATTAACTGATTCATATTAAAAACTGCATCAAAAGGTATCAATCTGTCTATATTCATACTTATTCCTATGAAAAACATCGACTCCTAGCATAAAGAAAAATAAAACACACGATGGTTCTCAAAAGTTATATATGCTGGATGCTACAGCAATCATATAAGCATCTATATTACAACTTGACTAACACAATGCTAATATTCTTCCTTACAACCCTGTTACAAATTTCTTATCTTGTCCTTACGAGGATCACACAAACACATCATAACTGGACAAAGAAACAAGAATAAATAGCAAAACCAAAGAACTGAGGCAAGTACTACTTCAAATGAAGTAGGAGACAACATTGTTCGAGAACACCGTAATACTACCCCTAAACTTTACAAGAGTAATGGGTTACGTGCTTGTGTTATCTCATATATCCACTGCTTCCGCATCAACATAAACTAAATGCCAAACATGCAGCTAATCCGTAGTTCATACTGCTCGAAATGTCATTAAACCTAAGCCAACAATATTAAACCACAGAGCCTTTGTGTATTAGAATAACAATAGTAATGTAGAACTAAACAGATGATGCTAAAAGGGGAAATTCAAATAAGTCAATCTACATCAACCAAATCCCCTAAACCCATACTTCATCAATAGATTGTTGCAACTGAATTCTTCCATGAAAAACAGAAAAGAAAAACGATATTTACGTTAATTCCATCGTTATGCAGAAACATTTAAGAAAAACAGAAGGAAATATAAGAAAGTTTCATAATCATAAATTCAATCTGTGATATTTTTTTATAGTTTTTTAAGCTAAAAAAGTTTTGCAATATTTTCACCTTCAGAAAATGCAGTTACAACTTAGAAGTTCATATTAACTTCAGTGTATGTTGATATAAACAGGATGAGGAACAAACTCGCTGTATGGAGTAATGCAGTGTACAGTAGAAGATTGATGTTTATGTTACTTGATTTTGTGCCTGATGAGACAACATATTTTCACAAATAATTTAAAATGAGGTTGAGTTTAAGCAGACACCTAACAACAAAATTGTAAAATTTTGAAATAAAAAAACAAAATAAAAGTTGTTTCATGAACATCTAACAATGAGAAAGGATATAAAACTTTTAGAAAATTGTTATTTCCAAAAGCAAGAAAAGCTATTGTCAATGCAATTAATGAGCACACTTGAGAATTTTGCTTTTAAACTGTTCTAAATGTGGCTCTATTAAGTAGGCAAGCTTTTCTTACTCTAGCAATAAGGTAAAGCATATTGAGTAGACAAAAGGTCTCATTGTGGTTTGCTAAAAATAAATCAAGACTTAATTTGGAATCTATGGAAAGAAAACCTTCCACTTAACATGCAGTTCCGTGTGTACCAAATAGACATTCATAATAATTGAAAACTTCAAAAATTTTATAGCATGATAAGAAGCATAACTAAATGACCCAAGAAACCAATTTCATATTTGGAAGGAGGAAAAAAATAGGATAAAATTTTAAGCACATACATGCAGAGCAGTGGATGGTTCAACCAAAAAACTAACCAATCAAACAGAAGAGAACAACCACCCAACAAGTAACTTGGAAAGGTCGACTATATTGCAATTGTAACTGAGATCTCTGAAGCCGTCTTTGAATAGCTCCATACCAGCCATAAAAGTGTTTTTCATAACAATCATCATAACCATCCAAGCAACTCTTACTTTTTTCGAAGCATGCATTGTCCTCCTGAAGAAAATAACAGTTAGTGATAAAATGTACAAGACCCCGTAAATTGAATCAAGAAAGCTATAAGCATTAAAGAAGTTATTTGAATACAACCATTGACAACTGATCAGGTTGTGATAATGCAGTATCAGATTCATGACGACAATCCGTGGCTTTCCACTTCCTGAAACCATTCCTTGGCCACTTTAACTGGGAGGCAGATTCCATAGAATTAAGAAACCCAGAGAAACTGGGTATTTTTCGTATTAATTGTTCAGGCTGATCAACAGAGGAATTGGGTACATGACTATCATCATCAATAACTATAATCTTGCATGAATCAATGTCAGCGCCAGCGCTAGCTGTCCTCCTATGCCCATGCTTTTCAGGTGCTTGCAATTTCTCCTCCACAATTTCCTGGAAATGCTTCTCAGTCAATCGGTGCAAGCCTTTTGAATAATTTGGTGGTAATCCTTTATCTGATACATGTATGATTTTTCCGTCCTTCCCAATACTTCCAGCAGGATTTTTGTTTTGACATGCCGGTGATCCTGAGAGAAACAGTGCAAGTTCATTACATTCTCTTTCGTCCAACCGAACCCAAGGTGATGACGACTTTCCCCCAGAAAGAGAGGATACATGTAGCGACTTCTCAACTTTTGAAATCATATCCTGAATAGCAACTACAAAATTACAGTGTCTTTCTTCTGAGTCATCATTTGAGCTTCTTCTAATATAACTTGATCTGACTGCTCTTTCAAATTCCTCTAACTGCAGTGTCAAAGAAAAATGTCAAACACATTTTGGCTGAATAGGAGAAGCACAATGCAAAAAAATAATTCTTGACTTCATTGCCTTCAGACGCATGCAACACACAGCTGACCTGCCATTTGGTGGTTCCAAGGGTAGTTCGGAGATCCCTACAGAGTTCCTCAGCATTCCACATACTGGAAGCATCTTTCTTCGCATGCATCCATGTTCTGTATGTGGATTCCATCCTTCAAGGCCATAAAATCAAAATCATTAAATCACAGTAAACCAAAGCCATCTTGAACACCAATTTCCTCAATTCAGGAATGTCCTAACAAATAGCACTTAATTATATTAAAGAAAGGGGAGAAATAAGGACATGAAAAGAAAAAACTAAACCTGTGTTTTATTTACTGGCTACAAATAAAACGTAAACCAAAATAGCACATAAATCGGAGGGAATCTATATAGTATTTTGAGAATCGACAGAGAGAACATAGGGTTTTTTTTACTTTCCATCTAATTTTTTCACAAAATCCTTTTGATTTGCATTTCCTCGTCATCCCTCCATCAATTTTTGTTCTAGATTTGTGTTATATTTTATGTTTTATAAGAATAATGGAAGAAAATGCAATAGTGCTTTGGGTATAAAATTGAAGCTTGTAAAGTTTATGTCAGTGTTAGTGATATTCGTGAACAAAACATACAAACATATTTTTAGTTTCTAGGTGTATCTTTCGAGAATATATTTCAAACCGAATAAACTATCGAGCTCTAACGAACACATATTAGGTATATCTCTATTCTTATGCATGCTAGATTTCGTATTAGACACAGAAACATTTTGAATTTAGGCTACTTGATTGATCAAGACATGTCTAGATCGATCGAAGTATGTAGATCGATCGATAATCAATCTATATAGTTTAAAAAGTCTTAATTAATATTTTAATTAACTAGATTGATTGACTATTTAGTGGTTGATCGATCGAGCACTCGATCGATTGATTAATTACCCAAATTGATCTAACCTAGTCAGATTTAATTGTTTATTACACTAGATTGATCGAGAATTGACTGAATCAATTGAGCATGTTTTGATCGTAGTATTGGATCGATCAATAAGGGTTTCGATTGATCAAACTATGTGTTCGATCGATGGAGCATATGTTAGATCGATGGAGTAGTTGAGGCTTCAATTTTAAAACCTATTTCTAACTCGAATCAAATTAATTTATTACTATATTTTTCTCATTCTTTAAAATTCTTTTAACTGATTTTATGAACAGAATATTACTATTGTTTTGACCTAGTGCTTCAAAATATTCTATTTAAATAAACTAAAATACACAAATTTATTAAACACATAAGAGCATTATTCTCTTTATCTTAATCTCTCTCTTGTTTTGCAAAAACTACTCAAGTAGGCCTTTTCATTTAGTTAGTTTTTCAACCATTTCGTGCTTGTGCTTAATTGATTAACAAGCGTAAAATATTAGTGATCTTGTGCTTAAACTAATTATTCTCTGATATATTATTAAATCATCTAGTTAGGTTTATTTATTATTGAATCTGCTCAAGGATACATATTTTCACTTGTATTATTATGCTAACGTTTCAAGTACTAGTTGAACTGATTAGATTGCTTGTTTGACTCAAGTTATTGGAATGTTAGTCCAGATCTTAACACTTTGCTTGTAGAGACTATGAAGGAAAGCAGAAGCTTGTAAGTAGATTACTTGAGGACATTCTCTTCATAGCTGATAGTTAGGTGATCCAATGAAATGATGGTTTTTCTCTTAGATCATGGGTGTGGCCAAAATTGTTTCCATCTAGAAATCTCGTGTGTTGATTTATATTTACACATTACTTTATTTATAAGTGATGGCATGCCTAGCCATCTACTAATTTGCTATAATTCCGTTGATTATCTATTCATCCCCTAGCTAATTAGATCCGTAACTAAATAGAATTTTCATTTGATATCAAAACTAATCACTATCTATACTTAGTGTGCCTAGGACGTTATAGATCATTTAAGAGAAGGTTCGTCCACACTCTACGCACCTTATTTCGATGGGTCTAATTACCATATTGGAATGCTCATATGAGAGCCTTTTTATCGTCTATATATAAGAGTGAACTCTATGCTTTATGGTTGGGAACGACCCATGGTTACCAAAGATAATGTAATCACTCTGAGCTTAGAAAAGATTGAACCACTAAAGATAAAACTTGTAACAATTGGAATAAAAAAGGTATTAATGTCATTTTTAGTGTTATGTCTGCTGATGAATTTCATCGCATTTCTCATATTGATATTATTAAGCATGCTTGTGATATTTTAGAGATTGGCCATAAGGGAACCACACAAGTTAAAAGAACTAAACTTTGTATGTTTGATAGTCAATTTAAAAATCTTAAGATGAAAGAAGATGAAACATTTTTTGAATTTTATGCTCAATTAAGTGATATTGTTAACTCTTCGCTAATCTTAACGAGAAAATTGAGGAATTTAGATTGGTTAAAAAAATATTGTGTTCTTTGCCAGATCGCTTCCATGCAAAAGTCACTGCCATAGATGAAAACAAAGATATAAACACCATTAAAATTGAGGATCTAGTTGGTTCAATTCTTACTTTTGAGATGAGTTTTCTTCCTTCCACAAAAAACAAAGGTGTTGCCTTCAAAATTGTTATGATTGAAAAAGTTAACAATGAAGACGCAGAACTGGCACTCTTGATCAGAAGACTGAACAGAATCTTCAATAAAAAAATCCTCAAAGCAAAGGACAATCAAGTCGTCAAAAGGATCAGAATCTAAAAGACCTCAAATCTGTGAGTTCTAATGGTAAGAAATCTCAACCCAAATGGACATTAATGTTTTGAATATGGGTTTTGGCCACTTCGCAGGTGACTATGTAAACAAGAAGAACCAAATTGGAAGAGCTTTCAACACTACACTTACTTATTCTGAAAGTGATAACAAAAATCCAGTTGATTCATAAAACAGTAATACCAACTTTCTAGAATTTGCTGCAACAATTGGTAAACACTCCAATAAGTTTGATATTGATTCAGACAATGAGAAAAGTGACTGAATTCTTACTTAAAAAAATTTAATGTCACCAGTATAGAAGAAGTGTTCAAAGAGTTTGTAATATGTAAAAAAGATAAAAGATAAGTTACTCGTAGAAATAAATAAACTCAATAAAAAACTAAAATCTTATGAAATAAATTCATCGATACTGGAAAAAGATAATTTTGATCTGTCTAGACGTACTAATATTTTGAATTTGAGTTTTGAAGGTTTAGAACAGGAAAAACAAAATCTGATGCAAGAACTTGAACAATACAAAGAACCTGTAAAAAGGCTAACCATTGGAGTTGAAAGATTGAACAAAGTTTTTGCTTATAGAAAGCCAACTGTAGACAAGAGAAGGCTAGGATATGTAGATGAGCACACTGCGCCATTATCTTCAAAAACAGATGATTGTTATGGTTTTGGCAATGGATTATTGGTTTGTCTTTTGGTGCTGCCAATTTACTGGGTATTTCTTGGTTTTGTCTTAACTTTTTTCTTCTCTATTATTTATGGTCTCTTGCCTCTTGGTTTTTGGGTTTATGGTTGTGAGGAAGAAGAATGCTAGCAATTTGTATTTGTTAATTGGTCATGGACATGATTTGTTCTTGTAATCAAATTATGTTTGTGGTGTTTTGCTTGGACAAGTTGCTACACTTTGCTGGATTTTGATAAAGAGGACAACTAGAAGATCATGGTGAATTATTGTGGCGAATGGCAATGCCAAGGAGTCCTCTGCAAATGAGATTCAGCTCCTCTTTGATTTATGCCTTTTAGTTTCTTTTTTGTTTCGTCATGTCTTGTTCTGTGTCAAATTGATGATTGAGCCTTAATCATATATGCTATTTGCCGGAGAATGCATGCATTGTGGTTGGTTCATGAGCTAGTTTTATTGTTCTAGTGATTTTAAATATTTACTACTATTTATATTGCTAGATATCGATAGTATTCGATTCCTTGAACAGTTATTCTTGGCTGCAGAAGATGGAGACTATAGATGCATAGGATTATTTTTGTTTTGCTAGTTGTGCTTTGATTTGTTTAGTCTTGATGTTTTTAGGATAGTAATTTTGTTGGCTTTGGCTCTATAATGAAGATTGTTCCTCTGTTTCTCACCAAAAAAGAAAGCAAATATATCCAGTCATAAACATAGGATTCGCCATCGCAGGTAACAATAAAAAGACAAAATTATGAATAAGGAATAGTGATCTAGATTTCTAGAATGGAAACCTCAGAAATAAAGGGACTAGCAATTTGGTTCTAAAATGCCATGAAAATATCCAATCGAAAAAAATTCAAGACATTTCAAATGTCGCTAATAAAGATTCTATTCACAACCAAACAAAACGATAGATACAATTAGAAGAAGAAAAGAAATGACAAATGAAACCTGTCGGCGGATTCCTGAACTTCCTCGGCCGCAGAGAAGAATGGATCTTGCTCCCATCGATTAAAACTTGAATCCATTTCTAATAAAAAAAACCCCAAACTCTTTGGATACTCAAAAAACTATGAACAAAATTTAAACCAATATATATAGGAAAAAAATCAATGCCAGCTCCAAAAAAAATATAGATCTACAATCTCCTGAAGAAAAGAATAAGTAATTTCAAATTGTTTATTGATAAATGATTCCGAAAATTGTATTTTTGTGATTAGAATTATAGAAGAGAGATGTGGAAGAAGAAATGGAGGGAGGATTTGGGGTTGTAGAGAAACAAACGGCGGCCAAACGCAAGTCCTATAAAATATCTTGTAAAAATAAGATGAATAATGTACAAAACTTTTTAAAACAAAGACAAGACACTTGGAATTTGCTTTTAAGGTGGCTTTTAAGTCATGATTTAAAAACGTGCAAAACTTTTTAAGTAAAAAAAAATAATAATTTCTTCCTTACATAAATAGTATAATTATTTAATTAATTTTATTTTTAATATTTTTAATAAAAAAACATTTTTATTTTCTTAAAACATTAAAAAACAAAAATTTATCTACGTTATAAAAAATGAAATAATATTTTTTTATTAGGAAGGAAGTAAAATATATCATTTTATCATTAAATTTATAAAAATAAAATTTTTAAATTCAAAGATGTGGCATTAATAAGTTTCTTTTTATTTAGTAAATGTATAAGACTACGGACGACCTTCACATAATTTTATATTTAAGATAACTAGTTAGACTCAATAGTTAACATTGGTTTACAAAACATTTTCCTTTTATTATTAAGTTTTAAAATAATTGATTTTTTTCTATTTAAATACTTTTATTATCTATATATATACACGAAAAAACAATTACACGAAAATTAATTTTTATTTCAATCTATGGAATCTTTTTTCTAGCTCTATATCAATTAGACCAAACAGATCAAACAATGTGAATTAAACAATTAATATAACGAGAATACAAAATAATATCTTCAATTCAATACACAATAAAAACAACATATACTTAGAAGGAACAAAGTGTGGTAAATACTTTAATAATAGTGTGCTTCAAAGGCTCCAGAATAGCAACAACCATAAGTATAGTAAACAATTAACACCAACCATAAGTATAGTAAACAACTAACACCATGTTAGGTAAGAAAAAAGCATACTAGAATCATAAAGGATTTCTAATCGTTTCAGAACTTCATATATGGGAACATATTCGTTGAATAATGATTGTATGCTCACAGCATGTAATTAAACAAAACAAAGAAAATCATAATAAAGAGTCTAACACCTTGTATATTACTAGGGTAAAGAGATATAAACTTTTTATAGACTAATACTAAACTCGCATGCATATAACAGATAAAATCAATATAAATTAATAAGAAAACAAGTAGATTATTCATATTAATTTAATACAGCATATGCAATGATTAGAAATTTATAAGCATGCTACATACAAATGAAAGAAGGCGTGCGACAACATTTAACAAATGCGCTCTCTAATTAGAGTCTACATCTAGTATGTTGGTTCATACATGAGAGAAACTCAACTTATATTGATATTATAGATCGATCATGTATAACAACAAAGAATTAGTCTAAGGTTTGATACACATTCAAGTTAAGGAAATATTGATTCCTTAAGGACCCTTCACATAACAAAAAGCAATTAATGCATTTAACACAAACAGCTAAAAATAAGAAACATATAAGTTAAATAGAAATTAGACAGCTGGTGAAAAATAATAAAAGCTTTCTAATAAGATCTTAAACTTCAATATGTAGAGACATATGCCATTTAAAATTTGATTGTACCAACTACATATTCGAGCATATATAAAGCCGGATATAATGAGGTAAATTTACACAAAAATCCTATCTATTTGGTAATATCCTCAGGTTACTTAAGGAAACGACTCAGCAATCACATACAAGGGTTGTGATGAAAAGGTTGTTCAGGTCTATTATCGTAAGTGGGTCATTCACATGGAGCAAATCACTCATGGTTAGAGGAAAACTAGCAATTGTCCTCGATGTTTTTGAGAATCAAAAGGTGGTTCCTTCACTATCAGCTTTAACTACTCTAGCCATCGAGACTAGCCATTGGTGGTGGTGGTATTGGCGTCATCTCTTGATGCCAAACTGACGGTTCTTATAGTTGAGAAACTAGGAGAGGTTGGGCTTAAGCTTTTGAAAGGTTTTGCCAATATGGATTATTCATATAATTTAACTCCTGAGGAGTTGTGTACCAAGATCTCGCTCTGTGAGGTAATGGTTCTGGTTTTAGATTCCCTAAGATCACATTTAAAAGTTTCAAAAGTCGTGTTTTTAGTTAAAGCATGGAATCTACTTTAGGCTAATTTTATTCTCACTTAAATGTTTAGAGTTTTGTCATATCTTATTTTATCTTAGTTTTTGATTCGTTGATTTTACAATATTAGAATAGGGAAGAAATGTTGGTAAATAGTTCTACCCAGAGCTATAACAAAGTTAGTAGATCTTACTCCTGAGGTTTAGGAAGATCTTTACTAGGAGTGAAAGTCTATGTTTTTCTTGCTTTTACTCATGAGAAAAGCTTTTTCATTGCCAAAAATTTATGAAGATGAGCAAGATGTTAAGTTAATCAAATTGTTGTTTGTCTCAAGTTGTGATGGTGGGTATGAGCAGAGCTATAGCAACACAGCAGTATGGAGCTCATCTGCTGTTGTGTAGCTGCTTGAGCTCCCAACCATAACTTAGAACATATGTCATAAGAATCATAGCTCTTCCATAACTTGAGTCACACCAGCAATCGAGCATGTTCAACAAGTACATGAAAATTCGGCACAATAGCATAAGTGCAAAGTGTGGCCTAGAGAAGATTTAATAATGAAGCACGAGTTCAATGAAGATAGCTTCTTTAAAGTTAATTAATAAAATTAAAAAATTATGATCACAAACATTCAAGAACCTAATCAAGAAAAAGATATATGAACATGTAATCACAATATCATAATACAAATAGGATTATTACTCAATCAAACATAACCACACAATATTTATAGATTAATTATAGAAGCCTAACAAAATATGATTCAGTTTTTGCTAAACTATTTAAGAAAGAGAGAGCACAAAAACAATTAAAAAATAGAATGAATGTGGTTATTTGAAATATATAGCATTAGGTTGTTTATATAGGAACGATAAAACCCTAATTCTAAGTTAAAGATCAATTATCATTATGTCCATTAAATAATTCATAGAGCAATAATTAATAGGGATAAAATGGTAAAAAAAATAGTTTGGCTTGAGTAAACAGGTACATTTTAAGTTGAATCCTGATAACTTTATGAAAATAAAGTCATCGGCGTAATTTTTTGCTTTCTATTTGTTCATTTTATTCAACAAGTAGTACTTTTGGGATTAAAAATATTAAAATATGAACTTTGTAGTGAAAAGGGATGAAAATATATTTTTTAGATACTTTGTAAAAAGTTTTGGAATTTTTATGGAACTTTTGTGAATTTTTTAATCCAGGACAAATAAAAAAAAGACATGTGGATGCGACACAAGTAAAGAGTAGCTAATCGGGGAGTACTGCATGTACCAACTAACCAGTCCTTTCCATGTTTTTCCATGGCATTCAAGCCAAGCTTTACCGAGCAATCAACGAGCATGTTGTGCATTGTCACGAGATTCACCCATTCTTTTCAATAGGGTTCCATGCTATCTAGATCATTGAACTAGTGCATGCCATCTACCTATATTGACCAACACTAGTTTGCCCACACCATGCATCACGCGTTGATTCATCCCCTGTCTTTTACTTGTCATGTGTTGCGATCCTATTGGCCAATGCTATTTAATTTTTCTTTTTTCATCTTATCCTTGTATGTGAAGCTAATCTAATGGTCTAGATTCCATCTAAGCCTAATTTAACCCCCTAATTGCACCAAAAACCCTACTATCCAAATTTATTAATTTTTTCACATTTTTTGTAACAAAAAGAGAGAGAAATTGAAGAAGACATATTTTGGTAGAGATTCAAGAGGAGATTGGTGCTACAATTTAAGTGATTGATTTTATTTATTCTTCTTTTCTTTCTTTATTAATTTATATGTCTTTCTTATTGAAAAAAATGAGATTTTTGAACATAATCATGTCTAGCTAATTTATTAATCTAGGGGTCTTATTAACCCAATTTTCTACATGTAATGATCTAATATTTTTACCCCATTTATGATTTTAGTTTAATTATATAATTTAATCTAAGATTTATGCTATTAATTGTCTAACCACAATTGATCTATGAAAGTAATTAAATAAATTTGATAATTAATTATTTTCCTTGATTAAATAGCATGCATAGTTCCTTGGAAGAGATGTATGATTCTTAAGTATGTGATCCATAATTGATGAACTTAATGAGTAGTATGCAATTTAATTGACATGAGAATGTGTTTAGGTTAATTACTATATGTGTGAAGTTTACTTGAGAGAAGAATACGTGCTAGGTTTGATTCAATTGATCATGTAATTGATTGGTAATTATATTGGGAAAATTTTAGTGATTCACATACTTACCAAATTGGAGGATTAAGCATTCTTAGATATTTTAGATATTTTCTCACATATCTTCTTAGCTACTAATTTGAGTTAATTAATTACTACTATTTATTTTAAGTTCTTTTAATTTTGTTTTCTCAAAACACATAAAATTGATCTTTATCTTTTTAGTTTTAAAATTAGTTTCTAATAATATAATATACATAAGAATGATCTGTTTTTATCATTATATTATTTGTTTGCAATATGTATACTTGCATACCCATTGCATATAATTCATGTCGATCAGGTTTTGGTGCCGATGTTGGGGATTATAAACATTAGAAATTAATTTTTGTTATTTTTCTTAATTTTAATTTGATTAGCTATTTTTTTAATTTTAATTTATTTTTTTGACATCTCTTTTAGTGCTATTAGAAATATATTTGGCTCTATTGCATGAGCAGAGTACATAAGGGAGAAATTTTGCCTTTAGATTCTAAAAAAGAGTGTACTTTGAGATCAATAAGAAAATGAAAAGTTTTCATCTAAATGAAAGAAATGACTAATCCATTAAAAATAAATAATAATGAGCTAAATTTGAACAACTAGATTTTTTTAATGGGTGATAGGGACAAAGCTATGAATGAATATGCATTACCTATGTTAGAAGGGCTAAATCCAAGCATTAAAAGGCCAAACATTCATGCTAATCAATTTGTAGTAAAACCAATGATGTTTCAAATGTTACAAATAGTTGAAAATTTAGCAGATTACCAAAAATGGATCCTCATTTACATCTTAGATTGTTTGTTGAAGTTGGAGATTCATTCAAATTCAATAGTGTGACCGAAGAGGCATTTAGGCTTAGATTGTTCCCTTATTCTTTGTGAGACCGTGTTGGAGATTGGTTAAACTCTTTGCCACCTAATTCCATTACAACTTGGAATGATTTGGCGGAGAAATTCTTGATGAAATATTTCCCACCAACAAAGATTGCCAATCTTAGAAATGACATTACCTCTAACCAAAAATTGAATGGGAATCTTCATATGAATCATTGAAAAGATTCAAAATATTGCTAAGAAAATTTCCTCACCATGGTATCCCTTATTGGATCCAAATGGAGACTTTCTAAAATAGTCTCAATGCTCAAACAAGAACTATTGTTGATGCATATGCTAATAGAGCTCTGCTAACCAAATATTATAATCAAGCATATGATTTGTTTTTTGAGAAAATGGCTAGTAATAATTATCAATAGCCAAGGGACAAAATGGTATCCACAAGAAGAGTAGTTGAAGTGTATGAGGTAAATGATATCACGACACTTATAGCTCATTTGTTTGATATTTGTCCAAATAATCAAGAATCAGTATGCTATATGGGTAATGGGCATTGAAATAATAATCCATACTCGCACACATATAAACCAGAATGGAGGCAACATCAAATTTCTCTTGGAGCAATACAAATAATCAAGGTGGTAATCAATTCAACCATCATCATTTCCACCACCTGGTTTTCAAAACCCATAACAATCACAAGATCAAGAGAAGAAGCCACCTATTGAGTATGAAACAAATGCTTTAATAGGGATGATGAGAGACTTTATCCAGTCAATAAATAATAAAGTGACCACTCAAGAGGCTTTAGTTTAGAATTTAGAGACCCAAATGAGGCAACTTGCTTAGGCTATAAGTCAAAGGCCTTAAGGTAACCGTCCAAGTGACACAATTCACTACTACAAAATAGGCCATTAAAGTCAGTTAAAAAATGACTTTAAATTTATTTAAAGTTGGTTCACTGAACTGACTTTAAATTGATTGACTTAAAATTTAAAGTCAGTTCACACGTTGAAACGACTTTAAATTATATATATATATTTCATATTTCTACTCATTTTCTACTCTACTAATAACCTGTATTCAATCACATATAGCATAAAAAAACCAAAATCTGTTTAACAAAGTGTAAATAATAATACAAATAATTTAAATTTTAAATATAATTAATTATTTGATTATTAAATTTATTACAAAAAAAATAATGTATATACAATATATATATGTATATAGTTAACTTAAATTACACATAAAATGATGTCGTCAAAGTGTAATGGATTTTGTGAGCAAGCTTGCTTGGCTTAGAATCACCAGCATAGTAACAAGGTAACTGGACAAAAAACAGCTAGTCCATATAACAATTCATTCCCCTGCATACATGAGCACGTAAACATTCATCAAACAAGCAGTCTAAACTTCAGAGACAAGTGAATGGAGAAATTAAAGCATTATAAATATTACCATGGTATTGTCCTATGTTATTCAAGATTATATTCTTCTCCTAATGTTATAGTTTGAACAAAGTGTTCTGTCAATTCTTCTTGTAAATCATCAAAAATATGCATATCATAGCCCCATTTGTTCCAACCAAAGAAATATACGTAATTAATTAAATTCAAAATAAGAATGTAATATCATGAATTCACAAAAAATAACTTATATATGTTAAAAGATTAGTAAGAGATTATCACATCGACATCCGAGTGATATACTAATAACCTTATCCCTTCGAACTCATATTAGCACTTTATTAATCATTTTTCTATAAATATGAAGCTATCTGGAATCAAGCTGGTATTTTTAATGCTATAATGAGCTCTAAATATGAAGTCAAGTGTAACTCCAATTTGTTACTTGGCTTGGTTGAGTTTTGGTGCCCTTAAACGTATGGAACAATTGTGTAATACGTTTATGGGCATCAAAAATCAACCAAGCCAAGTAACAAATCAGAGTTATACTTGACTTCATATTTAGAGCTCATTATAGCATTAAAAATACCATCTTGATTCCAAATAGCTTCATATTTATAGATATATAACATCTCTCCCAGGCTCTTCTATTATTTCACCATTGGATATTTGTTCTTGAACAGCTCTCTACAAATAATAAAACAAACAAACATATCATACATTATTACATGAATTATTAAAAATCATATGGACTTTGTGTCAACCAAAATTACTAACCAACTTATTTAGTTGTTCTTCTCCTCGCTTAGTCATTGGTCTTGACTTCTTCATTTTAGGAGTCTTTGTTTTTATGTACAATTCAGATTAGGTAACCGGTCAATCCAATTCAGCTTCCTACATAAATTATGAAAATTTTATTAACCATGACATCAACTTAAATTTGAGGAAAATAAATATAAAAATATTTATAAATTAACAAAAATTAATAATACCATTCTATATCTAACTTCAAGATTTGAAGACCTTCCAGTATGGTTAGGAAGAATATTATGCATTTGTATATTATGATGTTCTTCCCTAATAATTTGAAATTCATCCGTATATTTATAATCCATGAAGTCTTTCCAAACTTGTGGTGTAATCTAAGGGTGTCCTTTATGGATTTTGTAGAGGTCTACTTCATCAAGTGGTTCCAAATATGGAAACACATAATTTCTTGCCAATTTGGAAGTTTTCTATACCTTCCACGCCTTATTTGCAATCTTATAACACTTGCTCTTCCAAGTTTCATCGACTTTGTAACGATTCTATAAAAACACACTACAAAAGATTAGATATATATAATACAAAAAAGATATAATATGTGTAATTAGTTATAAAATATAAGAGACTTACACAAATGGTTTTTCATATTTTTAACTTTTCAGCTTTGTCAACCTAAGTCCAATCATTTATATTGATTGGTATACTAGACTTCACAAGTCTACCAATAGAGGATTTCAATTGTTCGCCATTTTCCCCCATTGGATTACCAGTAGCATCAAATAGAACAGGTACTCTATCATTTGGTTTAAGTGGAGCATCAAGTATATTCGCCCAGTCCCTTCTTTTCAAATGCCCCAATAGATCATTTGGATCTACAAGCTCTGTTACCCAATGATCCATGAAATATTTGCAAACAATGAAGAAATATAAATTAATTGACAATTTGAGGCATCCAAGATTATTACAACAATATAGAACATACATTATGTTTAATTAAGTTATTGATCATATCCATATATTCCTTCACAATCACTTCGAGTCCATGATGAAGAATCATCGTCATCAATTAGATCATCATATACATTAGGCAATTTGTTTGAGAAATTACTAATATTGGTTAATGTATTAAGCATAGGATCATCATCTTCTAAAACATCACAATGGTAAAACTCTTTTTGTGGAGGAGTTAACACAACAGACCTTCTTATGTCAATTTGATTGCTTACATAAAATACTTGTTTTGCATGAAGTGCTAACGTGAAAGGATCATCAATGTGACTTATCTTGGATAAATTTGCAAGGGTAAATCCATAATCATCTATTTTATATCCAACATTGATAACATCTTTGACCTAATCACACAAGAAAACTGTTTCATGGAAGACCTCATAATCCAATTCCCAAATTTCTTGAATTATACCATAATATGTTCTATTAGAATGTACAGGATTACCATCTTTTGAACTAGAAAATTGCATAGTTTGTGCAACCATCTTCACACCACTATTCTGATTTACTCGGAATTTGTCCCTAACTTGAGTTGTAAACCTTGATCCATTAGTTATGAAACTAGAAAATGATTTGACATCGAATTTTGGACCATGTGCAAGCCATTCTAAACTTTTTGTTATTTTATGATTGGGTTTCTTGAGTTCATCTCGAATCTATGTATACAAAAACATGAAATGTGTTTAAAGTAAAGTTTTAAAACATTGCATAGAAGTACTAATGAATTCTTGTATGTGACACTTACATGGTTGTGAAACCAATTAATAAGCTCTCGCTTATGTTCATCATACACCCATTTTTCTCCTTCTTCTTTTTATAACGAGGATCAATCTTCAATAAGTTTAAATGCATCCTGTAATGTTATTAAAGATATATCAAGTAGATATCATTATTAATAGTTAAATAAAAAATAATTTTTGCGTAAATGGAAAGGTTAAACATCACTTACACTATGTACGGTTGTGCCTCATTATTATTTACCAAAATGATCCGGTGTGCTTTTTCCCATCGAGTGCGATAAATAAACAATTTCTTACCTCCATCAAGCATAGGGTTACCTACTTGGATCATATGACATTCTAAGAACAACTTGTGCATATGATTCCAAATTTCAGTACAACCACTAAAGTATTCAGAGCAAAACTCAATGGCCTTTTCAGTAATGTAACATTCCACCATGCATTCTTCAGGTCGATTTCTATTATTTACATATCCTTTAAGGACTTGCATATATCTCTCAAAAGAATACATCCACCTTAAGTAAGTAGGACCACACAATTGAATCTCTCAAACTAAATAAACACACAAGTGAATCATTATAACGAAGAAAGAAGGAGGAAAATATTTTTCAATTAGGCTCAAAGTCTCTACAACATCTTTCTGTAAAGAGTTTAACTCGCCAATTGATATAGATTTCTTGCATATTGTATTGAAGAATGAACAAAGGTGAATTATTGATAATCGAACATGTTTTGGAAGAATTGATCTAATAGCAACTGGTAATAACTGTTACATTAAGATATGAGAGTCATATGATTTCAATCCATAAAGTTTCTTATCGGTGATAGGCACAAAATTTCTTAAGTTGGATGAGTAACCATCAGGAACTTTCACACTCACCAAACATTTACAAAACACATCCTTCTCTTTTGTTGACATTGTATATGATGCATGTGGCAAGTCTTTTCGATTCTTATTAATGTCCACCCTTGGTACCAATTCAGGTCGTATGCCTAGTTTCTTTAAATCTAGCCTTGCTTTAATTCCATCCTTTGTTTTTCCAGGTATATTAAGTAATGAACTAATCAAGCTCTCACATACATTTCTCAATGTGCATGACATCTAAGATGTGACGAATGTGTAGGTCTTTCCAATAAGGTAATTCCCAAAATATTGATTTTTTATTCCAACAACCATGGTCTACTGATTCTCCTTCTTTTTCATTTTCACCCCTTTCATTAGTTGACCACTTTCGTTTCCCTACCTTAGTGAGTATTCTGTTTTTCATCTTTCCATATCGTTTAAATGTCATACCATTCAATTACCTTAATATCTGAACACCTTGCAAAGGTCAAGGTGCATGATCATGATCTTCTTCACCATCGAACGATTTCTTTTGGTGTCTAAACTTGTGTCCAGATAAAAAAATCTTCTATGTCTTCTATAAGACATCTTTAATCCATGAACAAGATAAGTTGCAGATGTGCCATCACTACATATAAGGCTTCCCTTGTAACCTTTTGTTGTATGTCCTGATAAGTTCCCATAGGCAAGAAAATCATTAACTGTCCATAAAAGGACCCCTCTCAAGTTAAAGTGTTCTTCTTTATGTGCATCATAAACATTTACACCATCATTCCACAAAGTCTTTAAATCATCTATCAGAGGCTGCAAATATACATCAATGTCAACACCTGGTTGTTTTGGTCCTGAGATCAATAATGTTAACATCGTGGATTTTCTTTTCCTATACAACCAAGGAGGAAGGTTGTATGTTACCATAATTACTGGCCAATAACTATATCTACTACTATGGGAACTATGTGGATTAATTCCATCAACAGCAATGGCAAGATGAAGATTGAACGGATTAGATGTAAATTGAGGGGATAAATTATCTACTACTTTCCAATTTGGAGAATCATAAGGATGAAGTAGCACCCCATCATCAGATCGATTATCTGAATGCCAAGTCAACATCTTTGATGTCTCTTTACTTTTGAACAACCTTTGAAAGCGAGGAATCAGAGGAAAGTACCAAAGAACCTTTACGAGCGCGCCTTTCTTAAGTGTTGTCTCATTTGTAGCATGCTTCCATCTAGATTCTTTACACATCAGACAATCATCTAATGCCTCATATTATTTTCTATAAAGAATGCAATCATTTGGACAAGCATGAATCTTATGATATTCCATGCCAAATCAACTAAGAGATTTCTTCACTTCATACATTGAAGATGGCAATTCAATACCCTCAAGAAACATATCTATTAGTAGATTTAGTAATTCTGTGAATCCCTTGTCAGAAAACCATGTTTTGCCTTCACATTGTACAAATGAACCAATCCCGACATTTTAGTGTATTTCTTGCATTTTGGATACAACATTTTTTTGGCATCTTCTATAATTTTTTTAAAGGTTTCACAATCATCCTCACGTAGTTCATCTTCAACACCATGAAACATATTTTCTGTCTGTACATTATGATAAGATGTATGTAATCCACTCACATTCTTATTTATCTCTTCCCTATGAGTATTATCAATATTTTCTCCATGATAATACTAACATTTATAGCTCAAAAGAATACCACTACGGATAAGGTGATACTTAACCTCGTTAACTTCATGAAATCACTCATTTTTACATTTAACACATGGACATCGAATCATAGTAATTTCATTATTACTATTTCTACAAGAAAATTTCATGAAACTTTCAACTCCAGAAATGTAGTCCTACTCAATTCTACACTTTGACATCTAAGATTTGTCCATTTTCTATTAATGAAATTAATTAAGCATATTAATTATGTATCCAATCAATATATTTCAAGTATTATTATACCAAAACATACATAATACAAAAATTTATCATTTTAATCATTTTAAAATTCTATTACTTTCACTTAATAAAATTTAATTATTTATATGTAAATAAATTCATCCACGTATGGTAAATATTCTAGTCCCTCAAACCCACAACATCCAGATATTATTTCCATAGAAAATGATGAGCCAAACATATAATAACAAGCATAATACAAAACATACATAAATAAAAAATTTATAAAAAAAATAAAGCAAACTAAATAATAAGTGCGTAGGATTAATAGAAATACTTACAATGAAGTGACTAAATGAAAGAAATGAAGACAAAATGAGTTTTTTGTAAGTGAGAAAAGTGGTATAAAAAATTTGAGCATTTCACTAAAAAAAAATAGGGAATCTAAAACATAATATAGAGAGGAAGATAACCCACTAAACAGTGTTGGAAATGGTGGTCGGAGATAGCCAAAAAATGAGAAAGAGTGGAGGAGGTGAGCTCAATTTTAGAGTTTTTTTGGGTGGTAGTTGCACGCAAAAATGAGGTTTTGATGGCGAAGAGAGAAAATAAATATGGATAGTGTTGGTTGATGTGTTGAATCGACGCTACATATGTAGATAGCGTCAGTTCTATGTGTCGACCGATGCTACACATGTAGATAGCGTCGGTTCAACGCGTCAACCGATGCTATCTATGTAATTAATTTTTTATTTTAATTAATTAACTGTTTTTAAAATTGAAATTAATTAAACAATACAATTGTTTTTATTTTTTTGGTCAATTATTTTTTAAGATTTTAATTAACTATATACATTTTATAGTTTTTTGAAAACTTTTTTGTATTGTGTTTTTCATGCTATCCAAATAACTATGTAAGGAATGCATGTACATAAAATTAATTACATATCCATGTAGTGCATTTTTTAATTTTAATAGTTTTTAAAATTGAAATTAAACAATATAATTTTTTTATTTTTTTCGTCAATTATATTTTATGAATTTAATTATCTATAGACTTTTTATATATTTTTTAAAACTATTCTATATATTGTGTTTTTCATGCTATCCAAATTCAATTTTAAATGGTTCAAATAAAATAATAATTGACCAAAAAAAATTAATTACGTGGATGATGTCAGTTTTTCACCGAACCGACTTTAAATTGATTATACGTCAGTTTTATCCAAAAATTGACTTTGCATTTTGACTTAAATACCACATTTTGCAGTAGTGATTATAAATCCAAGAAGATAAGGTAAGGAGCATTACAATGCTATGGCCTTGAGGATTGGTAAAACTTTTGAGGAGGAACATGAGATTCAAAAGGATGAGGAGAAACAAGAAGCTAAAAAGGATGAGGAGGTACAAGTAGTTAAACAGAGCATTGGAAAGGAAATAATTCAATCAAAAAAGAGAAACCTTTACAAACCCACTATTCCTTTCCCTCAAAGAATGCAAAAGCCAAAGTTAGATGTACAATTTTCAATTTTTTTGAATGTTTTCAAGAAATTGCACATAAATACATCTTTTGCACATGCAATTGAACAAATGCATTCTTATTATAAATGGCAGATAGATCAATAAAGCAACCCCAGGGTGTGGTAGATTATATGCTAGTAAAAGTAGACAAGTTCATCTTTCTAGTGGATTTCATTATACTAGACATAGAAGAGGAGCATAACATTCCTATCATACTTGATCGTCCATTCTTAGAAATCAAAAGAGCACTCATTGATGTACAAAAATGTGAGCTTACAATGAGAGTGCAAGATGAACAAGTAACATTTCAAATTTTTAAAGCATCTGAACCTCCTAATATTGATAATGTTAATGAATTCTTAAAGATAGATGTTACTGATCATGATGATAACATAAAAAAATCTATTTAGTCACCCATACTTAAGAATATTACACATGATGCTGTGAACAAAGAACTACACTCACCAAGAAATAACTCAATATATTTTAATTTTTCAATTATGGAATATATGATTGATATTGTTGATTGTGTGAGCTATATGGAAGCTACATCTCCTATGTGTATACCAAATGATATTAAGGAGAGTTTTGAGATAGGATCTAAGCTAAAACCATCTACTAGAGAGCCTAACAGAGAGATGAAAAGGATATTGTAAATACATAAATTAGATAAGCTACAATGGAGTGCTTATAAGAATGCCAAAAAAGTACAAAAAGAAAACAAAAATATGGTATGATAAGAGAATTAAACATTTTGTTTTTAAACTAAAACATAAAGTACTATTGAAAAATTCAAGACTCAAACTATTTGAGGTAAAACTTAATAGTAAATAGTTAAAATAAGGTCTCAATTGAAATGCTTTTTGATCAATCCTGCAATGGTTAAAATAAAACTAAAACCAGGTATATCAAACACGATCTATTCTTGATTGATCTAACCCCTTGATCAATCAAACCCAACTTTGACCAATCTATTGTAATTTGACATAGATCGTCCAAGTTTGAACCTCGATTGATCTAACTCTTTGATCAATCGACCTACCACTTCAATCGATAAGCAACATATATACTAAATGTTTCGAAGTGTGTAATATGTATCCTAGCATGTTTAAGAATAAGTATATACCTAAAATTAACATATTGACTTAAAGCTCAGAGGTTTCTTTAGCATGAATAATATACTTGAAAATATGCTTAGAAATTAGTTTACATTTAAACATTTTGCTCATGACTATCACCAATACTCATATTCCTTACAATCTCCCTTTTTGACATATTCGTCTGACAAAAACTCTCTCTTGCTACATGATACTAATAGGAAAAATAAATTTTTTACATAGTGGTACTATCCTATGATCTGATGTAGCCATTTTTTGCTTAGATCTTAACAACTCCTATGAACACTGAAAATAAAAAAAACAAATAGGAACACAACTTGTCTCAAAAGACTAATTTTTCATTATTTTAGTGTATGTAGTAATAGTAAAGTGAAGTAGTAAATATAAGCAATGAGTACTAACCGATAGAACATTAAATCTCAAAATTACTCCCCCCGTGTGGTATATCAAAGTAATTACTTAATCATTGTGTGCTCTTACCCTATGTGTAATAATGAATAATAAATAGAACAATTAATTAATGTGTTCTTCTTATATGTGCAATGACTCTCCCATTATTAACTACTATACCCCCCTTTTGTCATACAAAAGGATAACATTATATAGACAAGACACACAAACATACTCACATATACGATGATATATTGACAATCTCCAAAACAAGATACATGCTTGAACTACAATAGTATGTCAATTTGTTCATTTATGATAAATTATGAAAGATTTAAAGAAAAGTGTATCACCTATTATGGAAACTTGTAGTTGAATCCTTACTTTCATAATATAAATTATTTACGAAGAGAGAACTTAATGTATTTGTTTCACCATTTAGTTTTCATATTTTTTAGATTGGTTATTTATTTATGTATAATTATTTTGTATAACCATTCATGGCTCTTTCTTTTCGTGTGTGTAATTGTTTTATTATTTTTCTTTTTTCATTATTAATTTTCTTCTGCGAAGGAAATATGCACAAGCCAAAAACTTATATGATCACTTTAACACTAGTTTTGAGAGAGCCTTCTCCGCTCACTTCTGTAGCTTCACACATCATAGTAGGTAGTCCTATTAAAACTAGGTGGCTCTCTATAGTGTCAGTTTAGAAAGTGAAAGATAGAGCATAAACATAATTTTTCTATCAAGGTAATCTCAAGTCCTATAATCTCATAAAAGTAATCATAAACTTAAGTGTGATACACATATGTGTTTAGTGAGTGTATGGATAGGTTCTTGTCAACATCGATCACTAAATGTAAAAAAGTATCAAATGCACAAGTAGAAATATCCATTTGCACAACATAAAATCAGTCAGAAGAATTGAAGTAGTAGGAGAATAGTATGTATAGTTTATGTCAAAGTTGAAATAGGTCTACTCCTCCTTTTCCTTTTATTTTTCTTATTTTATGAAACAAGAGAACAATAAATCAAAATGAAAAGCAACTAAAAAAACTCAATAATATAGAATCCTTAAGCACTTCCAAGATCCAAATCCTTGGTTATCAAGTGCCTACAAACTCCAAGGATAAATTGTTTTCCTCTACAAGTTCCCTAATGAAAAGATGTCTAATGTCTATATGTTTTGTTCGAGAATGCAGAATAAGATTTTTTGAGATACATTTAGCAATAGTGTTATCACAGTAAAGGGGAATAATACCTTGTTCAAAACCTTACTCCTTAATCTTATTTTTCATCCATAGATGTTATGTGTAGGAGCTTCCATTAGAAATGTATTTGGCCTCTATAGTAGATAAGGATATAGATTTTTGTTTCTTACTGTGCCAAGATACAAGGTTAAGTTACCAATATAGAAGCATACACCTTAGGGGCTTTTTCTCACATATTGTTTCCTACCCAGTCGACATCTATGTATCCACTAATTTCACAAGCAGTATCATTAGAAAATCAAATTCCCAAGCTTTTAGTTCTGGAGAGATACATGATAATCCTTTTCACATGTTCAATATATGACTCCTTAGGATCTATTTAATAATGGGAACAAACATCAACACTAAAGCAAATGTCAAGCCTACTAGTTGTAAGGCACAATAAGCTTCCTATCATGCTTCTATATAGCATTTGATCAATGCTCTTACCTAACTCATTCATAGAAATTTTGGCATTTGTATTTATAAGAGTTACCAAATGCTTACTTGTCACAAGCCCCAATTTATTAATTATACCACATGAATACTTGGTTTGAGAAATAAAAATGCTATCATTTAGTTGTTTAATTTGCAAACCATGAAATTATGTAAGTTTACCCATCATATACATTTTAAATTCACTAATAATTATATTCAAAAAATCTTTGGTAGGTGAGGTGGAGGTTGACCTAAAGACTATATCATTAACAGATATTTAAGCAATGAATATATCATATTTGGTCATCTTAATGAAAGGAGTTTTATCAACTCCCTCTCGAACAAATCCCTTGTCCAAGAGATAAGTAGTAAGCCTTCCATACCAAGATCTCGGAGCTTGATTAAAACAATAAAGAGCCTTATTGAGTTTATATACATGCTTGGAGTATTATGGGCAAACAAATCATTTTAGTTGTACAACATAGACCTCTTCACTAAGTATACCATTTAGGAAAGTAAGCTTTACATCTATTTGAAAGAGTTTAAATTTCATAAAGCATGCAATAGCAAGCATGATCTTTATTCTTATATGTTATATTTAATTTTTCTACTATTAAATTTAACATAGCTGGCTGGTTGTAAATTTGATATAATAATAATGTTGTTATGCTTGCAAAATATTAAATAGGTAAAACAGTTCTACAAAATAAATTGATTTTGTTTTTATTCAAAAATATTAAGGATGTTAGAGATAAATATATTATTTTCATTACAAATTTAAATCTAAAAATTAGATTTTAAGATTTAATTATCTAGTCTAATTTAGAGAAGTGCCCTTTTCTTTGTTGGTACAATCGCCCGGTAGTTAGAATGAAGCTCTATTTTACAAGTTTTAATAAGAATTATTATTCAAAAATGTATTTACAATATTTTCAATAATTATTTTAAAACTTTAAAGTTAGTACTCGGATAATTAAATTCTTAAGTTTAATTTGGACACCTTGAATAAAGTTAAAATATCTAACCCTACTAAAGGTGGCATTTAAATGGTTCATTTTCAATCTCTTAGAAAAAAAAATAATTTAATTAACCAAATTAATTATCTATCCCACCCATTGGTGTTAAATGATTTGTTTAATTAACAAAGAATATCTAACCTTATCAAAGGTGATATTTATATAAAAAATAGAGAATCAATAAATATCAATTTATATCTTTAATAACCTAAATGATATGAGAAAGCATAAATAACTTTATCATTACATCAATAAATACTCCACTATTTTGAATGATAAAAATTTGCATAATTGTTCATTGAATACATATCTATGTTTATTGTTTTATGTTATTAGATTAGGAAACACAAAAAATCAAATATCTTGACAAGATTTAGAATTTAATTTCGTTTTCAAAAAGATGAATAATAAATTAAAAACCACATATACTCCTTCCTTAGATCTACCTTAGGAGTATACTTTTCATTTTATATAAAATGATTCATGCACTTGTGAGGGTTTTACAAACGTTAAACCAAAGTATTTAAAGAAAAGATATTGCTAATTCGATGCCGATTTTGTTCATCAAGATTTTATTTGATGATTTTTTAAAAAGAACTAAAATTACCATAATTTAGTGCATTTTAATTAATTGAATAGATTTATATTTATATGATTTTATCATATTTTTATATGAATTTATCTTATTGGAATCAAAAGTATTTTTATTTGTTTTTTGATCTTTTTATTTAAAATTAATTTAAAGACTCAAAGAAAAGTATTGTAGGGAATACATCAAAAATATGTGAGAAAAAAGGAGAAAAAATCAAATGGAAAAATGGAAACAAAAAACAAACAAACAAAACTACCCAGCTGGGCATGCCTAGCCCTTCCCACGTGTAGTCATGCGGATGACCAGCTTGTCTGGAGTGTAGACACGTGTATGTCTTACCTCTATCTACATCCCTCCATTGAGTCGTACACTCACCAGCACCCATCCCACAGCAAATCTCAACTATCCATACCCAGTTGTGCTCCATTGAGTCGTACACTCACCAGCACCCATCCCACAGCAAATCTCAACCATCCATACCCAGCTGCGCTCTCCACTGCCCACACACGCGTGATAGCCAAGCCAAACATGTCCAACACCCATTTTTAGGATATTTTTCCACTTTGTTTAGCCTTTTCCTCACCTATATAAGGACCATCTCCCCCATTGTAAAAATCATCCCTCAGGATTCTCAAGATCCCTAAAAATCTCTCTCTAGAAAGCTTTCTTAGTTTTTTTTTGTTTTTTTAATTTTAGAGTTCTTTTCTTCTTGAGAAAAACTAATTATGCTTTTGTAAATTTCTAGTTTTTGATTCAATAAATAGAAATGCAAATCTGTTTGGAGGTTTTCTAGAAACGGATTTAGCATCAAAGTTCTGTAAGGATTCTTTTGAGGTATAATTTTAAAATGAATTATTTATAGTGTTTTTTATTTTATTCTTATATGTTATATTTAATTTTTTTGTGATTAAATTTAACATAGTTGGCTATTTGTAAATTTGATATAATAATAATGTTGTTATGGTTGCAAAATATTAAATAGGTAAAACAATTCTACAAAATAAATTGATTTTGTTTTTATTCAAGATTTTATATTAAGGATGTTAGAGATAAATATATTATTTTTCATTACAAACTTAAATTTGAAAATTAGATTTTAAGGTTTAATTATCTAGTTTGATTTAAAGAAGTGCCTTTTTATTTGTTAGTACAATTGTCCGGTAGTTAAAGTGAAACTCTATTCTACAAGTTTTTATAAGAACAATTATTCGAAAATTTATTGATAATATTTTCATTAATTATTTTAAAACTTAAAAGTTAGTAATCGGATAGTTAATTCTTAGGTTTAATTTGGACAATAAATGTAGCATTTAAATGGATCATTTTAAATCACTTAGAAAAAGGAATTAATTGAATTAACTAAATTAATTATCTATACCACCCATAGGTGTTAAATGATTTGTTTAATTAACAAAGAATATCTTACCCCACCAAAGGTGGTATTTATATAAAAAATAGAGAATCAATAAATATCAACTTATATCTTTAATAACCTAAATAATATGAGCAAGCATAAATAACTTAATTATTACATCCATAAATACTCCAGTTATGAATGATAAAAATTTGCATAATTTTTCATTGACTCCATATCTATTTTTTATGTTATTAGATTAGGAAACAAAAAAAATTAAAATAGCGTGACATGATGTTTAGGATTTAATATCTTTTTAAAAGTTTAAATAATAAATTAAAACCCATATGTATTCTTTCCTTAGATCGACCTTGAGAGTATACTTGTCATTTTCTATGAAATGATTCGTACAATTGCAAGAGTTTTACAAATTTAAAACCAAAGTATTTGCAAAACCGGTATAACTAACCTGGTGTCGATTTTGTTCATCACTTATAGACTTAAAAAGTGACAACGACAATCCTAATGACTCAAAATATTTTGGCACACTACTTGGCATTTACTGCAACTGCTGGTGGAAACTCTAATAAGTATGACATTGATTTATACTATGAGAAAAGTGATTCTAAATTAGAGTATTTGCAAAATCGGTATTACTAACCCAGTGTCGATTTTTTTCATCACTTATAGACTCAAAAAGTGACAACGACAATCCTAATGACTCAAAAACAAATATTGGCACACTACTTGGCATTCAATGCAACTGCTGGTGGACACTCTAATAAGTATGACATTGATTTAAACCATGAGAAAAGTGATTCTAAATTCCTACTCAATAAATATAGTGCAAATAATCTTGATGAATTCTTTATAGACTTTATTGGCAGTAAGAGACAAATGGATAAATTACTTCTAAAAGTAATTAAACCAAATGGTAAACTTAAATCCTTTTAAATAAATTCCTCATTTATAGAAAAGAAAAATTGAGCTGTCTCATGTGCTAATATTTTGAATTCAAGTCTTACAATCCTTAAATAAGAAAACAAGAATCTCATGCAAGAACTTGGAGAATCAAAGGAATCCATAAAGGGGTTGACCATTGGAGCTAAAAAGGCAAGTAAAGTTCTTCACTCTGAAAAACCTTTTGGATACAAGAAAGGCCTAGGCTATGTGGCTAAGGATTCTATAACATCATTTTTAAAAACAACTCAGTTTCAAAAATATTTAACCCTTATTCACATGATTCATATGGCATTGATTATAGGGATGAGAGCTCCACTCCTTTAACATCAAAAACCACATCTGTAAGGCCTTATAACACTACTCCTACAAATATTAATTATGCACAACTAAATTTTGCACGTATAATTGAAAAAACTATTAAATTTGTGCCTGTATGCCATTATTGTGGTAGGAAAGGTCATGTTAGGCCCAAGTGTAGATTTTTAATGAATACTCGTCAATTTAATAATTATTTCCATGCTTCTAGTTATAAGTCTAATTTTCATCATCCACTTATGAATTTTGCATCATATTCTTGGATGAATGCAAATTATAGTAACATGTTCAAAAATTCTACTAGAAAATATAAATTTGTTGGTTAAAAGAGGCAAGTGAATTTCAACACATATAATTCTAAAACTAATTATCATCATCCTACCGTGCATGTTGCATCTTCATTTAGGATGAATGTTTATCTAGGTACTTTTGTTTGGGTGCTTAATTGACCCTAGGTGAGAATTTTAAGTTTGTTTTTTTGTTTTTATTATTTTAATTGATGTTTCTTAATTAAAAAAAACTGGGAAAAAGAGGGAAGTAAACATCATTTAACATTGAAATGAACAATTACATACCACTCTTATATTTATTGACTATGCACTATTCAAATTTATAATATGAATTATGTATTTATATATTTTTCACATCTGGTGATCAATATTGTCGTGAACCTACTCACACACTCACTTGACACATATGTATGTCATGCTTGAAGTTTATGATTGATATTGTTAGATTTTACGGCTTGGGATAACCTTGACTATAAAATTGTGTTTGAACTCTATATTTCACTTTATAAAATGCTACTTTAGAGAGGTACCTAGTTTTGAGATGGCTACTGCCTATAATGTGTGAAGCTACCTAGGTGAGCGGATAGATTTACCACACAACTAGTGTGAAAGTCATCATAGGTTTTTGGTGCGGGCATATTTCCTAAAATATGATAAAATACTATAAGGAAAAATAAAAATACAAAAGCTTATGCACTCCAAAAAAGAAAGAGCCACAAATGGTTATACAAAAAGAAAATAAATAACCAATCTCACATAAAAAAATAAAAGAGAGGAATATCAAAAAAAGGAAAAAGCTAATCAAGTTCTATCTTGGTAAGTAAAATTTTATTATACGCCAGTATGAATCCAACTGTATTTTTTTCATGATAGGTGATACTCTTTTCTTTGAATCTTTCATAACAAATCATAAATGAAAAAATTGACATCCTACTACACCTCTAAGACATATTTAACTTTTGGTGATTATCAATATGTCACCATACATGTTAGTATGTTTGTACATACTGTCTACATATATTTCTGGTGTCAATGGATAGTCACACTTTGAACAAAATTAATTTCATATTTTATGTGTACTATTAGGTTCATGTTTAGCTAAGTTTACTATCCTCATTTAAAAAAAATTACATTTAAATTTTTATAAGTGTTTATGTTATTCAAATTTATTTAGGGAAATTATAGAACTTAGGGGGAATTTATTCATTTTTGGAAAACATATTGTTTTTAGCCCTTTTTTTATTGTTCTTGAGCTTTTCAGAATATGTACTCCTCTTTTTAGTCATTAAATGCACTACTTGCTTGCTCAACCTATTTTTCATTGCTTCATGATTATATTAAATGGAGAGATTTATAGTGTGTTAATTGAAAATATGTAAATGGGAGAGGTAATATTTGAAAATTTTCTTTGTGAGTGATTACACATAGGAAAAGAACACGTTGATAATTCAAACTTATTCACATAGGAGGAGTAATACTTAAATATTCTATCTATTGTTACCTATCACTTATGTCTATTTATTCTATTATCTGTTATTAGATACACTGAACTAATAAAAAATTAGTCTTTCGAGACAAGTTGTGCCTATTTGTGTTTTCATTTTTCAGTGTACATGTGAGTTATCAAAATTCAAGCGAAGATGGTTTCACTAGATCATAGGATAATTTCACTTTGTAAAATGTATTTTACCTATGAGTTTGTTGTTGTGAGAAAGATGCTTTGTCACACAAATATGACATAAGGAGAGATTGTAAGGTTTATGATTGTTGGCAATATTCATGAATGAAGATATAAATATAATTTAGTTTCTAAGCTCATTTTTGAAGATCATATTCAAGCCAAAGAAATTATGAAGCTTCAAATGAACATATTTTAGGTATACTTCTATTCTTATGCCTTTTAGATTTCATATTAGATACATAGAAACTTTTAGTATATAAATGCTTGATCGGTCAAGCAATAACTAGATAGATCAAGGAGGTAGATGAATCAAGTAATGACTACATCAATCTAAGTCCTCTAAAATTAATTTTATATGAGGTAGATTGATCAAATTTTTAGGTTATATCATTCGAGAATTGATTACATTCGTTCTTCTTGGTCTTGGGATTTATTTTTTGGTACCTTATATTTATCAAGATTTGGCTAGATAGATTGATCATCCTTGAATTATAGCTTGGATCAATCAAAAAGGGCTTTGATCAATCATCTTTTTGGTTCAATCAATTAAGCTCGACTTAGATCGATTGAGCGGCCAGGGTTTCAACTTTAACCTAATTTTTACTCAAGTAAAATTATTTTGTTACTATATTGTCCTTACTTCTTAAAGCTTTTTTAAATGATTCTATGGACATAATGTAATTGGACTTTAACCTATCATTAGGGCTTCAATATTTCCTATATATCGAACCCAATGCTCCATATTTTTATCAATCACTAGAGCATTAATATTTTCATCTTAAGCTCTCTCTTTCAAATTTCTTTGCAAAAACAAGATCATATTTCCTTAGCTATCTTTCTTTAATTAATCTGTTAAGCATCAGTGGTTATGCTTTTTTAATAAGCCTAATTGGTTTATGATATTTTGATTAAATATTAAAATAGATTCTTCTTTATTTTGTTATTGAATTATTAGATCAAATAATTATATGTGTAACATTATAATTATTTGATTTGTTTATTTATTTTCAAAGAAGTTATCTTTGTTGAACTTGAGCCTAATCTACTTGTTCTAGGGTTACTAGATAATTTAATATTGATTGATATATTCTTGAATATACTAGTTTGGGTTATTCATTGTTTGATCTTTTCTAGGAAACATCTTGCACTTTTGTTATTGTGCTAACTTTTCAAGTACTAATTGAATGAGTTCGATTGCTTGTGTGACTTGTGCTTACGTCGAGCTCGTAAAAGGTCAACTTCATCTTTGAGGAGTTTAATGGATGTTTTGTTCTTGTTGACCTCAATCATTAATTGTTCAACCTCACTCTCAAGTTTCAAGCTCTCCCTCTTGAGTAAATAAGCTCAAAAAGTGAAGAGTGATCTTTTTCCATAATGAACAAGAAAGAATTCTTAGCAAAGTTTGAATAATAAAGGGGCAAATCTAATCACTAAAGGGAGCACCCACCTTTTTATAGCCAATGATGGGTCCCATGTGTCCCCAAACTTTCTCAAAATTAGGAAAACTTTGTCATTTTCAAATAAAGACAATTTAAATTTTAATTTGTATGTAATAACAATAGCATATAGTCATTAAGTTAACACAAAGGGTACACTAATTTGGCCATAAAAATACTATTTATTAAATAAAACAAGTAAATATTAAGTAAAAAATTGCACTAATAACTC
Source organism: Hippophae rhamnoides (assembly GCA_033030585.1). Classification (NCBI taxonomy): domain Eukaryota; kingdom Viridiplantae; phylum Streptophyta; class Magnoliopsida; order Rosales; family Elaeagnaceae; genus Hippophae; species Hippophae rhamnoides. The sequence continues at coordinate 58,360,630 of CM065430.1, forward strand.
TATATTCATAGAGTCATCACACCTCCAAACTTAAATCTTTACTTGTCCTCAAGTAAAACTAAGCATAACTAACTAAAATAACTTCGGTAGTATGTTCATAAATATACTTCTATTAATACATGTATATTTTAAGAAAACTTTCTCTCTCAAAAGTCATACAAGTCTATGATAAAGAGGTTCATATATTCATCAATCAATGTTCCATCAATACAAGGATATGCAAGGTTTTTGAAAAATTGATTCGTGTGTGTGTGCTACACATGATATCATCTAATGCACTCATAAAATCAACCTGTATGAGCATGCTAATAAATTCAATCTTAGAACAAGTCTCATAAGTCAATTTTTCACATCTCTCTCCACTAATATAAAAATGCACTTAGCTCAAGATCAATAAGAACTTTACATGGTTGTAATGTAAGGCTTAGGTGGGGGATCGATAAATGCAGACATTTTAGGGTCTTTCCACACCTTAGTTTTTTTTTCATCATGTACTTTTTAATTGCAATTGAGCTTTTACTTGATATTTTAGTGCACCCTCTTTTGACATTCTTTTTATATTTTTTTTATTCCACGTCTCTTTTCTCTTTTTTTTGGTTACTTCACAACACCCCCAAACTTATTTTCAATTCTATTTTCTTTTTCTTTAGTGGGATACTTGTGTTGTGAGTTTTGCTTCTTCTTTTTTCATACGGGGTGCATTACATTTCATCTTACTCTAAAGCATAACACATGATTGCATCTTTTTTTCTTTTCATACAAGCTAAAGGTGCAAGGGTAAAGGTTATACTTATTAGTTAGGCATTTAATGTGGCTTTCAGATATGAAAGGTTCTTTGTTAGGCTCAAATGGGTGACTAAAGATATTAACAATGGTTAGCTTGAAAGACTCAATCGATCCAAATAAGGTCTAAATCATTTCTCTTACTAAATACTATTTAGGATTTCACTTCAAGAGATGATTAAATAGATTCTAAAACTTGGTATATCTAATTGACTCACATAACTCACTACAAATTTTCTCTCAATAAGCACACCAAAATCAATCATGAACATATGCATAAAAGTTGAATCAATTCAATCAAAACTAGCAAGCATATGACATGATTAATGTAAATATCTTAACAAATATGTTACATTCCTTATCCTAGTCATGACAACCAATTTTTATCATTGAGTTTATATGTTTCATATCAAGCATGCATGCATTTAGTTTCCATATATTTATCAATTTCTACCCAAATCGTGGTTAAAAACAACATAAATATTAAAAAAACCCTAAAAATTTAAAATGCATACTAAATACTAATGTAGAGAATGAAGTTCCCTCTCCCAAACTTAAATTACATATTGTCCCCAATGTGCACATGTAAATATGAAAAAGTAAAGAAAAACTCCCTTAATTATGGCACACCACATCTTTCACTAAAATGCTCATTCTTGTTACACCATTGCTCTCCACATTTATTCACCTACAAAACAAAAACAATGAAAATATAAGTAAAATAACGTTGGGTTGCCTCCCAACTAGCGTCACGTTTAACATCCTTGACTAGACAGCCCTATTAAGTCCTAAGGCACATCCCTTTGTATCCATTTACTTTTGAGTTTGGTTGGAAATAAATTGAGTCTTGATCTGTTCAATAATACTTTATGTTTTGGCTCTCAAGCACGGTGCTCAATTCTCTTCTCATTCCATATTTTTTTCCTTTTGAACTTCTTGGCATTCTTATAAGCACTCTACCGTAACTCATCCAATTTACGTATTTCTAGTAGCTTTTTCACCTCTCCATTGGACTCTTTCACTTTTATACTTGATTAAGGATAGGAGGGTAGAAGTGCGGGGTCTAAACTTGGTGGCTCTTCAATTGATGGTTTGAGTTTAGATCCTATCTCAAAATTTTCCATTATCACCTTTGATACATACATGAGAGATGTGTCCTCCAAAATTTTCACACAATCCACAATATCAACCTTTGATGCCATAATTTCAAAGTTATAATAGGTTGAGTTATTTTCTGGTGAGTTTATGTCCTTGTTTATAGTAGTATGTGTTAAAGTCTTAAGTTTGGGTGACACAACAGATTCTTTTAAGTCATTCCCATAATTAGTAACATTTATCCTTAAACATTCATTAGCATTATCAATATCAGAGGGTTCAGATTCTTTAAAAACTTTAAATATTACTTGTTCATCTTGCACTCTCATTGTAAGTTCACCTTTTTGTACATCAATGAGTGCTCTTCTGGTTGCTAAGAATGGACAACCAAGTATGATAGGAATGTCATGGTCCTCTTCCATGTCTAGCATAATGAAGTCCGCCGGAAAGATGAATTTGTCTACTTTTACTAGAAAATCTTCTACCACACCCCAGGGTCTTTTAATTGACATGTCTGCCATCTGCAATGTTATTAAGTGGGTTTGGCTTTACCAACCCCCAATCTCTGGAAGACCGATAATGGCATAAGGTTAATACTAGAACCCAAGTCACATAGTGCCTTGCCAAAATAGATGTTCCCAATAGTGCAAGGGATGTCAAAACTACTTGGATCTTTCAGTTTTTATGGTAGTTTTCTATTAAGGATGGCACTACAACCTTTAGTCAAGGTTATTGTTTCATGATCTTTAAGCCTTCTTTTCTTTGATAGTATATCCTTCATGAATTTGGCATAAGATGACATTTGTTCAAGTGCCTCTACAAATGGTATGTTTATGTGTAGCTTCTTGAAGACTTCTAGAAATTTTGAAAACTGTGTATCTGACTTTTGATTTTACAGTCTTTGAGGGAAAGGAATAGTGGGTTTGTAAAGGTTGCTCTTTTTTGGCTGAATTATTTCCTTTCCCTTACTCTCTTTATCCACTAATTCCTACTCCTCCTTTTTAGTTTATGGTTGCTCTTTATCCTTTTTAGTTTGATAGTCCTCTTTATCCTTTTTAATTTCCTGTTTCTCCTCATCCTTTTTTGTCTTATGTTCTTGTTCTAAAGTTTTACCACTCCTTAAGGCTATGGCATTGCATTGGTCCTTACCCTCTCTTCTTGGGTTTACAATTGTGTCACTTGGAAGGTTCCCTTGAGGCCTTTGACTTATAGCCTGAGCAAGTTGCCCCATTTGGTTCTCCAAATTTTGAATTGAAGAATTGACACTTTTGTATTCACCGATTGGATGAATTATTTCATCATCCCCATTAAATCACTTATATTGTCCTCAATAGGTGGCTTCTTCTCTTAGGCTTGTGATTGTTGTGGTTGTTGAAAACCAGGTGGTGGAAATGATTGATGGTTGAATTGACTACCACCTTGAATGTTGTTATTGCTCCAAGAGAAATTTGGATGTTGTCTCCATCCTAGGTTATATGTGTTTGAGTATGGATTATTGTTTCGATTCACATTACCCACATAGCAAATGGATTCAGGATTATTTGGACAATTATCAAACAAATGAGCTCCTCCACAAAACACACATGACACTCCTGAATTTTGGACTTGGTTTATACTCGCTAGCAAGTTTTGTACCTTCAAAAGATTAACCAAAGATGACACTTGAGCTATAAGTGCTGTGATATCATTTACCTCATGCATTCTGGCTACTCTTCTTGTGGTTGTCATTCTGTCCATTGGCCATTGATAATTATTGCTAGCCATTTTCTCAAGTAAATCATAAGCTTGATTGTAAGATTTGGCTAGCAAATCTCCATTAGCCGATGCATCAATGATAGTACTTATTTAAGCATTGAGACCATTGTAAAAAGTTTTCTTTTGAATCCAAGAAAGAATACCATGATGAGGGCACTTCCTTAGCACTTCCTTGAATCTTTCCCATGATTCATATAGAGATTCTCCTTCATGTTGTTGGTAGGAAGTAATATCATTCCTAAACTTAGCATTTTTTGTTGGTGGGAAGTATTTCATCAAAAATGTCTCCGCCAAACCATTCTAAGTTGTAATGGAATTAGGTGGCAAAGAGTTTTGCCAAGCTCGAGCGCGGTTTCACAAAGAGTAAGGGAATAATCTAAGCCTAAATGCCTCCTCTGTCACACCATTGAACTTAAATGAATCTACAACTTCAATAAACAATCTGAGATGAAGATGAGGATCCTCTGTTGGTAATCCACTGAATTGTCCAACTGTTTGTAGCATTTGAAACATCACTTGCTTTAATTCAAACTGATTAGCTTGAATGTTTGGCCTTGTAATACTTGGATTCAACCCTTCCAACGTAGGTATTGCATATTCATTCATAGCTCTATCTCTATCATCTATCAAAAACATTTGATTATTTAAGTTTAACTCATTATTGTTTATTTCTAATGGATTAGCCATTTTTTTCTCTTGGGTGACTTGTTGTTTTCTAATTGATCTTAAAGTACGCTCAATTTCAAGATCTAAAGGTAAGATTTTTCCCTCACGAACTCTACTCATACAATAGACTCAACTATGTTTCTACAATACTAAAGGAGATGTCTAAATAAAAACTAAAACAAATTAACAACTAAATAAATAAATTAAAGTAAAAAAATAAATAAAAGAAATTAACTAGAATAAATAAATAAATAAGTCCCTAAAAGAATATAAATAAATTTAGATTAAAATTAAAGTAAAGAAAAATAAATTAAATGTTTTTTTTAAAAAGAGAAAAAATAAAATTAATAATAAAAAAAATATTAATTTCTAATATTAATAATCCCCGACAACGGCGCCAAAAACTTGACCGCCATACAAATTATGTGTGCAATGAATACGCAAGTATACATATCGTAATAAGTAATATAATGATAAGTAAAGATCGTTCCCACAAAGATTAGTTTTTTTAAAAACTAATTTTAAAACTAAAAATAATAAAAATTAATTTTTTTTGGTGTTTTTATATCTTAAGAAAACAAAATTAAAATAAATAAAAGTAAATAGTAATAATTAATTAATTCAGATTTGGTAACTGAGAAGATATATGAGAAAATATCTTGGTATACTTAATCTCCCAATTTTCTAAAGATGTAAATAACTAAAATACCCCTAATATAATTATCAATTAATTACATGATCAATTGAATCTAACTTAGCATGTATTTCTTTCTCAAGTAAACTACACACCATATAGTAATTAATTTAATCACACTCTCATGCCAATAAAATTGCATACAACTCTTTCTGTTCATCAATTATATATCACATACATAAGAATCATTTATCTCTGGTTAGAAACTATGCATGTTATTTAATCAAGACAAAAAATTAAATAATTATCTTAAATCTATTTAATTGCCTCTATAAATAGATTATTGGCCAAACAATTAATAACATAAAAATCAGATTAAATAATATAATTAAATTAAAATTATAATTGGGGTAAAATATTAGATCATCACTTGGTGAAAATTGGGTTCATACGATCCCTAGATTAATAAATTAATTACACATAATTGTGTTCATAAAGATCATATTTTCATAAAAAAAGACATAAAATTAATAAAGAAAAGAGTAGAAAAAGAAATACAATCAATCTCTTGAATTGTAGAATTAATTTCCTCTTGAATCTCCACCAAAATTGTGTCGTTTCTTCACTTTTTCTGTATTTTTCTCTCTTTTTAGCTCTAAAAACTCACCAAAATTATGCTAATGGAGGCTCATTAGGGTTTATTGAGTGATTAGGGGCTTAAATAAAGCTTAGGTGCGATTTGGACCATCCGATTAGCTTCAAATCAAGGGCTACAATCAAAATAAGCAAAACTGACAATTTCAACCAATCACAGCGTGACACATGGCATAAAAATTCATTGGAAAAACTAGTGAGCGACGCATGGTAGGGGAGACTAGTCAGAGTCAATGATAGCCAAGTCAGCAACACGTGGCGCTACGTGATTATTGGGAACAGATCGCGTGGCGGGCAGGTGGAATGCACGGAGGAATGGTGTGGTGACACGTGTCATGGCACGTTCACCGATTTCCAAACTCGGATTGAACATCGTGGCTTGCCCAGTCAGCTGCTTTACTTGCGTGGCTTTCCACGTGTTAGCGTTTGATTGGTCATGTGTTAAAAATTCATAAAAAAATCCATAAAAATTCCAAAAATTATATTTTCACCCCTTTTCTCTAAAAAGTTTATATTTTAATTTTTGTGGCCATAAAAATACTATTTATTGAATAAAAAAAGTAATTATTAAGTAAAAAAGTGTATTAATAACTCTATTTTCATAGAGTTATCACATATATTCATTAAGTTAACACAAAGGGTACACTAATTTTTCCTTACAAAAAAAATGTGAAAAAATACAACAAATTTACATAAACAAAATAAAAAGATACTGTTAATCTGTAAAACTATTGATTGGCTTTGGTTTGGAAGTGAGGTAAGTTGGTCTCCACTTCATCACCTCCTTCAGGCTCCATATTTTTTTCCCTCTATTAAGGTTTGAAGAGATTCAACTTGAGGTGAGCAATGCTTGAGGATTTGTTAATAGTCATCAAATCTCTAATTTACCATAGCCATCACCTTAAAGGACTCCAAAGCTTTATTAAGGCCAATATAGAAGACCTTCATAGATTTTAGCTTTATTGCACGGGTTTTTTTCTCATCAACTTTTAGCCTATTAAAGTCTTCCTTGAGTTCATGGAGCTACCTATTCGGCTCCTCTAGGGATTTTAAAGCAGCTTGCTCTTTTTGCAACAACTCAACATTTTAAGTGTGCAAAGCTATCATCTTGGATAGAGCAACCAAGTGATCCTTTTTCTCCTTTCTTAACTCCTTCTTCATCCTATCTACTTCCCATACTCTATACTAGCACATAAGATTCATCAATTACAATTGATTAAAATGGAATGAAAATGGTAAGTCCTTGATTGATTCAATATGATAACAGTTCAAAAGTAAGAATAAATAGCAAGCTTACCTTAAGAATCTTTTTATTTGCTAGTGTAAGGGCATCAAACTCTTTACACATTTAGACCAAGACAACTTCATCCAACATAATAGGCATCATATTGATAAATTCATCCTAGGAAGTTGGATTACCTATTATGGGCTAATTAAAGCCTAAAAAGTCTACAAAATTGATGAACTATCCTTTGCACATTGTGATTGAGATAGGAGTAATAAATGGCATAGGAGTAGAGCTCGATATAGGAAGGCCTATAGTTTCTGGAAGCTTATCCCCTTACTCTTACTCTTAGTCACAAACTTCCTCTTTTTTGTCTTGGAAATGGTGGCCAAAGTTTCTTGGATGGTTGCAAAATTGTTGAGGAGCTCATCCAAAGGTATGGATTTGAGGTCCATGTCTATATAGCAAAAGGAAAATCATGGTTAGTTGAGGAACAACTTTGAAAAAATGGATTTTCCTAAAAGGGTTATGCTCATCGTGCATTAACTCAAAATTAGAGCCAAACTCAAGTTAAGTTCTCTTGCGCTTTGAACTCTTTCTCTTAGGCACAGAGCGTGGCTTGTACACCACCCTAGTTTGCAACATGCCTGACTCTAGACATATCATTCTAGTAGTAGCTAGCCTGGTCTTCAACAAAATGTCATCCTATGGGACTATATTGGCAAATAATTATAAAGCATAGATAGACTATGCTTTGCCTTGTTACTCAAGCAGGACAAATGAAAGCATGACCTCTTCGAAATGACATTTAAATTACTACAGATTAGAGGTATTAAGTTAGTCAGATCCTCGAACTCCCAATTACCAAAAACATAAAAAAGAACTGCTTCAATTTCTATCATTTTCCAAAAGCATAACATTCACACCTTGATTTAGTTTGGACAACATATATATACACCATGCATTTGAAGGGTTTTTTTTAAGCTTGTATGCTTCATTGAAATTGGGAAACCCAATGTTCAAGTGAAGCTCTTCTCCTAGTAAGGTAGTGCAAAGTAGATATCTCCACCTATTAGGAAGCAGCTAATTGAGACTTTTTGATTATGCCTCAAGAAATACCTAATAAAGTTTGGGAAATAAAAATATGAACCCAAGAAGAGAGGCTTCTTAGGAAAAGTAATCAAACCCTTAAGAGGAGTGTTTTTTTCAAGTGCTATAGGATTAAGAACTTGAACTTGGACAGGGTCATAGGTAGCCATTAGTTTGCCTTCATCTTTTGGTCTGAACTCATATTGAATAGGTTTGGACCTCAATCTTTTAGTCTTATAAGTCATTTTTCCTTTACCTTTCCCAGCACGAGTCCTTTTATGCAACACTCAAAAGACCTCAATACTGGTTAGAGTGTTCATTGACAATCGGGCATTGCTTAGTGAGGGTATGGCTACTGTAACATTTTTCAAAATACCTAAGTCATCTGAGGAATTTGTATCATGAGTTGAGCCTAAGGCATGTTAAAATCTGGAACCTTTAAAGCCTATAAATTTCTTCACTCTCACAAATTATAACATTATCTCCTCTAAGGATGTTCTTAAGTTGCTTATAAGCCATGTCTATTCTTGGATCCTAAATTTGGGGTTAGCCTATATTAAAAGAGGTAAAATAGGTAAGAAGACAAGTTGGATAAAAGGTACATGAATACAAATGTAACGTGTAAGCTAATATGAAAATTGACTTGAAATTAAATAGATCTATTAAATTTGATCTAAGAATAAGAAACTTGTATTATCTTAAGAAAAATCAAACAAATGAATGCCTATCATTAAATTAAAAATGAAAATATCCGAGCAATAAAGGGTTGAGGTGATCAAGCATCGAGGAAAAGTGATAGAGAGATTTTTTGCACAATGAGCTAATACAAAAATGAAAGCAAATATATATACCTCTCCAATCTCCTACCAGACATTTTGAATTAAAAAATAAACAAACATGCTCACATCAGGGCGTGAATGCCACATGTAAGAATAAGGACTATAGTATAGGTAAATTGAATACTCTTCCATCTAGCCTTTACATCCATACTGATAGAGTGGAGGACTTAATACTTGGTCATAACCTATGAGGAAAAGATTAGATTTTTATATGTACTATTGAGGAACAGATCAGATTAGTATATGTATTGTCAAGGTTAAGACCTGATGTATTTAGTAATTTATGATTATTTGAATGTATTTTTTAAAGCTAAACTATGTAAGTCTAAGTGGACCGCCCAAATTATTGCCATGTGTATGTATCCCCTATATAAAATCAATGGAATACTAAGAGTCATCATCATTAATTAAATATTTATTACTTCTTTCTACTTTCTGTCTTTAAACTAGATACGTCCTCTAACATATACACTTAAGGGGAGTGTTTCATGAAGTGAGGGAAGGTTTTTTCAATGCACAATTTATGTACACTAAGTTTTCTTGTCAATTTTTATAAAAGCAAAAAGGGTTAATTACTATAAGTTTATTTGTAATTTGTGTTTGTGTGTTGGATTCCCATATATAAAACACAAAGTTTGTTTATTTTACTCAGTGTTTTGTCATACTCTGTGCAATGTTGGTCATTACATATCAGTAATGCATATATGCACATAGTTATACATATTGTGATTGAAAGCATATTTTTTACACACCAGAAAGATAAGTGTTTCGTATGCATATTAGGTCATTAGTGGCAAATTTTAGCTTCATTCTATTACGAGTATTTAGGGAAATTATTTGGAACTTTTTTGAAAACAAAATATGATTTTTGGCACCTCATCACACTCATCGACAGAGGCCTATCCACATCCCTTAACAAGGCTGTGACAAGGTGGTTAGTGAGGACCATGGTGAAGCTATGGTAAGGTGGTTCAGTCGTTGCATTTCTTCTATAAATAACCCCTATTTATTATTGATTCAATTCATAAAACCTACGAAAACTCTACCAAAATTTCCTATTGTTTTGAATTTTATCTTCACTAATTACCATGAAAGTGTTTTCCTATTGTGATATGCATCTGTAAGCATAAAATGGAGTTATAAACAATTATGAAGTTTATGAGAGCAACTCTATGTGGGTGAATTGAGTTGATTTGTTGAGTTCTCGTATCATTGGATGTATGCCCTATGTGAGCTGAGTTTGGTTGTTTTTATCAAGTCATTAGTTGTGTGTGGTACGTGGTTGATTGTGTGTCACATGTAGAAAAATTATTTTTCTAACCTATAAGTGATTCTCATGTGTTTCTTGATGGTTCATGATTAAGGATCGTTCTCACTATTGATTGTACATTACACTTTATTGATCTATGGCTACTGATCACGCTACAATAGATGGTGTTGGCTTTGGAAAAGAGTCAGATTCATGTGCCAAACCAAGTTATTATGGAGAGAGTAGGCTAGTACAATAATAGGTAGTTAGGACAAAGGCTCCATCTAATATAAAGGTATTTGTGGTTTTATTTCTATCATAGTTGTAATTATTATATTTCTTAGGTTTTCCACATAGATAGGGTTTCGATGTTGGTTTACATTATTACTTGAATGTGTTTGAATGATCCATGTGTTGTTAGTATAATTTAAGTCTTGTTATTATATATGACCATATATAGGATTAGGGCTCTAATTGGAAAACTGGTTATTTTCTTTTGCATGCTTTATTTCTTTCCTGTGCTTCCTAAAGTTATATTTCCTACTTGTATTTTTATATTGCATGTCTCTAAGATCACTTCTATTGTTGTCATCTATTATTCCATTGCTTACAGGGATGAGTACATTAGGATTATGTATCTCCCTACCCTAGTAGTATACTGAGTATTAGACTCTTTCAATTACATTTTATGCCCAATATGCATGGGGCAATTTTCAAAAATATCCAAAATGTTTACTTTGTTACAATTATGCTCAAAATGTATGTGTATAATTGCATCATTATCAATATATTATGGGTATAATTGCAACTTTAAAAATGCATGTTGTTCATCACTTTTTATCATTACCTACACGTTGTAGGTATAATTACAACAAAGTAAATATTTTTAACATTTTTGCACATTTCCTCATACATTATGGGAATAAAACGTAATTAACTCAGAAACAAAGCTAGAGCACACTTTTCCTTTTAGTTTTTATAAAATTAACAAGATAGAATACATTTTTCTAGTTAGTTTCTATAAATATTGACAAGATTTAATACATTTTTCTTATCAATTTTAATTAAAATCGACTAGGTATACCTATCTACTATAACAATTAAAAACTACCATGGTAGGTGGGTATCTACATTGACACTAGATATGTTGGAAATTTTTTGACTACTAGGATAGCTCTACCAAAGTAGCTAAAAAATGACAAAAAAAAGTCATTTTGTGGTAGTGTATAAAGGTAGTGGAAGTAATAAGGAAAATACAACTTTATGGCTAGTGATGAAAATTTCAACATAGAATAAGAAGATATGGCATTCCTTGCCAAGAAGTTCACCAAGTTCTTTCCTTGCACGAGGAACTCTTCTAGTGGGAACGAAAGAAAAAGTTCAAGTAGATGAGACTCAAGCCAAAGGAAGAAAGCTGAAAACTCTAATGATAAAGGAGACAAGCATAAGAGTAGTAGCCATGTAAAAACAATTAAGTGGTTCAACTGAGGCAAGCCCAAACACATTATTGCTCGTTGTTATTCTAAGTAAGATCAATCATGGAAAAGAGTGATGAAATTCAAGGTTATTACTTTTGATAGTAGTTACAACTATAACAAGGAAGAAAGTAACTTCATTACATTTATGGCATCAAAGTCTAAGGACCTTCTCACTCCCACCACAAAATCAAGTAGGTTTTCTAAAGAAGATGAGGATGATAAGGACTCAATATTGGATATCTATAATGTGCTCCTTAGGGAGCTTATCAAGTTAGAAAAATCTAAGAAAAAGGCCTTGGAGAGCCTTGAGAAGAAAGAAAATGAGTTCAATGTGCTGAAAGCCTTTCTTGAAGAAAATAAGTCATTGATTAACCTTGAGCATGATGATCACTCAAAGATGTGTGAGGTCATTTAGAAATGTTACAATGATATGCAAATTTAGTGTAATTCAAATAATTCTAGAATGAAGAATCTAGGGGGAAGAACTTAAAAAGATTGAGTCAAGCCACGTAAGTTGGAAAATTTTATAGTTTAACTTACCTAAATATGAAGTTGATCAAATCACAATTCTTGAAAATAAAGAGATTGATATGTGCCTAAAAAGCACAAATATCTTGTGCTTTATCATAGTTAATTAGGAGAATTAAGTTTTAATATTGTATTTTTACCTAAAAGTATTTTATGAATTGTTTTCAAAATCATACGGTATGTTTTAATGTATTTTAGGAATTTTTAGATGTTAAAAGATACAAATGACCAAGGAGCAAACAAATCCTCAAAATTAGGGGCATAATTATCGTACAATAGAGAACCTAAATGCAAATGTTTGTAAAATATACATCACGGAAGGGTCAAAATGTTAAATTGGGAAAATTAAGGGAATGTTGTGGCATGAGTATATGAGCACCGCAGCACAAGCCACTCAAATGGAAATTCACATAACTAGAAACAAAATATTCTAGATTTTTTAGATTACCATTTTAATTGTTTTAAACCATTACAACCCTAATCCTAAAAACAATGTAATTCTTTTACTATAAATATGTAGCGAAGGTTAACAACAAAATAGACACAGATTGTATATATAGACTTTATAGAAAATACACTTAGGTTTACAGAGAATTTGAAGGCTAAAGACAAGATATAATTCAAAGAGGCAATTAAGGAGTTTGAGATCAACCATATACATTATTCCTTAGCTTTCTCTTCTTCATCTTCGTCCTTTTATTTTCTATTATTTTAATTATGATTCTTTTAGAATCTATGCCTAGCTAATTTATTTATGATTATGTGAAATTCTCAAGCCCTAAACTATTATTTTAATTAATTATGTTATGATGAATTTTTAGATTCAATCCTTGATTTTAGATGTGTTTGACTCTTCATTTAAATTCCAAAACTATGCATGTATGAATTAGAGTAATCAACTAGTTTATTATATGAATATATTTAATTCTAGTTTAATATGTTAGTATATAATTATCGATATTCTTATTCAAAGTGATACCTTATTGCCTAACTTAAAAAGTAGGGTTGGAAACCTTCAAAAGGTTACCAATGGCTATAATCTTACCTAGTTTAGTCATATTTTTTTTAGAACTTAATGCAATGAATAGATTAAATCTAGTAAATATACTTTTAGGTTTTCATTATTTATACTACTTAATAGATTGTATCATTAATCATTACATAGTAAGGAAAGGTGCATTATGAAGTGTTGTCTTAGGTGCTTGATTTCCTAAACTAAAGTTCAGAATCATAGGGTAGTTCGAATATTGATTCATGACATAATTGGTTAGCATATAGGTGAGTTGTAAGAATAGTCTCATAATTACATGTTTCTCATAATCTGTATACCCATTATTTTATTTATTATTTATTATTTTATTTTTATTTAAAAATTTAAGTACCCCCTTTGCTAATTTGATAACAAGCTAGTGGTAGTCATTTTCATAATCCTTATGGGTTCGACAATCTTTTTTCTTAATTTAAGTATCATATGTACAATTTGATGACGTATAGTTGTATGTTTTCAAGCATACCAGTGATCATTCTGGAAAGCAACAATAAGTATTTGGCACATACTCTATTTGAAAAAGATGAGGAGCTAGCCAAGCATTAAAATAAAGTTAAGGATCGCTTCCCAAGGTAAGTCTATTTCCTTTTCCTAACCATGCTCATCTGGTAAGATGAACACCACCTCTTGCTATTGCTTCTTATTTCTTAAGTGATAGTCTCTTGCCCATACCTACACATTTTCTACCTACTTGTCTCCTTTATTGAGAATGTGCATTTGAGATTTCACTGAGAGAAATTAACTTCTCATCCTTTTATAAGAGTTAATGCAAGCGGTGCTTCCTTATTCTCTCCTCCTCGCACTAGTCCCTAGAGCGAGAGACCTCTATTCTCTCAATCCTCTTTATGTTCAAGCCACTTATGTGGTACTAATGACCACCTTGCAAGAGATTATCCTAGGTACTTTAGGAGAAATTCTAGGATATCTTCCCATTTCTCTTCTCATTCTAATTACTCTACTTGCAACTACCTTTGTTCACCTAAGCATTATCAATTTGGGTGCATTTTGCAAGGTTGGCATAATGAAAAATGAGTAAAACTTTATTCTAAAATCCCACATGGTCATATGTATGATGACAACACAATGGGTTTTTCTAGAATTTCTAAACAAAGAGTGACTTGAATGCATCATACACTACATACACAAGTAAATTAGCTATTGCACTTTGATATTGTTTCTCCTCATAAAATCTTTAATAAATGGAGGGATGCTATTTGATCACTTTTTATCATGATCAATTTGAGTTTAGTTCAAGCTTTTTTTTTCTCTTTTATGTCGAACTTATGTATGTGATCACAGTTTTTATCTTGTTTGTGTTAGTTCCACTATTTTGTTATTTTTCATCTTGTTGTTGATACACAAAAACTTGATAGTCAAATTTTATATTTGGAAAAATCTCACAATTGCATGAATCACTTATAGTAAGTAACAAATATCAAGATAGTCTGTCAAGGAATGGCAATGGTTTTAAGAAGTTAAATTATTTTCTAAGTTAGTTAAGAAAGAAACAAACCATAAATATTCTAACAAATTGTCAGTTTGAAAGAATAAAATTATAAATTAAATTAAATCATTATCTAAAGAAAGCAAGCAAATAAAAACATATAAATCAAAGCAAAAAGTGAAAGTAGATGGGATTTTAGCAAGCATATCCCTTCATAGGCAAAACAAATTAAATTATTTAAATATAAGCAAGATTTACTGATTTAATTTTTTTAAAATAAAACTCTATATAATCATGGTGATTTTCCAATGATAATCAGTTATCAATTCTTTAGTTAATTGATAACTTTCCTTGATCGAGCTTGAGATTAAAAATTTATAAACCTAAGGTATATATATTCTTTAATTTATAATTAATTTTTTTTCAACCATCAAATTTAATCTCATTTAATCAATAATTTCCTCGGTTCGCCTTGAAATTTATAAATAAAAGTAAATTAAACTCTTATTTTTTATGCATAGTTAGAACATATGGCGTTTCTAATGCCTAATTCTAAAATATTTTCTTTAATCTTAAATCAAGATTTGGTATGTTATTGATTTACAATTAAAGATCTAAAAATCATTAATAAGCTATAAATATGAAATTTTGTTTATTTAAATTGCAAAACCATTCATCCAATCATTAGAAGCAAAGACTAAAACCCCACATGTAGATTACAAATAGAAATAAAATATATAACAATAAAATTACACTTTCTTAATAAAAATGACTCCATATATTTGTATGGGCAGTCACTACTTTCTTCAAATCCTTGGATCATCTTTACAAATAGAGGGTTTTCTCTTTGTATCTTTATATGGTGGTGGAACGGTTAATCTAAAAAATATACGAAACCTACTCCTACGAATGGCTATAGAGACAAATTGAAAACTACAAAAATATTCTATGTTTATTCTTTGATTCTAGTGTATTGAAACAATAGAAAATGGGTCCTATTTATAGTTGAAAATAGGAGAGAAAGGTAGATTGTGAAAGAGAAATCCTTGCATTTTATGACTCACATTTATCCATAACATGGTTTGTGTCTCATTTTGGTTTGCCTCAATTTTTCCAGAAAAGATTGTACCATGAGCAGTACTTATCCACACCAGAGCTTAAGTCAAATTACTTTTCTTCACTTTCTTTATTTTTTCACCCTTACAAATTAGTTGGATCATATGTAAGCTTTACATGTATTACTCTTTTATTATTCTATATTGAAAATGAGTGCTTTAGGTATGATTGTTTGAGTGTTTATCTTTTGAATCAGTTTAAATCCAAAAATACCTTGAAAATAATAGAACATATCCAGGATTTTGAAAACATAAATTTGCTTAAGTAATGATAAAATCATGAAAATTCAAATTTATTTATTCATTTAAGTGAAAATAAATCATGAAATAATAGTGATTTTCAACCACTCATCATTTGTGTTTTAAAAGGTTGTTAAAACTTACCCTTTCAAAAGAAATACAACAATATTTTAAATTTGAACTCCATTCCGTCTTTCTTTCTCTTTTCGATATGTTCACCAAGTCTTTGTTGAACCTCTCCAACCCCTTGCTAACATTTCACAAATGATGTCTTTTAAAACACTCACTATGGTTTCCCAGACCCCTCAGTAAGGTGGTCAATGAATAGGCTAGCAAGCTCATGGAAGCACTACAAAAAACCCTCCTATTTTGATTTCAATCCATAGAATTTTATAAACACTTTCCTATCCTCAAACATTTTATCCCTTCTTCCAAAATAGTTCTACCTCTTACCCATAACCTCCCTCTTAAAAATACCCCAAAGAATAGAGATCTTCTAGTTAAATAAGAAGAGTTGGCCGAGTCTTTGAGTCCTCATTTTCCTATAGCAACACCTATCATTAGAAAGCCTTTTATAACAATTCATAAATTTTCTATTTTTTGAGAAAGGTTTTCTTACTTTTCTTGACTCTCTTTGTGACTCTTTCTCATTCTTTTGATCATTATTTTGTTCAAAATTTTTACTTTATTGGTTCTCCTTTTCATACTTGTGTATTTTCTATCACTTTCATTCTATGAGTATGTGAGGTCACATTCACTACAGACGATATCAATAGAATATTGTCTCTCCATAATGTACATGATCCCTCGTTTTTTGTCATCTCTTTTGAGTTTGAGAATATACATTGTGGGAATATCAATGATAAGTTTCTTAACATTTCTTTTCACGATATTACAATGATGGTTCACATGATGGTTAGACCTAACCATGGTTATGGTGAAGGTTCCCTTAATGATAATGCCAGTGCTTGTGTCCATCCTCATTCTCAAACATTCCTTGTGACCCTCTCTTAAGCTCGCTTTATTGATGCCATTCAAAATAGTTCAACTATAAATCTTACAAGCATGATCTATATGATCATTATTTTTATTCAATGACTTATACCCTCTTTATTCTCTATTATTCCTCATCACTCTTGGGATACATCTCTTTTTAAGGGTCTTTCAAGCATCAATTCCAATAAAGCTCAAGTGTATGTCATTCATTTCTCCTCCCATCATTCTTCTACTTCTATACACTTTGACCCATCCTCTTCTTCTTCTGAGACTATGTCCATCTCAATTCCATATTTCTCTATTCCTAAACCACCTACTTCTCATCCTTGCAGTCATCATTAGATGGACTTCACTTGATTTATTCATATGTTAGTATCATACGACCATAGGTTCATCACAATGACCCAGGATCATGATTTTTCATGTATTTATTTTTAATATAATGTTTCTTTTCTAAATCAAAATTGTGTAATCAAAAAAGTATTAATGAAAACTTGTGTGTTTTTTTTCTATGTTGTCTTTTATCTTTGAGCAAGTCTATATTTTCATTTATGTTGTGATTTATATGCTTGTGTTGCATATTATTGGGTTTATTACTTTAATATATCTCTATTGGATGCATGAGTGGCTAGGATTATTTCATGTATGCATGCCTTTTCTCCCTTATATAGGAGTCCTCCTTTGTATTTTGTGTCAAAAACAGAGAGAAGTTTGTTCACAAAACATACTAATTGATTGATACATGGTTTTCTACATGAAATGCAAGTGTAGGTTTACACTGTATCATATTTGCGTGACTTACATACATTTAAAGGGAGTTTAGCATAAAGGTAGATGGAGTTATGTTGTTTATCTACTACATGTTTATACCTATGTAAGGCTAACATGAAAGTATTTGGTTAGACTAAATGTAGGTCTACATGATACATTCAGAGGCACATGTTGTTTCGTGCATGTAGGATACATGTGTAGCAAGAGACTATAAAGTTTAGGTTCAAACATGTAGCATGTAGTGTGCAGTAAGATGGATGTGTTGATTCATGAAGATAGATGGAGCACGACAATAGGGATGAATTGGAGGTGGGTGTGTTGGGGGTGTCTAGGTTATGTGTCAAGGTTTGTTCACATGAATAAACTTCTTTCGACCATCTTGCATGGATGTATTGTGTATTGATAATGTTTTTTGTTATTTGTGCAATGTTTTTCCATGGAAAGTCATAGAGAAGGATTATAAACCTTGTAATTCATGTTGTGTCTTTATTATTTTAACACATCATTGTTTTTAGAATAATGGTATGTTTTCTTGTTTTCAGGTGTATCTAGCTTCAAAATGATTTATTGCTAAACACTATAAGAGTTTTACCTAAAATCAATTAATTACAACCAAAAAGAATAAAAGAATAACATATGTAAGCCTTACATGTATACCACCCAATTGTAAAGGGTAAAATAGAAAGAAATTTTGACAAAAACAGAAAAGTGCAGGCTACGATGGTGGAATTTGTGTGCCATGATGCAAACTTCTTTAATCAAAATTTCATGCATACCAAAACCAATGCATGCTGCAATGGGGATAAAAACCCCAAAATACACATTTCAAATTAGTCCCATATAATTCAAAAATGAATCAAACAACATAGAGAACTGAGCTCCAACTTTTGTTCCAGTTTTATTTTTATGTTTTATGTTATTTTATATTTAATAAATTTTATTTTGTTTTATGTTATTTTGAATTTTGTGTAATTTATTTTAGTTTATTTTATTTCCTATTTTGTGGTCCCATGTTTATTTTATTTAGAATTATTGTATTTATAACTGCTTGTTGAGATGTGTTATATAAGAGATACACATCAATATGCGTGTAGTTAAAATTATGTGAGATGATGGACACATCACACCACTTGAGTAATCACATTGAGCGAAAACCAATTGATAACTTTTCTCTTCCTGATCTTTCTCTTCAATTTACATTTGTTGTATTGAGGGAAATGTAGATTCTAGGCTGGGGTGGCAAAAAAGTTACAGTGAATTTAAGTAATTTCAATTTTTTTTTATTAAACATGTGTTTACATTTATTTATACTTATTTTCTTTTATTTAGTTTATTTATCATTTTGATGATAGCTAGGTTCAATTTTAATTTTTTTTCATAGTTATCATACTTTTATTTGATTTAAAGTGAATGATTGAGTCTTTTTACACTGTTAGATTAATATCTTGAACATGGCATAGAGTAATGTGATAATTAGTTTTTTTTTGTCATAAATTGTATTTCAGGATAAAATGTTGAAATTAATATTTAAAAATCAAATAGTGGAGACAACTTTATGAGAATATTTTGAGCCTTTATCTTTTTGTTCTTAGTGATAATATTTTTCTACTCCTTTAAACACTCTTATTATTATTCAAATTGTTAGATGATCTCTATGGATTTTTCATTGAATGCTAGGATTTTTATATTTGATAAAGTATCATATACTTATTTTTTTTATTGCTTAAATCAAATGACTTAAGTAGGAATTAAAAGTGTATGCCTTCATTCATGCATGACTTCCACAAAAAGGGATATATTTGGGTTCCCTAAAGTGAATACAAAAAGACCAAATTAGCCACTTACCAAATCATACAAATATGTATATGAGTCCACTCTCTAGAAAAAACAGAGATAATAAAAAAAAGAGAGAAAAATCAATAGTATAAACTAAATATTATGATCCAACTCTCCATTCCAAGCTCGCCTGCGCCCAGTCTGCCCCATCCGCACTCGCCACTGCGCCCATCTGCCCCATATTCGCGCACTGCCGCGCCGACACCACCATAACGTCAGTAGTATGACATCATCATTCACTACTCCGCATTTTTTTCATTTTTAATCATTTTTTCACCCACTTTTTCTTCCCATCCTCACCTATAAATACCCCCATTCTCTTTATAACAAAACACACCTAAAAAAAGATATTCTTCTCTCTTTCTTTCTCTCCATTTCTTAGTTTTTAGTCTTTTCTTAGTTAGTTTTTCTTAGTTTTAAAGTTCATCTCTTTTTGAAAATAACTAATTATGTTTTTGTAATTTATTTGCTTTTTTATTCAATAAATGGGAGTGCAAATTCCGTTTGGAGATTTTCCAACAATAGGAATAACATCAAAGTACTGTAAGGATTTTATTTTCTTTACAATTATTTTTTATGCTTTATTCTTACATGTTATATTTAATTTTTCTGTGATTAAATTTAACTTTGCTGGCTATTTGTAAATATGATATAATAATAACGTTGTTATGCTTACGAAATATTAAATAGGTAAAAATCTCTAAAATGAATTGACTTTATTTTTATTCAAGATTTTATTTTAAGAATGTTAGAGAGAAATATATTATTTTTCATTACAAACTTAAATCTAAAAATTAGATTTTAAGGTTTAGTTATCCGGTCTGATTTAGAGTAGTGCTCTTTCATTTGTTGGTACAATCGCCCGATAGTTAGAGTGAAGCTCTATTTCAAAAGTTTTTATAAGAATTATTATCTAAAAATATATTGACAACATGTTTTTAGTAGTAGTTTTAAAACTTGAAAGTTAGTACTTGGATAATTAAATTCTTAGATTTAATTTGGACACCTTGAATAAAGTTTAAACTGTCTAACCCCACCAAAGGTGGCATTTAAATGGTTCATTTTCAATCTCTTAGAAAAAAGGAATTAATTTAAGTAACCAAATTAGTTATCAACCCCACCCATAGGTGTTAATTGATTTGTTTAGTTAAAAAAGAATATCTAACCCCACCAAAGGTGGTATTCATATAAAAAAATAGAATCAATAAATATCAATTTATATCTTTAATAACCTAAATAATATGAGCAAGCATAATTACTTAGTTATTATATCCATAAATACTCCACTATTATAACAGATAAAATTTGCATCAATATTTATTGAATCTGTATCTATGTTTATTTTTATGTGAGTAGATTAAAAACACAAAACCCCAAAATATTGTGACAGGATGTTTATGATTTAATTTCATTTTTAAAAGTTTGAATAATAAATTAAAAACCACATATATTCCTTCCTTATATTGACCTTGGGAGTATACTTATCATTTTCTACGAAATGATTCGTGCACTTACAAGAGTTTTATAAATATAAAACAAAAGTATTGGTAGGATCGGTGATGCCGGTTTTGCTCATCAAGTTTTAGATAATTTTTACAATAAACTATGATTCTTTGGGATTTTAGTTTAATTTATGCTTTGGATTTTAAATTATGAACTTAAAAGATACTAAAAGCATGAGAAGTTTTGTATTTTTTATACTTTGTTAGTTTTTGTTTTAATTTTTACTTTGTTAAATTTTGGTTCTTATTTTATTATTTATTATTTTTTGTTATTTCTTTAATTTTTTCAATTAGCTTGATGTTTATGTGCATTATCGCTAAAAGTCTTCACGAGATTTAAACTCGTCAATTGAGGAACCTATGGGTTTAAATACTTGTTGCATGACCTAAATGAAACACGTCAATTTGTGGAAGTGATTAAGAATAGTTTAATTCATTTAATTTAGTTTTCATTTTTTATATTTTTACTTTTCTTGCTAGAGATTAGGAAGAATTTAGTTGGGGATTATGACGAGTGTTTGAAAAGCACAATATATTATGTGATTTATTTACACTTTAACGTCAAAAATAGATTTATATTTGCATAATTTTACCATTATAAATCTATGTTCTAGGAATGACGATATATTTTGTTATTTTTTGGTACATATGGCTTCAAAATTATTTAATGGTAAACACGCGGAGAGTTTTACCTGAAATCACATAATTGTAATCAAGAGGAATAAAATAATAACATATGTACCAGCCAAATGTAAAGGGTAAAATATAAAGAAATTTGGAGATAAACAGAACAACATGGGCCATGGAGGTGAAATTTGTGTGCCACGGTGCAAGCTTCTTGAATTAGAATTTCATGCATACTAGAATGAACACATGTCGTGGCATATACAAAAGTGTCCCATGGTGTTCAATGCTAATTCAGTC